>JAPPVO010000024.1:41998838-42496600 GCA_030407325.1 Camellia japonica | reverse complement strand
TGACCATTGTTGGCTGTTCAACTCGATCAGGTGGTCTGCACAAGCACGAACAACTTTGTCCCACAGGCCCAATAGTCCAGTTTGGTCGAATCCACTTCAATATATTATTTCCTCGCTTTTTACAAAAATAAATGAAAGTGCAAAAGTTAACATCACCATTATATTTATCTCATTCCTTATGATGTTCTACTTACAAGATGGTCATCACCAAAGTTTATGATCCAGAAAGCTAAATTCAATTTCTAATTCAAAAATTTGATACGTTATTAATGTATATTAGATATGCATTTTTTTGGTAAATTGTTTCCACATTCCACATAGTCTAAACTTGCTAGAGAAACATTTTATATTAAATATTTGTAATACATATCGTACAAAACACAACTCTTAGACTTCATTCATAGTATTATGAAAACAAATCACAAAGACTACTACTAATACAAAGAGGATAATATTACATATAAATACTTATATCACAATTTGAAATTAAGCATCGGACCAAGTTATATCCAAGTCACCCCAGTTATCTTGAGGGACGCCCAAGGCTTTCCACACAGCTTTCGAAGCATCAACGATGTTGTTAGGACACGGAGGTTGGTAATCATGGTCTTGATCACTTCCCATAGTTGAATCACACTCGTCAACTACCATGGCCACCACACTTCGTCCGTTAGCACTAATGGTGATGTTGTTGTGGCATCGACTGCCTCCTTTGTACCATCCAGTTGATAATGCCACAACTGGCAAGTCATCGGAGTGATATTTGCCATCACATTCACTTGGACCACCACCATCTCCATTTTTCTCAAAGCTGTTAATAGTGAGCGTTGCCTTGGTTTGACTAGAAATTGCTGGAGAACACTTGTATGTTATGTACATTTTGCCTTGGACACAACAATCCGAGTCATTCTGTTTGTTGCATTGGCCCGGAGGTGGTTTCTTTCCCATTATTTTCCCACTTGGGCTACAACCCTGACCCTCAACATCCAAACAAGCTCCAAATAAGAGACATAGTAGTAGGATAGTAGATGTTTTTGAGGAAAAACTCTTCATATTTTCTCTCTGTTCTTGTTTTGAACTTTGAAGGCTTGATATAGATAATGTGTTTCAAGAGGGTACAAATAGCAATTTCCTTAGGGAATGAACCCATGTTCTGATCTATATTTACGAAAATACTGGTGACTTGTGTTGTGGTGATATGGTTCCAAGAGGGGTATTCCATTAATTTAGGAAAAAGTTTTGGGGTGACTGGCTATTGGGATTTGCCAAGAAAGAACAAGAAAAGGCATATCAAACTGTAAACGTGCTTGATGGTTTCAAATGACACCGATAAACTAACATAAATGACAAGGCTTGATGAATATTAGTTTTAATTTGTAGTCTAATTATGTAGCAAAAGAGCAAAAAGAGAAAAGAAGGGTCATAGGCTTGATTTCAACATCTTTTGATTAAAAGACAAGTATGTTACAAATTTGTCTTCAACATGAAGATAGTGGACATAATACAAGTAGGGGGCGTTTGTTTCATGAGGCATGTGATTTGACTCTATATTTAGGCCTCGTTTGATAACATCACTTTTTAGCTTAAAAGTCAAAAATTTACTAAAAAAATAAAAAATCAACAACCTATACAAAAAAGTCAAAGATTTCATTCTCTCTACTTTTTGCACATTTTTTCGTAAAAAATCAAAAAATCATCCAAAAAATACTAGTTTTTTTACATCATATTTTAGTTAAAAAGTTACTAAAAAATTCTGTTCCCAAACAAGGCCTTAATATATTTACTAGTCCATTATTTGGTTATAAAAATAAAATTTTGATTAATAGTCAAATATATATCATTTTTAATCAAATAGTTCACGGCCTATTTATCTTTAGAACTAACAATTTTTTTGTATTGCAATCTCTCTTCATTTAGTTCGTTCAACAAACGCCCCCGTATAAGATGGAATCATGTAAAGTTCATACAGACTAATTATTATTCACATGGTGTTCTTTGCTAATGGCGTAGTTAAAAAATTTTACGATTGACAATACAGTATTTGGTGCAGCTATCAAAATCATAAACGACACATTTTGAAGTAAAATTAGTGAACTGTTAATACGAGCGAAATTGGAATTTTACTCGAAAGGGGCTAAACTATAGGTCTTCTACTTCACAGATTTTTTCAATACATTTCTGTCACAACAAATTGATTTCCATATGAATCTTTGCAAGTCTCACATAAAGAGATTTCAAGACCCTTCAAATTACCTATCATTATATTTTCATATTTTTGAGTTTGATATTTTTTTTAGGTTTAAAATTTATAGCTACATATATATATATATATATATACATATGTATTGGGACATTGGGAGTGAGGTCCTGCTCACAAGGTTATCCCTACCAATTAAAATTTATGGTGTTCATGTGCTCCCTGATTTGTTGGATTATGGTACATTAAGCCTTTTCATTGGGTTAGGATATTCAAGAAAAAAATAATAGGTAAATTATAGTGATCACCCTTGTGATTTTAAAAAAATACAATAAGCTTATAAGTTTAGTATAATTATATTGATCTATTTTTTAGTAAGGTTAAATTGACCAGATTAGTATAAATGGTGGGTAGACACATGAATAAGTAAGGTAAGAGTTTCAAAATTACTAAAATGGATGCTAGCAGACATTGCATGTGGGACCAAATCCGTGAGCTTATCACCTCGCAACTGCGTTTGAATCCTAGATTTAGAGAGGAATTTGTGAATTGGAAAAAAAAAAAAAAAGAAGTAAATAAAGTAGTTTTTTTTTTTTTTCTTTTCTTTTTTACTATTTCTTTTCATTCTCTTCTCTTTTTTCAATAACAAATCTAAGATGCAAACATGACAAAACAAGAATACTAAATGGCACAGGCCAGTCTTTTGAAGACCCCATTCTTTAATCTCATTCAATCAATGAACTAATGTTTCTAATGCAATTCGCTTGTTTTAGATGAAGCTTTAGGTATTGTTTGAACAGGGAGTGATCTTAAGCTTTAGGTAGCCTAATATACAATAGATTGGTTTGAATGGGTTTGGATTTGTCAAAGACATTGGATTTTTTTTCTTCTTTTTTTCTGTCCGGTCTGGCATACGCTCACCTCGACTAATTCCGAGTTCCTGAAGCTATGACCAAGCAAACTTCCAGTAGCCCTAAGGTTTGGGATGTTTGGCATTCATAAGATTTGAATCTGCGACTTCTTGGATAGAAAGTCCTTTGGTTCCTTTGTTGTGTGGGTTGGTTATGTGACAATGGATGAAGGCCCATATGGCTACCAAATTGATTTAAGGAAGGTATTTATGATTTCTTGGATAGTAAGTCCTTTGGATTCTTTTGTTGTGTGGATTGGTTATGTGACAATGGATGAAGGCCCATATGGCTACCAAGTTGATTTAAGGAAGGTATTTATGATAGCCATAATGCTTCTAGCTCTATTAGTTTTTAATATGGGTAATTATTTAGTACTCTCAAAGTATTATTTTAGCACATTGATATAGTGTTCTTAGACTAATTAAAATTGCAGTCACAATAAGTGAAACTAACTTAATCTACTTCAGTTGGCTAAGTGAGAGACAAAATTGATTCTATCTAATCTTTTTGCATGACCCTATTAGTAAGGAGTACCATGTTCACAAAAGTTAGTTTTTCGATAATGCTTCTATAGTATAGTATATATGCTAATGTATATGATAGATTGCCCCTAATGCTTTTAGTTCTATAGTGTTTGATGCAAGTAATTGTTCAGTATTTTTTGAGCACTATTTTTTGAGCACTAACTCAACAAGTTGACATGGTACTCTCAAATTAATAAGAGTAGTACTTATCAGATCGGTAGTTGATCCCATCTATCATTTGATCGAGGAGTACACCCTGCGTACATTATATTGGTGATTCTAAGACTATTAAATAATTTTTTGAATAAAATGTAAATTAAAATGCAAAAGTTGTCAACATCATAATCCTTGTGTGATTTTTTTAATTTTCTTGAGCCTTGAGATTACGACAATTTAGGAGGAAACTAGATTGAAAACACCACCATGTGAAAGAGATCATTAGTTGTTTTCATTTATTTGGATATTTATTATGGAACCTGGGTACCAAACTTGACTTGGGTGTTTCCAACTTGATTGTGCAAGTGTGTTGACAAGTCTTCATTTTTGTCCTAATAAAACAAATATGCCTCTGGAAATTGGAGAAAATAAAAAGCCCCTTAGCATGGGATTGAAGATTTTTTGTGTTCTCCGGCAATGTACAAAAAGGGAATTTCCCGCTCAACTTGTCTTCTTCCATGCCAAACAAACATAGAAATTCCATCAATAAATGAGCACATAGAAATGAACAATTTTAGGCATCTTGTGTAGTGTATATGCAATTATTATTATTATTAAAAATAATAAGCTTCTAATACCAAAAGAGAATAGATATACTAGTTTTAAAAAGTCTGTGTAAGGTACGGATTATTATTACATATATTTAAGTTTTGTATTTTGATAATTTTTTTAAAATAAAAATATTATTTCTATGAAATTGAATAGAATAAATAATTAGATATATGACAAAATTATATAAATTGTATTATAAATAATAGCAATTAGAAAAAATATCCTATCATTTTAACATAATTATATTCTTTTCTTTTTCAGTAAGATTAAAATGGTCGAAATTATTGCAGAGGATGTGAAGATACAAAGATAAGCAAAATAAAATATACGTTTTAGTATAAAAGAGGTAAAAAAAAATATATTTTACATCTATATGACTAACGAATTATTAATAAAAATAAAGCTAATTGTTATATAAATTAAAGTTTTAAAAGAGTCCAATATAATTATACTAAATTTGTATAAGTTAATATATTTTTAGCACTCAGGTGTTTGTTCATAACCACTTGTGCTATTGTCTAAATACATATCACCTTCAAATAGTCACCGAACTAATTATTCAATAATCTTTTATTTTATATAAATATTTTTTGGGTTAATTCATTTTGTCAATATAATTTCTCCATCTAAAAAAAACTATTAAGATAATTCACTGAACTAATAAAGAAACATAAAAATATATATATACAAATGATCAATTTTATTAATAAATAAATCATACTCGCACAATAAATGACCAATTTTATTAATAAGTAAATTATTAAGTAAATTAACAATTTTTAATGATATAAAAAATATTTTTTAGTTAAGTATTTTGTTAATAATTAAAGTATTAAGTCAATTAATAGTTTTTAATGATATGAGAAATATTTTTCAATAAACAGTTTTGATAATTTATTATTGCATAGGAGAATAGTTTTTTTTTTTTCTTTCTGATTATTGTGTTAAATTAAAATTTATAATAAACGATAGTTGTAATTTCTAATATTATAGGACCAATTTATATTTTAAACAAACCTTATGGATGTATTTGTAATTTGATAAAAAAAATAAAAGATTTATGTTTCATAATTGACCAAGAATGTTTGCATAATTACGAAAAAAAACTTTACTCAACATATGGACTACCATTAGTAAATTTTTCAAAATAAAAGGACAAAATAAGAAAAAAAAAAAACCAACCATAAAATATATAGATATATATATTACGATGAAACAGGCACAAGGACATGGCTAAACAAATTGAAATCACCCAATGCAGTTTATGAGGCTGATTATTACTTGTTTTTTTGTTTTGAAAATTTATTTGTTGTATGTATTTGGATGAGAAGAAGTTTTTGTGAGAAAATTGGAAAGTAAGAATTTTCTTGTATTTTATTTTTTTATAGAAGTTGGAGTTGAGTTATTATACTGATATGAGCAATACAAGAAATTTAACTTTTTTTTAATACTTTCTATCACTCTCATACACTACAAGAAAAATCACCTTTGAAAGGTCCATTTTTAGTCGCCAAAAGTCGCATTTTTACCTTTCCCGACTAAATTTTTTAGTCGTCGGTTTTGTCGCGAATACATGGTCGCCGAAGGTTTTGGCGACTAAAAAGGTTTTAGTCGGCAAAAAGACAAGTCTTTAGCGACCAAAGTTTTGGTCGCCAATACTCAATTCCACTGTTTAGAATTATACATTTGGCGACTAATCTTTTAGTCGCCAATGGTTGATGGAACGCCGACCAAACTGTTTAGTCGCCAAAACAAATACTTTTGGCGACCAATTTGGTCGCCAATACTCAATTCCACTGTTTAGAATTATACATTTGGCGACTAATCTTTTAGTCGCCAATGGTTGATGGAACGCCGACCAAACTGTTTAGTCGCCAAAACAAATACTTTTGGCGACCAATAGTTTAGTCGCCAAAGGTTGTTCGGTGGAAAAAAAAAAAAGAAGCTAACTTTTCTACTTATTTTGAGATTCAAACCACCAACCTTCTACCTTCTAAACCTTTAGCAACACACTCCCTCCACTATGCCACAATAACATCACATGAATATATATGCAAAATATATTATTTATATAGTATATTGACCCGTATTAATATTAAACTATATATATAAACATAATTATTTTTATTCAATATAATTTATGTAAAAAATGAATTATTTATTTTAAAAAAAGGAGCCACTTTTGGCGATTAAATTTTTTTTTAGTCGCCAAAAACCTTAGTTTTGGCTACTACCAATAATTTAGTAGCTAAAAAAATTAATTTCTGCCTAAAAATAACCACTTTCGGCGACTAAACTGATTTTTAGTCGCCAAAGCCGCCACTTTTGCCGACTAAACTCAATTTTAGTCGCCAATTGTCCACTTTTAGCTACTAAATTTTTTTTAGTAGCCAAAAACCTTTACTTTTGGCTACAAAATTTTTTTTTGTCGGTAAAACACCTACAATCGGCGACCAAACCATTTTTTAGTCGCCAAAACCTATGCTTTTAGTCGCCAAAAACCTTCACTTTTGGCTACTAAAATTGTTTTAGTCGCTAAAACCCACATAATCAGCGACTAAACTAATTTTTAGTCGCCAATAAGTATACATTTGGCTACTAAATTGTTTTAGTCGCCAAAAGTCTTTACTTTTGGCTACTAATTCAATTTTAGTCACCAATTGTCCTACTTTCAGCGACGAAATTTACATTTTTGGTCGCTAAAACTGCTTTTTGTTGTAGTGATAATTAGCAAATGCAAAGAACTTTATATATATGGAAAATGTTTGGGACCCACGAAGGAGAACTCTCATGACCCCCATTGATATATTGACTGTGTGAGTGGTTTTCCGATCACACTGCCCTCCTTAGTTATCCAGCTGTAGAACACAGGCAGAGTAGATGGCACCCTGTAATCTGCACAGAAAGAAAAGGCACCGGCGGTGGCTCTTCCACCCGGGGGCACTCCGACGATCCAGTCAATATCTCTCAAAGATAAATCAAGTACTTAAGTAACTGCTCAAGACTTCAAATTGCGTACCTTAGACCCGCCGGGGGTGCCTCCCTTTTATAGGTTTTCCGTCTCCTCGTCCCCACTACGCCACTAACACGTTCTGTTCGGATCCCCACTACGCCACTAACACGTTCTGTTCGGATCCCCACTATGCCACTAACACGTTCTGTTAGGATTCTCCGGATATATAGGGATAAACTCTACCGGAGTCTTATCCTTATATCCGTTTGTTTCAGACTCCGATATCTTTGGAGATAACCTCGGCAACTCCGGGGTAACCTCGGCTAACTCCGAGATCACCTCGGCACAACCACCAGGACACGTGGCACGTCGGCTGACACGTCGGCGTCACCTTGCCACGTGTTGGTATCTCTGAAAATATATCCCCACAACTGCCCCCTAGGTCCTATTACCTCGGCATTCTGAGGTGATGGGACCTATACTGTTCTTCTTTCCATCACGTCGGCGTAAGAACAATCTAGCCGAGTTCCTTTCATTCAGCCGAGTCTTTTCATCAGAGTTGAATCCCAAACAAACTCTCCTACGCGCATGAGCTGTCATGCATCAATCCTCAACCGTTTCACTGACGCGTTTCATTCTCATTGGCTCGTGCCTTCGACGCGCCTGAAAGAAAAAAATCTTTTCTCTGCTAGCGCCGTCTGACGCCTGCGTTAACCCAGGCGCACTAAATGCTTCCTTTTGCCGCCGTTTTGAGTTTTCTAACAAAATTCTTGCCTCTCTCTCCTTCTTTTCACTTTTGCAATCGATTTCCCAGCTTCCTCTCTCTCTAAAGCTTTTTCTGCCATTACTCGAAGCTCTCGACTCTGCTACTGTCTTGCATCTGCCATTGAAGCTTTCACCACTGTAGCATCCGCCATCTTAACTCGGCGCTGCTCATTCCGGCCTCCACCTTTTCTGGTAAGCCAGTTTCCCCCTTTTCTCAGTTCTTGATTATTTCTGGAATTTCTTGTCACTGCTGTTCTACTCTAGTGTTTGATTTTGTGAATCATTTTTCTGAACACGTCTTTATTTCCTGATTTTTGCACATGTTATGCACACTTGCACTGTTGCACCTCTTGTTCTTGGTCTTCAACCCTTTGTGTTCTTGAATCTGAAGCTTCGTTCTTGCTTTTCTGTTTTCCAGATTTCTGCCTTCTATACTCGTTCATCGTAGATCTAGGTTTGGGATTTGTCTGTAGGATCTTCATTTTCTAGGAAAATCTGAGACAAATTTATCAATACATACTTTAACCTCAAACCGAGGTCCCAAAAGCCCTTTAGAAAAACTGTCTCTGTAGCCAAGTACTCGTATACCAAATCCATGGGTGTGTGGAGAGATAGGGTTAACAACCCAACCAAACTAGAGTACTTTAGGCAAGAATTCTCCATCCCCCCGATGTTCACCTCAGGCTAGCTGGGGAGAACGACTCCATTATGCCCGAGGATGATAATATGCCTTTTCCTATAGTAGCCTTCGTCCAGTGTGGACTTCGATTCCCTCTCGATCCTCTCTTTCGCGAGGTCCTTCATTACTATTCTTTAAACCCTATGCAACTTGCCATTAACGCCTATAGGACGCTTAATGGTATAATAGCCTTAGCTCGGCGGGAGAGTGTTAGGATCACTCTTGCCGACATCCAATACTGCTACACCATGTGTGCCCTGAACCTTAAGGAAAAAGGTTATGTTTATTACCTTAAGCCGAGGTCCACAGAGTTTAAGATTGTAGCCGACCTTCCAGACTCCAACAAAGGGGCTGGAGATGATTATCTAATCGCTTCTGGGAACTGGGAATTTGGCCCAGATGAAGAAGTTCAACTCTTCCCTCTTTCTCGAACGGTCAAGGAGGGCAAGGGTAAGACCCGTGTTAACTGCTTAACTGTTGCTTTCCACAATTCTTCCAACAAATTTGTTTCTGATGTTGTGTTTCCTTTTGCAGACGTTCGTAGGCCTCCCAAGGACTTTCGCCAGTCCTATTACCCTGGGAAAGGATTGAAGAAGCTCTTGGACCTACCAATCCATAAACGCAAAGCTCCACTGCTGTTAAACTTCATCCCAACATACAAGTCTACCTTGGCCGACGTTCCAAAGAAGAAGAAGAAGAGCTCGTCCACATCCATAACTCAAGCCACATCTACATCCCGGACAGATCAAGGTTCTACTTCTGATCCAGCCGATCTTCCTTCCACATCGGCACCATTCTTGCTTCCAGTTCAAGAAGAAAGCGTCGCCGACGTCTTGTCAAAACAGCCGAGATGGTGCGCCCGAAGCCAGTGGTGTTGGACCTTCTTGCCGATCTGCCAACCGATGTGGATGCTGCACCATCCCAAACAATGCCCCTGCCGAAGCCGAAAAAGACCAAGAAGCTCCCACCAAAATCCAAGGCCACCGAGGCCGATGTGGAAGATGCTTTACCAATCTCTCAATTGGCCGAGAACAAGAAGGCCTCCTCTGCTCCTGCCAAAAGACCTGCGGAGGCCCAGCCATCAGGCTCTACTCAGGCAAAAAGGCCGAGGTCATCGTCTGGGATGACCTCGGGGTCCAAAGTTCAAAAGGTTCCTTGGGTGCCTCAAATTACCCTTGAGGACAGGCCCGTCTATGCCCATGAAAGCGCCGCCGACGTTAACGTCGCCGTGGCGCTCAGCACTGCAGTTCTCCTCGAAGCCGATCTCGAGCGTAACGCCAAGATGAACGAGTACGAGAACTATGCCGTCATGCTGCAGCGCTCTGTGCAAGTAAGTTCTTGAATTTGACAACTTTTCTTTCTGCTGTTTTCTCTATACTTATAAAGTTTTGCATATTCTGTAATAATTTCTGTCATGTTTTCTTTTCAGGCCATTCAACACGCCCACTCTCTCTCCATGCAGGCCTTTGAGAACAAGGAGAGATTGGCCGAGATGGAAAAGGAGTGCGCTGCACTTCAAAAGCAAAATAAAACTCTCAAAAACAAAATGAAGGTTCTGGAAGATCAGGCCGAGGCTGCCACTCAGGCCCAGCAAGAGGCTGACGAGAAGGCCGAGGCTGCTGACGCCATTAAGAACGTTGCCGAAGCCCAGAAGAAAGAGGCCGAGGATAAAGCGGCCCAGGCCGAGAAAGAGCTCCAGGAAGCGCTGGCTACAAAGGATGCCGAGATCAAGGCAACTGACGACAAGGCATATGCCCAAGGCATGGCCGATGTGGCAGAAGATTACAAGTTACAGGTTAAGCAGGCATGCAACAAGGGTTTCAACCTTGGTTGGATGTCCTTAGCCAAAAAACTTGATCTTCCTGCTGATTCGCCATGGCGGAAGGCCGAAGCTATCCCTCTCCCCTTTCCTCCTCCTCCACCTTCAACTCAGGCCGAGGAAGAAGTTGAATCTGAATCCGAGGCTGAGGATGGAGACAAAGACAACGAGGCCTTGGTGAGGAAATCCAAAGACGACTCTGAGGCCAAGTCCCCTCCTCTCCTGGACAAGTCCTGGACTTGACCGGGGATGAAGAGGGTGATGTGGTTGAGGAAGCACCCAGGGATCTTTTCACTGGGAATCTATCATCTGACCTACTTCTGGCTGAGAGAAGTATTGATAAAACTCTGGAAGAGATTGACGCTGAGATCGCGGCAGACAAATCGGCCGAAGTTGTAGCAAACAAGGATGCCGAGGTTGTTCTCCAAGGGACTTCCGAGGTGGTGACCCAAACCGCTCCTCAAACTGAAGAGTCAGAATACTGATGTCTTTTCCTTTTTTTTTAGTTTGTACTTACTTTCTTTTGATTCCTGAACAATGCAAGCTTTCTTTTAATGGCCGATGTGCCTCTCTTTGTTACTTGTGAACAGTTAACTTTTGCTAGTCCATAGTGCCTTCATCATATACAACTGCAGTTGTTTTCCTCTGAATGCTATATTCTGTAACTTCTTTTGATTGCCTCTGTATGGTTCATAAATTGTACTTCGGCTAGATACTGATCTGCAATCTTTAGTCCAACATACTCGTAAATTGCGACAAATTTCAACAAGGTCTTGAACAATATATACAGCTCAACTTTAACTTGTAAATTGCTGCAAATTTCAACAAGTAAAGATAAGGAATTCATCTCGGCTTAACTTTAACTTGTAAATTGCTACAAATTTCAACAAGTAAAGATAAGGAATTCATCTCGGCTTAACTTTAACTTGTAAATTGCTACAAATTTCAACAAGTAAAGATAAGGAATTCATCTCGGCTTAACTTTAACTTGTAAATTGCTACAAATTTCAACAAGTAAAGATAAGGAATTCATCTCGTCTTGACTTTATTATCTCAGGTTAACTACGGTTAACATAATCTCGAGCTTAACTTCGGCTAAGCTTTTACTGTCTTCTCTCTGCCCCCAATGTGAACCTAAGTTCACTTGAAGAGAATGAAAAGAAATAGTAAAAAAGAAAAGAAAAAAAAAAAAAAACTACTTTATTTACTTCTTTTTTTTTTTTTTTCCAATTCACAAATTCCTCTCTAAATCTAGGATTCAAACGCAGTTGCGAGGTGATAAGCTCACGGATTTGGTCCCACATGCAATGTCTGCTAGCATCCATTTTAGTAATTTTGAAACTCTTACCTTACTTATTCATGTGTCTACCCACCATTTATACTAATCTGGTCAATTTAACCTTACTAAAAAATAGATCAATATAATTATACTAAACTTATAAGCTTATTGTATTTTTTTAAAATCACAAGGGTGATCACTATAATTTACCTATTATTTTTTTCTTGAATATCCTAACCCAATGAAAAGGCTTAATGTACCATAATCCAACAAATCAGGGAGCACATGAACACCATAAATTTTAATTGGTAGGGATAACCTTGTGAGCAGGACCTCACTCCCAATGTCCCAATACATATGTATATATATATATATATATATATGTAGCTATAAATTTTAAACCTAAAAAAAATATCAAACTCAAAAATATGAAAATATAATGATAGGTAATTTGAAGGGTCTTGAAATCTCTTTATGTGAGACTTGCAAAGATTCATATGGAAATCAATTTGTTGTGACAGAAATGTATTGAAAAAATCTGTGAAGTAGAAGACCTATAGTTTAGCCCCTTTCGAGTAAAATTCCAATTTCGCTCGTATTAACAGTTCACTAATTTTACTTCAAAATGTGTCGTTTATGATTTTGATAGCTGCACCAAATACTGTATTGTCAATCGTAAAATTTTTTAACTACGCCATTAGCAAAGAACACCATGTGAATAATAATTAGTCTGTATGAACTTTACATGATTCCATCTTATACGGGGGCGTTTGTTGAACGAACTAAATGAAGAGAGATTGCAATACAAAAAAATTGTTAGTTCTAAAGATAAATAGGCCGTGAACTATTTGATTAAAAATGATATATATTTGACTATTAATCAAAATTTTATTTTTATAACCAAATAATGGACTAGTAAATATATTAAGGCCTTGTTTGGGAACAGAATTTTTTAGTAACTTTTTAACTAAAATATGATGTAAAAAAACTAGTATTTTTTGGATGATTTTTTGATTTTTTACGAAAAAATGTGCAAAAAGTAGAGAGAATGAAATCTTTGACTTTTTTGTATAGGTTGTTGATTTTTTTATTTTTTTAGTAAATTTTTGACTTTTAAGCTAAAAAGTGATGTTATCAAACGAGGCCTAAATATAGAGTCAAATCACATGCCTCATGAAACAAACGCCCCCTACTTGTATTATGTCCACTATCTTCATGTTGAAGACAAATTTGTAACATACTTGTCTTTTAATCAAAAGATGTTGAAATCAAGCCTATGACCCTTCTTTTCTCTTTTTGCTCTTTTGCTACATAATTAGACTACAAATTAAAACTAATATTCATCAAGCCTTGTCATTTATGTTAGTTTATCGGTGTCATTTGAAACCATCAAGCACGTTTACAGTTTGATATGCCTTTTCTTGTTCTTTCTTGGCAAATCCCAATAGCCAGTCACCCCAAAACTTTTTCCTAAATTAATGGAATACCCCTCTTGGAACCATATCACCACAACACAAGTCACCAGTATTTTCGTAAATATAGATCAGAACATGGGTTCATTCCCTAAGGAAATTGCTATTTGTACCCTCTTGAAACACATTATCTATATCAAGCCTTCAAAGTTCAAAACAAGAACAGAGAGAAAATATGAAGAGTTTTTCCTCAAAAACATCTACTATCCTACTACTATGTCTCTTATTTGGAGCTTGTTTGGATGTTGAGGGTCAGGGTTGTAGCCCAAGTGGGAAAATAATGGGAAAGAAACCACCTCCGGGCCAATGCAACAAACAGAATGACTCGGATTGTTGTGTCCAAGGCAAAATGTACATAACATACAAGTGTTCTCCAGCAATTTCTAGTCAAACCAAGGCAACGCTCACTATTAACAGCTTTGAGAAAAATGGAGATGGTGGTGGTCCAAGTGAATGTGATGGCAAATATCACTCCGATGACTTGCCAGTTGTGGCATTATCAACTGGATGGTACAAAGGAGGCAGTCGATGCCACAACAACATCACCATTAGTGCTAACGGACGAAGTGTGGTGGCCATGGTAGTTGACGAGTGTGATTCAACTATGGGAAGTGATCAAGACCATGATTACCAACCTCCGTGTCCTAACAACATCGTTGATGCTTCGAAAGCTGTGTGGAAAGCCTTGGGCGTCCCTCAAGATAACTGGGGTGACTTGGATATAACTTGGTCCGATGCTTAATTTCAAATTGTGATATAAGTATTTATATGTAATATTATCCTCTTTGTATTAGTAGTAGTCTTTGTGATTTGTTTTCATAATACTATGAATGAAGTCTAAGAGTTGTGTTTTGTACGATATGTATTACAAATATTTAATATAAAATGTTTCTCTAGCAAGTTTAGACTATGTGGAATGTGGAAACAATTTACCAAAAAAATGCATATCTAATATACATTAATAACGTATCAAATTTTTGAATTAGAAATTGAATTTAGCTTTCTGGATCATAAACTTTGGTGATGACCATCTTGTAAGTAGAACATCATAAGGAATGAGATAAATATAATGGTGATGTTAACTTTTGCACTTTCATTTATTTTTGTAAAAAGCGAGGAAATAATATATTGAAGTGGATTCGACCAAACTGGACTATTGGGCCTGTGGGACAAAGTTGTTCGTGCTTGTGCAGACCACCTGATCGAGTTGAACAGCCAACAATGGTCACCAACTTTATTGACATTACTCTTATCTTCTTGTTCTTCCTCTCTTTTTCTACTCTAATCACGTAGAGCAACTCTGACATTTCTATTTGATAATATTACAACTACAGAGTCAACAGAGCCACAGCATTTAACTATAGAGTCAACACAGCCACAATATTTAGAGTTGCATCAGCAGCTCAAGCCACAACAGGAGCTGCCATTAACAGCTAACCAGCTACAGCTGATGTCATAGTTAGCTAGAAGATAGAGTTTGTTAGATTAGTTTGTTAGTTACAGATATTAGTTTGTTCGAAAGATGGATGTTAACCAAGAAATACACATAAAGTAGATCTAGGTTGAAGCTTGTTAAAAGCATAGGGCCGAAGCCAAGGAAAGCACTGAAAGCCAAAAACCTTAAAACATGAATAAGTAGAAGAAGAATGGAAGAGAAGTTCATAAGGAGACTTATTAGAAAGCTTAGAGCTAGGCATCCTATTAATGAGATAGATAGCTGTGGACACTGCATTAAACCAATACTGTAAAGGCACAGAAGAATGATGTAACAAGGCAATGGTTGTTTCAATGATATGCCTGTGTTTTCGCTTAGAAACTCCATTCTGCGGAGGGGTGTAAGGACAAGACATTTGATGAAGTATATCGTGCGCTTTTAAAAATTGAGTCATTGGAGTATTAACAAATTCAATGCCTCCATTAGTTCTTAGAACTTGTAATTTCGTGGAAAATTGGGTTTCAACAAAAACCTTAAATTCCAAAAATTTGGAAAACACTTCACTCTTGTAACACAAAGGATAAAGCCATGTAAACTTGCTAAAGTCATCAACAAAAAGCACATAGTACTTATATGTAGACAAAGAAGAAAAAAGACCCCATACATCACTATGGATGAGGGATAATTGTTTGTTTACAGTAGAATTGGAAAGCATAAATGGAAGTGTATGGCTCTTGGCCACACAACAATGAACACAAGTAGACAAAGGAGCCAAGGTTTTATTAGCAATATCAGGCAAATGACTTTTCATATGTACAAATTTCAACTGAGATGGATGGCCCAATGATGTAGGCCGAAAAGGACCACATTGAGGCCACTTAAGCTACATTTTTAGTTTTTCAATTTTGTTTATTTGGTGGAGATGATGTGTTTCGTGCACTTATACAGATTTGGCAGGAAATACGCAAATTCAATCTAAAAGGGCGCGAAAGCAGATCCTCCGTGCGAGAAGCGAAAAATCTGAGCCAGCCAGACCACTGCACGTGCGGCCCACCACCGCTTGAGCTGCCCACCTAGGGATGCGTGTGCAGAATTTTAGGTTTGTTCTGCTGAGAATAAAAGGAAGAAAAAATAGGCAAATCTAGGGTTCAAAAATTATTCTAAGGAAAGGGAAGCTAGGGTTTTGAAGAGGTGATTTTTCCTTAAGCTTCAAAGAGAACTTTTATGGGGGCTTCCACCTCTTCCACCTCTTTCCACTCCTCTATGAGTGGCTAGGTTTTTCTTTTCTAGGGTTTTGATGAAACCCTAACCATGTAATAAGATTTTTCATAAGCTTTGATTGTGAATCGGTTTGAATCAATGTATGGATGATTTAGAAGTTTTTAATAATTGTTCATTTCATCTCTTCAAGTATTTTACTATCTGTGATTGTCTAATACTTTCCATACATTAGTTTTCTTTGTGTTTGTGTTCAAAGTACGAGACGAGTCATGCAATGAGACACAGATCGTATTGCTACCATAGTTTAGAGCAAATGCCTCGTGCTACTCGGGATAATTCGTGCCTTGAATGCAACAACCCTCTTGATCAATGTTTCAAACTTGTAGTTGTGAAATATTGGGTATTTCAAACCGGATTGCAATTATTGGCCGATGTTAAATCTCATTTATGTGGTTAGTGGTGAATTCTTTGCCCTAGGATTTTTCCCAAAAATTTATGTCTTAAACTCTAATTTTAATTGTCAATTTAATTATTCAATTTCATTTAATTCTTATTTAGTCATAATATCCATCAATCTTATTAATCAAAATTAATTTAGGAATCTAGCAATTAAATTAGTTTAATTTCTCGTTCGTTCCTGTGGATCGATACGTGAACTTGCCATTATTCTAAAAGAATTTGGTATAGTTTAGTGTTTATAGTTGGTGTGTGTAATGACCCATCACACAATCTCTTATGCCAGACTTTAGTAGACACAACTCGAGTGGTGGAGGTAAGAAAAGCATGAGATGAAGAAGGAATAGAAGAAGTGGTAGGGAAGTGATATAAACCATGAGCACTAAAGCCCTGGTGCAAGACTGCCTTCGAAGACTTGTCGCCTTCGAAGATTTGTCCTGAACCACAAATGAAGAATTATCAAAAGTGACAGTACAATTATTGTCTTTGGTAAGTTTATGTACAAAAACAAGATTTGAGGAAATAGGAGCATGTAAAACCTTGGTAAGCTTAAAAGAATAATGGGGAGAAGGCAAAATACCTTTCCCTACATGTTGGATAGGCAGAGAAGTGCCATTTCCAACTGTAACTTGATCAGTACCTTGATATGGCAGGTACATGCTTGTAGACACCCCATTTTGACCGGCCCTAAGACTTGGGCGCTTTCTTTTGATTACTCGATGATGAAAATAAGAATATGTTATCTCACAAAATTCTCAGTAAAAAGATGGAATGTAAACTTTAATCCTATTCTTACACCTATTTTTGCCAAATTATTTTAGACTCCTTCTCCATTTTCTTTCCTTTATTATGCATTATATATATATATATATATATATTATGTTTTATTATATAATATTTTATTAAATTTATTCGGTATCATGGTTTCACCCACGCACCATACTTTTGTATATATAATAATATTATATTATATAAGGGTACTATTCCTCCTTTAAAAAAAAAAAAAAAAAATTCATTACACTCCCATCGTGTGTCTTTTTGTTTTTTGTGCCTTTAGACCCGCTTTATATTTGTGTGTTTTTATATATTTTTTTGGGTATTTGTAGATATATTTATGCTAATAATCCCTTTTATATATTGTTATATTATAAAGTGCATAGTAATTTTACTGTGCAATGCACAGTAAAATCACTGTACATCTTTTGAAAACAACTCCTCCCACCGTTTCTTCTTTCGTCTTTTTCTTACCATCATTTTCTATAAAAGGGGAAAGGTCAGATAAGGATGAAGAGAATTTTTGGGCGGGAGAGATCAAAGAAAAAGAAGTCTGAGAGAATAATAATAAAAAAAAAAGAGAAGTAGTGCGAGAATTTTGAGAGAAAAAAAAGAATCAGAAAGAGAAGTTGTAATTCTAACTTTTGGACTGAGAATTGAGAACACATTCCACAAACTTGAGGGTAATCAAAAGAAAGTTTGTAAATCAGAAAATTCATCATTTCCCCGAAAGGTGAGTTTTCGCAAACTTTCATTTAATTTCAAAATGTGATATAAGTTGTTTAAGTACTTCATTTATTGCTTTTCATAACTTTTTTTTTTTTATCGCTTTAAATGGTCGGTCAAACCACCTAATTTTACTACTTTATCTGCTGTAATTTACTGTTGTATATAAACTGTTGTAATTTACATAAAATATTATAGTTTACTATTTATAAATTGTTGTAATTTTACCACTTTAAATGGTCGGTCGAACCACCTAATTTTACTACTTTATCTGCTGTAATTTACTGTTGTATATAAACTGTTGTAATTTACATAAAATGTTGTAGTTTACTATTTATAAATTGTTGTAATTTTACCACTTTAAATGGTTGGTCGAACCACCTAATTTGTTAAAAGATGTGACCCCACCGGATGAATAGTGATCGGTGGTGAATAGTAACCTCTAGCAGTAAATAGTAACTTTCGGCGGTGAATAGTAACCCCGACAATGAATAATAGCCCCGTCGATGAATAGTACCTCCGGCGATGAATAGTAACTGCGGATGAAAAATGTCCGGTAAGATGAATAATGATCAAGAAAGGTGAATAGTAATTGTCATGATGAATAGTAACTTCCGGCAGTGAATAGTATCTCGGGATGAATAGTGCTCCCGCAAAATAAGTTTCCCCGGACAGAACGGAGCAGTCTTCCTACATCAAGCAGAATATTTTCCGACGCACATGAAGTTTCTTTATTTTATTTTTATTTTTTTTATTTTTATTTTGAGAGTTTGTGAGGTTTTTATTTTGTTGAAATATTCCCTTCTCTCTCTCTTATCTGGTTTGTAATAATTTATTCAAAGCGTTGTAATAATTCCCCGCCCCACTTCTTTCTATCCCATTCTTTTACTTGCTTTCCTTATTTGTACATAAACATCATATTTATTTTTCATCATATTCATGCTTTGTATCCATGTTTCATGCATCTTGATTCGGCGAAGTTTGCATTTGTGGATTTAATCAATTCCTATGTGATTATGTACGCTACCTCATGTTCTTGAGATGATTCACATGTCATATCTTAGAAGCCGAATCTTTAGTTGCATCTCATGAGTGAATTGCATTAGGATTTTGTATATAAGATCATGCATGTTTTACTAACTTTGTTTTGTAGCTTGTTCGCGGGTCATCAAACATGTAAGTTTTTATGCTTTAGCATCCCGTTTGTGTGTGTTTTTCTTACTATGTTTAAGCATCCTACCATGTGGCTATTTACTTATGTGATATAACTGTATGAATGCCAGTGGATAGAGGTTGTGTCGCTTAATTTGGAATGATGTTGATTTTCATGTTTGTAAACTCAATTTATTTGGGTTATACATTTTCAAAACTACATGAAATCAAGTTGTTCCAAAATGGGTGACATAGTCTATACTTGTATGTTTCACATAGTAAATTTTAGGATTTATTAAATAACCAGAACATGAACATACAAAGAAAATAAAATTCATATCATGGTTTAGTAAAGGCCGATCTTCTGATTGGGTGAGCGGGGGTGCTCATTATTGACCTTCCCCTCTCATACCTAAGGTTCCGAGCCAAGCATCCTTGGTTACGACGAACAGTGGCCTTGGCACCGAGTCATTGGTTTCCTAATTTCCTAAAATATTATGTGGCGACTCTGAGATCTGATGACGTAGTCCATTCTTGACAAAATTGCAATAAAATGGATTTTCAATAAAAGTTGTCAAATCTGGACTCTTATCTATGTTTCACATTGCACTCTTGAGGCTAGATCAAAGAGATCTCGGGAGTCCGAACTGTTTAACGTGCGCGGGTACCTCCCGGGCATGTTACAATGCTGAGATTGGAGAGATCATGTGTGATATGATCAGAAGCACCTGAATCAAGATACCAAAGAGAAGATTTAGGTGAAGCAGACGCAACATATGCCTTTGGGGAAGATGAAGATGTGAGTGAGGAGAAGAAGAAGATTGGTGGTAAGTAGTATCCAATCTATGCCAATTATCAGAGGCAATATGATTTGCCTTTCCACAAATTTGACAGATCAGTCCAGAATTTGGGGAATTGAATGGTTGTCTGCCTTGTATGCCTCTGAAAGATCTGCCCCTGCGGAAAGTACCTTGAGAGGAGCCTCGCTAATTGTGACTTGATCTATCACGAGAATATGATGAATAAGAACCAGAATGAGAACCTCTTGTAGCAGCATAAGCAACAGATAATTCTAGACTCTGACTCTTTCTTTGTTTTGCTTCAATATGAATAGATTCAGAACAAAGAAGAGAGGTCAATTCAGCCATGGAAATAGCATCAACTCGTGCATGAATGGTAGTTTTAAGAGCATCAAATTCATCAGGTAATCTATTTAAAGTAAGCAACACAAGATCTTCTTCATCAACAGGTGATGAAGTTAGAGCCAATTGATCAGCAAGGTCTTTAATTTGACTCAAATAGTCTTCAATGGATTTAGAATCCTTAGTCAGATTGTTCAATCTATTCTTCATTTGATGAATATAAGATCGAGAAAGCATAGTAAATCTCTTGCACAATGTGTCCCATACCTCTGCACTGTGTTGCAAATGAAGAACAGATGTGAAAATTGCAGGTGTAAGAGTAGCTGTAATACAGTTAAGCAAATGCGCATCAATGATGTTCCATTGTGCTTGATTTGGATTTAATACTTCCTCACCATTTGAATTCTTGATTAACAATGGTGGATAAGAAACAGATCCAGTTGCAAAATCTAAAAGCCCAGTTGTACGAAGAATATTCTGAAACTGACTTTGCCAGATGATGAAGTTTGTAGAATCAAGCTTCACTGTAATAAAGGAGTGCAGATTTGAGATCAAAAGATTTAGATTAGCAGGTAAGGATGAAGAAGATGAGGAAGCTATGGATGGATCAACCTCAAACTCGTGAGAGCTTTAGAGAGGCTCTGATACCATGAAGAATTATTGAAAGCTTCTTCATTAATTCAATATGTGATTACACGTATGTATTGATACATGGATGAGTTATTGGTTCAACTGTTAGGTCGAAGCAATCGAACCGTGACGTCATAATTAATATTATATAATAAAAAATATAATTATAAATTATAAATAAATAAAAATATATATAATTACTAAAATAATAAAAAGAAGTGTTGCATAATATTTGTTAATAATATTTAATAAAGTCATAATTGATAAATAAATAAATAAAAGATACTAGTTTTAAAGAAATTAAAAAAATTTAACATTCCCTCCAAACAAATTGATTAAATGCTAGATTTAATTTTTGAATGAAATGAAATTTTCAACTCTCCCTCCAAACAATTTGATTGAATCCCACATTGAATTTTTAGGTTCTCTTCGAACAATTTTTTTCTACAAATATGAATAGATTTTCATAATTTCTACAAGCTTCCAATGGGACTCCTCCTTATGAGAGGAGACTTGAAGTAAGAGTTTTCAATCAAGATTTTGATATATATATATATATAAATATAAGAAAGAAAGAAAGAAAGAGCAAAAAAAAAAGAAAAAAAAAAGGGTTGGTCGATAACCGACACCGGTTTACTGATTTTTGCAAATAAGGCCGGTATTTGGCCTAGTCCGGGTTTAGAGGGTTTTTCGAACCAAAAGAAGGCTTGGTTCAACCGGTCGGTCCGATTCGGGTTTGAAAACATTGATTGAGAGAGAGAGAGAGATAGAGATAGAGAAAGAGACCAAGCCACTATCGATCTTATCTGAGATGGAAATCTACCGATCTAATTTGAGATGAAATCACAAGAATAGAGAGAGAACTCAGCCTGAAAAAGAGAAGAGAGAGAGACGAGAGTGTGAGAAACAGTAGCGTGTGATATATTGAATTAGGGTTAGGGTTTAATTTTTATATGGAATAATAAATAATATTGTATGGGATGGTCTATAATATAAATATAGATTATTTGTATATGATCCAGATCTTCCAATCCAGAATTGTGAGGTTCAATCCAGAAATCGATTCGTGACCTACGGATTTTTAAATTTCTAATTTGGAATCGAACCACGAATTAAAAAAAAAAACTATTCAAATATACCAGATTAGACTAGACCAAATCGGATAATGAATTATGTGAATTTCTTGCTTAACCCTACTAGCAACTCAGCATGTTGAGTTGGCAACTTTCCACGTGCTCGCATCTATAGTTGTTCCCCATAAAAATAAAGTAAATTACACTTTTACCCTATAAAAGTATGAGCATTTTTTCACTAGTCCTAAAAGAAAAATATGTTACTAATTTGGTTTCTAAACCTCCAAAAAAATTGATCTAATAAAAATAAAATGGATATTATTAACAGATGTCCTTATGACATAAGTTAAGAACCTTTAAAATTTTTATATATTTTTCATTATACTTACTTTCGTATAAAATAATAATATTTTTAAGTCTATGTTAACCAAATTTAAATAAAATAGTTTCTTCCCTTCTCAACTTTCCACATTATTATCTAATAAAATGTTGTCTTACCATACATTAAGGGTTATTTTTGAAAGATGATTAAAAATTAATTTTTTTAATTTATTTTGAAAAATATATAAAAAATGTAAAAGATAATATGACTCAAAATAAATTAAAAATTAAAAAATGACTTTTAATTATTTTTCCAAAATAAGCCTACCATTCACTCTCATTTTCCCATTATCTCCTTTCCCTCTTCCCACACCTACAATTGAAAACCTTCATCCACGCAACCCATCACTTAAGTGAAGCAAAGGGTAATTTATTTATTTATTTTTAAAATTTAAAATTTAAATAATTAACTTAAGTCTCATTTGATAAGTAGACATTTCAATTAAAAAGTTACTAAAAAAAAATTAAAAGTTAACAAATTATACAAAATAAATAAATAAATAAAAATTTCACTTTCTGCTTACCTTTTACACTTTTTTTTTTTAATTTTTAATTTATATATATATATATAATTAAAAAATCATTTAAAATATATTAATTATAAATTTACAAAAATAACTTGTTGTCAAAGGAGCCCCGGCAAAAAAGTCGTTTAATAGTGGGAACTGTGAAATCTCTTGGCTGCGAAACCTTTTTTTAGTCCTCTCTTGACAATAAAGCCCTAACCCGGTGTGAGTGGACTTGAAGCAGAAAGAGCTCTAAACCCTAACCTTGTAAGCAATCTCGCTCATGATTTCTAGGTTCTAAATCTTTGAATTTCTTCTATGCATCCATCGTTGAGCTTATTTGAAGAAAAAAACCCTAACTTTTTTCAATCGTTTTCTGTCTTAAACCCCAGTTTTTCTGTATCCTAGGGTTTTGCGATATTGAACTAACCTTAATGCGTCCTTTGGTGGTTGTTGTTGTTGTTACAGGTTAGGTTCTTTGGTCTGATTCAATATGAGGTATCTTTGACCTTTCAATTTCTTTATATATTGATTCCTAGGGTTCTAAATGTACTACTATTTTATATATACGTATCGAACTAGGGTTTTGCGCTCTAACCCTTTTTTTTCCTTTTTCTTGTACTGGATCTGATATGTTTACGTGATAATCAGTTGTTATTTGCAATGAATTATGTTACCCACTAGCGATTTAGGTTACAAATTTCATATTCAGAAGTGAAAGTATGCTTTTATAAGCAATTATCACTTGAAGCTCATGAGGGCATTGAGTATTATGATTTAGTAAGCAAACTACTTGTCATTGTATTTAAAACTATAAAGGGCAATTTATCGGTACTGTACGAAGTGGCAAAGAAACTGTAAGATCTCTTTATCACTTGCCAGTCTAGCCTTACATCGTTACTAGTCTTTTATTTTTATTTTTATTTTTTTATTTGTTAATGAGCCCATTATCAACTGATATATGGCCATTAGGTGGACACACCAATTGCTGACCCACTATTTCCCCTGTTGTTTCAACCACTTTTACAACATAACATGGTTACTCTATTTTGACGCCCATAGAGATTTTCATTATTCTTTTCTCATCATTATCTGTTTATGCATTTGTCAAGTGCAATAATGCAATACTGGTATTTTACTCAACCAATTGTAAGCCTCTCCTACATTTGGTGATATAACTAGGTAATTTATGTGGGGAAACAAAAAGTACAGAAAACAGAACCTTTTTGTTATCTATGCCAATCTAAGGTGGAATGAATAACCATAACACAAGGATGTAGTACGGTAATTGAATTGTTTATTATGTTGAATTTCTTATTTATTTGTTTTGCATAACAATTGTTTGCTGCTTAGTTTGTGGTCAAAACCGTCATTTCCATTCTCACTTATTGCTTATCTGTGGCATAGAACTATTTATTAGTTCATTTTTATTCAATAAACTTGGGTGCAGGTTACTAATTGCATTTTATGTTTATTTTTTGCAGTCGTCCAATGGAAGAGGATGCCACTGTAAGTTACCCTTTATTATTATTATTATTATTATAGTAGTAGTAGTAGTAGTAGTTGTACTGCTTAGATGGTTAGTCATCTTTCTTACTTCTTTTTTGTTCAGTAATTTTATCATCTTTCTTCTTCTTCTTCTTCTATTAGTAGTAGTAGTAGCAATACTAGTAGTAGTAGTTGCACTGCTTAGATGGTTAGTCCTCTTTCTTACTTCTTTTTTGTTTAGTAAATTTCATCATCGCTTGCAATATGTTTGTGCCATTGAGAATTAGTCGTTCCGTTTCTTTATTAATCTAACTGTCGATATGATGAAGTCTTCTATTGCTTATAAAAACACAAGATATTATTTTCATTGAACGTCAATCAATATGGCTTTGCTAGTTGTTCATTATACTCTATTTGTCTTTTTATTTGTCTGTCACTCTCATGGAACTTATTTTTAAAATGCTTTTTGAGGGGACCCAATATGAGTTCAACTAGGTTTCATTTAAAGATCAAATTTGTTTAGGCCTGCAGTATGATTTGTGCTGAAGTTTGTAATTAGTCTTCCCAACTATGGTGTCTCAAAAACATTTTCATGTACTAATATTGATTGGTCAAGATTACTAATATTGTATTGGTACATGAAATAAATGAGTTTTTTATTTCTTTATTTTTTTAATTTATATATATATATATATAGAAAATAATATAAAAGGGGAGGGTTGTTGAAAGTGAAAGTAGACGTGGTTAAGTGTTTATTAAAGTGTTTTCATATTTTATTTGCAGGACCCATTTGTTTTATTCATGATATGGTTTTATATGCATACACACATGTATACTTGTATATATACATATACATGTGTTGGACCTATGATCCTACCATCATTTTTCACTTTCCTGTTAAATACTTTTCATTGACATTTTTACTTGCTATATTTCTGTTTTTGTACTCTTCTTATAATACAAAGTTCATAGGTGCTCATCGAAACTGTTTGCAACAGGCCAAGACTGAAGAAGAGGAATTCAGCACTGGACCTCTTTCTGTTCTGATGATGAGTGTTAAAAATAACACACAGGTAATACAAAATCTTCATTTCTGCAAATTGGCGTTATTGTTGTTATATTGGTGAAATTTTGAGAGAGGGGCCATGAGTCTTTAAATTGTTAACAAGGGATTGTTATTGTGGCATGTTGATTTTTTTTTTTTTTTTTCTAAAAAAAAAAATCCCCTAGTTCTGCCCTTGGAGCTCTCAATTGTCTAGACATGGGTTGTGAAAGCTAGAAGGAATTGTTGTATGTATTTTAATTTGCTTACTTTTTATCACTGGGTTTGTTGTGTATTTGGTTGTTGATGACACATCTGTGACTCGTCTGCAACAATCAGGTGCTTATCAACTGCAGGAACAACAAAAAACTTCTGGGCCGTGTGAGAGCATTTGATCGGCACTGCAACATGGTGCTGGAAAATGTTAGAGAGATGTGGACAGAGGTTAGTTCTGCATTTTTGACAAATCTTGGGTTTTTTTGTTTTTTGTTTTTTGTTTTTTTTCCATTTGTTAATTCTATTATGTTGAATACCATGCAAGTTCCACATCTAAAGATTCTAAAGTTTGTGTTTAAATTTTGTGTTTCTTCTCAGGTACCGAAGACTGGGAAAGGCAAGAAGAAAGCCCACCCAGTTAATAAAGATCGGTTCATTAGCAAGATGTTCCTCCGAGGAGATTCTGTGATTATTGTCCTTAGAAACCCGAAGTGAGGTATTTGTTCTATATGGTCTTCATTGATTAAATGGAACAGTTTTAGACTTCAAAATGTGTTGTATTTGTGTTTTGAACTCTCTTTTATGTGCTATTTATGTTTTAATGGTAGTACAATAAATATGATATGTGTTCTCTAGAACATTGAGTTGTATTCTAATTACAGTATATCTTGGAACAGCTGGGTCCAATTTAAGTGTTTGTTTTGATTGGTTTGCAACTTAGTATCTCTTGTATTCTGAGTTATTTATGGTGATAAAGCTCAGGCTTGTATGTCCATTGAAGGATGGGTGATTGGGTGATAAGTTGGTGAATTAAATAAGTTGACAACATGATTGATCTTTTACTCGTTTTATTGAAAGCATGTTTGGCATTGACGAATCTGTCCCTTTTTACTTCAAAGGCATTTAAATTGATACTCCTTGTATGCCATAGTTGAGTTTGTCGCCATTGGTGACAGAACTATCTGATTGTAAGCCATACTAAGGTCAATGTTGAATTCTTAGGTTTCTTTTGTCGAATTGCTCTTGCTTAGTTGCTTATTTCATTGCACCTATAGCATAATTCTTGTCCTTTCCACAGTTGCATTGCAGGACTTGCTTGATCATTATTGATCAGTTTTACGAAGTTGTATTTTGAATCTGTGATGGTGTGATTATTATAATAGTACTTGCTTGATGTAGGTATATGTGGCAGAGGTGTAAGAACAGAATTTTGGAGCAGAACAGGGCTTTTAAATCAAGCTTAGGAGTCAGTTACCTTTGGAGTCTCAATTCCTGGCCTTATGTATTAGTGATTGTACGTAGTACGTAAATCATGGTTGTTGTAGGACTAAAACTTTCGTTTTGTTTGTCATTTCTACTGTTATGTTTTTATCATGCAACTAACTAATGATTTTTCTTTAATTCCAACATATTGACTTTGTTGTTCTTGATGTGCTTGGCCTACAAGCATGATTTCTAATATTCCCACTAGTCGGATAATTACAAGCAGTGAAATTTGTCAAGCTGAGTAATGTATTGTTGCATCTGATAAAAGGGGAGAATATATTTTATGTTGTTTCTGTTGCAAGTATTTAAATGCTTTTCAAGGTTGGAGAGAAATGCACCTATAAATAATTCAACATGTAAATTTTTTATTTTATTTTTTTTAGAATAACATGTAAAATTTTAGATGTGTAGGATTTTGTAACTTTTGGACAATAATTGGAGACCCCATTTGTAAATGTCATCTTTATTTGTAAAGAAAGCCTACTGCAACACATGGAGGACAGGTAGCAGCAGATGTATGGAGCCTGTTTTAAATAATGGTATCGGGATATAAGTCTCTATCAACGACAGTCCAAAAATCTTGATATGTATTATAGTAGATATTGGCCGATATTTAAAACAGAACAGGTTGTAGCCCATTATGTGCTGAAACTTGTTTATGATGATAAGCATCATCAGCCTTGTCATCACAATCTGCAAATATTTTTGCTTTTTTAATGCATTTAATTTATCAGTAACAATGCTGCTCAGATTCAACAACTTCCGGTCAATGTAGGTTGGTCGTAATTTGGAAGTTTTTTCAGAGATCAAGAGATGTTTGATGTTTTCCTATTAACAATGGTGATTGATGACCGATGGAAGAAGAAAACCGGAAATCTGGTAGAAAGTTACTTACCAACATGAATTGCATATCGACTATTATTATATAAGTGTAAAAAATCTGTTATATTTTTTTATATTTTTTAAATTCTTATTTTACCCTCTCAAATTTATTTTATTTTTGTAAAAGTCATGAAGAGTCCTATATAAATCAACTATCTCTTTATTTTTTGAGTTGAATATTCAAAAATAATATATCTTCTTCTAAGAGTCCTATATAAATATAAACAACTTAGTATCATTTCTTATAAAAAAAAAAATTTAAAAAAACAAAAAACGGTCACCTTATTTTTTACATTGATGGTGATTGAAGAACAAAAAAAAATTACTCTTTCTTATTTTCTGGGGCTGCTTCTATACTGATATACATAATATTTATAATTGTCCATCATGGAACAAATCACTGTGAATAATTTTGGTTGAATCTTAAAACTGTATGTATTTGTTTGAATCTAAACAGAGGAAAACACGTGTTTTTAAAACAGAGATTTGTGCTGTATTTCAAAAATTCACAGGTTATCTTCATATACTTTCTTTTTGTTTAAATTATATTTTATGAAATGTAATATTTTATGTATACTTTAATAACTAAGGTATGATGTAAAAACTCTAAACAAGAACCACTTGCGTTGGTTTTATTTTTTAAATATGTTTTTCAGTTTCTTATTTTTAATATTTTCTCAAGTTTTGGTGATTAAAAATACTGAAATTGCTTCATATTTTATATTTAAATTAAACTTTACATGAAAATCTAATATCTAATAATCTAAATAGAATTAAAAAGTAAAATATTGGTTAAAAAAATTAAAAAATGAAACATATACTGATTTTTTATTATTATATTTTTTTTGTTATTATTATTATTATTATTATTATTATTTAATATTAATAAATTTTTTTCTAAAAAGAATATACAAGAAATTATTTTCTAAGTATATTTTAGATTAGGTGAATCTAAATCTAAAAGTAAATTAAAAAAAATTAAATTAAGCGAATCTAAAAAGAAAATAAAAAGATTATTAAAAAAAAAGGTGTCGAAGACATATATATATATATATATGAAAATCAAAAAATTCAAAAAAAAGTTTGAAAAATAAATCAAACCAAACACTATAAACTTCTCTTTTTAAAATTTTTTTTCACTAATCTTTAATTTTACACAAATTATTTTTAATTTTTATGTGAATTTAATAATTTAATTAAAAAATGGTGCATACACATAAAAATGTAATACTAAACATTTACATTATAACAACTATTTAATTATGAATAATTAACTTCTTATCGTTAGCTGTATTATATTGTTGCAAAAGATTTTACATATTACTTTTGTGATATTTTATATATGTCAATGTCTACATATACAAATATATTTAAAAAAAACATAAATATAAATTTATATGTTACTGTATTCATATATTATCAATCTGTAATATTATATTATCATCAGATATTTTAATTTTCTAACATGTATTGCCTTCGTAATATAGTTATATTTGTTAGGAAAAAAGGGCAGAATTGTATAGTGTTCTCCTATCAACTTATGTTTAATACATATATACATATATGTCATACAAACAAGTGTTCACAACAAACACTTTCAATAACAAATCAAGACTTTGCAAAACACCTCCATCACTACAATAATTGTATTTTTTTTTTCTCCACACTGAAAAAATTACGTTATTGAGGAAAAATGGATTTTGAAATTTATAACAATATGATATCACTCAAACTTACTCATCAAAATATTTTTATTACAATGAGTTATAATGGTGAGTAAGAAGAAAAATAAGAAGGTGAAACAAAAACTACAGAAGATGTATTGCAACATGTTTTTCAAGAAAAATTAGACGAGCTAAAGTAGTAATTGTCCTATCTGTTATGAAGTTTAAGAAAAACAATATATCTAATGCACACATTTTAGTCAAACTATAAGGAAAAAATCAAATGATGCCCAAACATTTAGCACCAACTCAATGATGCAGAAAGTAAGTACGTTAAATAAAAAGTTTCGATCAATTTTTGTTATATGTTAATTACTTACAAATGACATAATAAATTATGTAACTTGACAATTTTATAAAAGTGACCCTACAAATACTTATGGATCTATGAATATCATGAAAACAATTACGAAATTTCTATATTGATCGAAATATTAAGTTACAATATCATTCAATTTTTAAAAAAAAACTATTCTTCATTTTCTACATAAATGAAAATATATTAATGACTAACGTTATATTTTTCATCATGCAAAATATTCATGGCACGGGAAATAAAACTCAACAACTCTTGATATATAAAAATATATTATATATTGATATTAATGCATTTTTACACCAATAGTATGTAAATAATATACAATAGTGAGTCTAATGAATTTATATTATGAAATAAACTATTAAACAAAATTGTATTATTGTGTAATTAATTTTATACATTCAATTGTATTATAAGTACGGATTATGAAAAATTAAAATGAGAAGTTGATAAAAAATGATTTGTGTAATACTACATATTTAAAGGACATTTTATTGTTTAAGATAAAATTGTGATATTAACAATCTAACTATAATTAATGTTTATGTTTATAAAATTTCTCATTTATCATTAAATTCTTCGTCCGAATATGTATTCATTTCTTACTTAGTTGTATTTTAGATACAGATCAATTTACCTATACAAGTCTCTATGCTGGTATAGATATCGTATATCAATTTAAGAAACATGTATAATTACAATCTTGACCATTGATGAAAAATCACGTCGCACGTGCTCAACCACTAATATCAACAAAAGACGGAAAATTTTATTTATAGAAAGGATTTTTTTTCTTCAAAAGAATATATAAATAAAAAGGACATCTGTTTTTTCTGTTCTAGTTCCATGGGTGACAAAAAAAATACAAGGACATAAATGCTAGGGAAAGAGCTCAAAACTATCCAATAGAAAATAATGGGGCTAATCTTACTGCTGGTGTGGTGACTTTTTGTGTCAATGGAGAGTTGGAAATGGTATTCGCCTGAACGTACTTTCTGAAACTAGTCACTCAAAAACGTATACCCCATTCTTAAGCTAAGGGCATGGTGGTTGAGGCAACATCTTCTTTGTGGTCGCCAAAGATCCGTTGCCTGAAATCTGAGACCATTAGAGGGAGACCCTTGCGAAGGGACACTTTCGGCTCCCAACCTAGCAGGTCTTTGGCCCTTGTGATATCAGGCTTTCTCTTGTGCGGATCATCCTCTGTGTTAGGCCTGAATTCTATCTTTGCGTTCGGGTCGATTGTTTCTTGGACAACCTGAAAGCAACATAAAAATGAATAGAATCCAACAGACATTAGTTTCTGGTCCAGACCTTAACAAGTACTCATAAAAGGAGTATGGGGTAAACCTTATGATTAATCCATTAGAAATAAAGTCACCATTTTTATTAAATCATAAGTGTTACATGGAAGAATATAGAAGTTCCACAAGCTAGAGGGTGAAGTCTCCTTAGCATCTAGTTTTCCCATCTTTTCTTTTCCTTCTATACACACACAAAAACATATACATATATATATATATATATATTGCGTCTACCAGTTTATCTTCTATGAAAACATACAAGAAAATCTTACAGATTTTGGTAAAAGCAGATGTTTTAATTTATGTTTTTCCAACGGCCAGCTAAAAGGGAGAAACATATATCTTGTGATATGTGGCACCCTTCCTAATATAACAACTTACAACTTTCTCTTCTGTTTTTTTTTTTTTTGCTTCAACTACTTTCTTTGGGCAGCCGTATTCACACTGCCATTTATTAACCACAATCATGCCCTTCTTCTAATTTTTACTCAGAAACCATCAAGGGCATGACTGTCTTTTCACTCCTAATAAGACAAGTTACAACTTTCTTCTAATATAACAAGTTACAACTTTCTCTTATTTTTTTTTTCCTTCTTTTTTTCAACAACTTTCTTTGGGCAGCCCTATTCACACTCCCATTTATAACCACAATCATGCCCTTCTTCTAATTTTACTCAAAAACTATCAAGGGCTTGATTGTCTTTTCACTCCTAACAAGACAAGAAAATGAGGGAGCTTCTATTTGCACATCCCTATTCCCCTCTTTACACACACTTAATAAAAATTATTTTTATTATAATTTTATTTTCAAGTGAAATTATTATTATGGACATTAAATAAACACATTCGGAAGTTGAATGTTGAAAAAATGAAAAAAATTCGGAACTCTACTTCCGAACAAGTTGTTTATTTTCGGAATGCTACTTCCGAACCAATTGTTTATTTTCGGAAATTTACTTCCGAACAAATTATTTATTAAAAAAGATGCGTAAAGAGGGGAATGGGTGTGTGCAAATAGAAGCTCCCAGAAAATGAGTGTATAGGACAAAAGAGGGGTGCAAATAGACCTGCCTTTTTTTTTCTTTATTATTATTTTCAATTACTTGTTTACAACCTTATTGACCTAAAAAGTTTGCCAATTTATGTATTGGTATCATTTTCTGCTTTCATACTAGCTATACATAATAAAGAATCGAAAGGGGAACCCTCTGCATTAATGCATTTTTCTAATTTAAATAATTAAACCTAGTTAAGTTCTTATTTCCTCCCGTAAATATAAACTGAAAAGGTTTTGAAAGACAAATTGATAAACACGGAGTAGGAAAGCTGAAAAATTAAATTGTAAACTACTCAGAAAAATCATATGCCTAAACTAAATAGACATTAGTAAAACTGATACCTGAGCAAGTTCGATCATGGTAAATTCACCAGGGTTTCCAAGATTGAAAGGTCCTACATGTTCTCCTTCCATCAGGCGCATCAAACCCTCCACCTTGCAGATGGAAGACCAACCAAGAAGAGGCACCATCAGCCTTTATTTTATAAATAAGAATCCTCAAATAGTAGTATCAAGTGCAGATTTGAAAAGAAAAAAAAAAATATGCTAGTTTTACTTTTGAGGGAAGACAAGAAAGAAAATCCTACCCCAGATACATCTATGAATATTAGGGCTTGTTTGGGAATCCACAAATTTGATTGAGTCTAGTCTAGAACCAAAACCCAATTGACTAGAATGGAGGGGGCAGATTTTAATTTGAACCAGTTTCACTCTATGAGCTGTTTGGTGAAAATAAATTTCTAATGCATTATCCATGTGGCGCACACAAACACATTTAGAGAGAGACGGAGAGGGAGGGAGCTAAATTGTGCAATTCTATTTTTAGATAAATTTCACTGTAACAACTCACCATAGAGCAAACCATTCTCACCAAAACGTTAACCAGAATCAACCTAAGTAGGAGGAGAAAAAGGTACCGGTGGCATAACCTTTTTACATCCACAATATAATAAATATTAATAGTATTGAAGTTCTATAAAAAGAGGAAGCTTAAACCACCAACTACATAAATACATAAAGGAAATGAGTTGAAGAAGAGCTCCATGTCTGCAATTCAACCAAGCAGGTGTTGAAATAGTAGACGAAAGATAAAAAAAAAAAGGTAGTCCCTAGAAATACTCATAGGTAGCCCCATGAACTTCTATATCATTTTTTTATCCCTCAAGTTGGTTTGGTTAAGATAATTAATTACTTCTCTATAATAGAATATTCTTTGCATACATGGTAAATGCTCCTACAGCCAAAAATTGGTGTAAATGGTGAAAGTTTAGAAGCTAAGCTTTCCCATATATATGTTAAATGGTTGAGCGAGAGAGACACATTAGGAATGTGTAATGCAGCGATTAAATTTTTTAAAGCTTCAGGAATGCCAGTATTGAAGAATTTATATATATATCATAGCATGCCATGTTTTAAACAAGAACACTACGTATACATAGTGAATAATTGGAAAAGTATTATTCCAATGTTCGCATTCAGTCATGCAAATATAGACAAATCAGTTACATTTTATATATGAAGTAGGAATATTAAACATATTTATCTCAGAGAAGTTTGAAATTCAAATGAAGAAAAAAGTAAGAGCTGCATGCCAAATTGATAGAGACCCAATAAAAATAACAATATTAAGAGAAAATAATATCTTACCAAATCCGAAACGTATTGGAAACTCCTTGTCTGCTTGCCATCACCATAAACTGTCAATGGCTCCTTCCTCAGGGCCTGCATTGTCATCATGGTTATAATAACAATATTAAAAAAAATTACATTACTAAAATTATTTTATCAAGCTATGCATACTTTAATTATTAGTTTCATTCAAATTTGAAAGTTTCAATTAGGTGTATTATTTCCTCAATTTTGACCAATTACTAAGGGGGGAAAATCACATCATATTCTATATTTTTTCCTTTTTCTTCTTTTTTCTCTTCCTTTTTTTAGGAAGAGAATGCTATCTAACAAACAAATAGATAATGAATAGTAAAGAACTATTTCTTTTGAACAACAGATTTCTTTCACATACAATGCATCTCAATAACAGCGAATAAGCATATCATATTTCACCATAAACTAAAATGTCTAGAGATCTATGTACCTGAGCAACAAAGTTACTGACAACACGGCCATCATCAATGCACATCCGAGGCCCATATGTGTTGAAAATCCTAGCAATCCTCACCTGTTACACAAATACGTTACAAATAAATGCGCATGATGCATAAATAATTAGTATACAGTATACAAAAAATGAAATTAGTCATTATTGATTTGGTGTATTAAGTAAATTAGTAAATTATTAGTGAACTAACCTCAACTCCAGCACCGCGGTGATAGTCCATGGTCAATGTTTCAGCTGTGCGCTTTCCCTCATCGTAGCAACTCCGGACTCCTGTCATCACCACACAATATCAAACCACGCCGTTTGTCAATCAGACAATCTCATAATAATACAATCCAATAGGATTCAAAGAAATACTTTTTTCACCCACCTACAAAAAAATTAATTAAAAAAAAACAGTGAAGTGGAGACATTTAGAGATGGTTTGGGAAGGTGGGTTGGAAGCTTTTTTGGCTATTTTAGTTACAAAAGACAAAATAGGCTATTTTAGTCACAACAAACAAAATATCACATCCAACCCATAATCATTACACTCTTCTCTCAAAAGTCAAAAAAACCAAAAAGCCCTTCTCAAACCAAGCTTTTTAGCCCAGGTTAAAATAGCCAAAAAGCTAACCCACTTCCCAAACTACACCTTAAAATAGTCGACTCCATTGTTTTAACTAAAATAAAAGAAGGGTAATCAAACTTGACTTTAAGAGTTTAAATGGACCAACTCCCTATCTGTCAGATTGAGACTTGACTTCACCTACAAGAACATGCCTCCTGCCAAATTCCATACCAACAATGCTAACTACCCTTCATTTTCAAGTTTTTTGTCACGCTAATGTTGTGTGAAATTCTTATTTGATTTACACTAAACCTCTCAATATGAACTACATCTGACCCGTGCAATAAAATCTTGTGCCCACTTTTTATATTTTAGGAGAAATTCTAAGTGACTTCTTACCAGTATTTTTACCACTATACACAAGCATGATAGAATTTATATTATTAGTAAACACACGTAAAAATTATTCTCTTTTATATCTAAGTAAAATTTAATTAGAAATTCCTTTTATACGTACTATTCTTCATATCTTATAGATATTAATAGTACTTAAAAAATTAGGGCCATTTACATAAAAATGGAATCTACACAAACCTAAATAATTCAGTAAAAATGAAAACTTGTAAAATAATTGCAATCAGGTAGAAATATTTTGAATTTACCCTCCCTTTTCTCTCTCCCCACCCCACGCTTTTCGGTGGCCACCGTCCTTGGATGTGCTGGCAGGGTGAGTCAAGAGAGGAGAGAGTGGGAGAGAAGAGACAAAAGGGAGGATAAATCTCACATCAATCGTTCTTTAAAATTACCAAATACCCAAATTTTTTTTTTAAAAATCTCACATCAAAACAGCCTGTTTAGTTTAGTAGACCCGCTCAACGCGGAACTCATCGTGGACTATTCCAGTCAGACCAGATCTATAACAAAAGCTCCTACCTCCAACCACAGTTCTACACGTGGCTCCACACCCCGCACTTTCAACACAAAAAATAAAAAATAAAATAAAAAAATCCCAACTGCACTACATTCTACGCGTTAGCGCATGTTAGAGTGACGCCCGCGTCGCCGCTACCTTAAGCACGTTAGGGCCGGCTGAGCGGCAACGCATGTTGTCATATACCGGCCACCACTAATAAAGTCTCGTTTGGGATTAAAAGTTTCGTTTAGGAAAGTTTTTTAATTTTTTAACTTTTTTAAATGTAATAATTATGAATTAAATATAATATTTTATTTTTATTAAATTAAAAATTTTATTTTATTTTATTTTTATTAAAATAATCAAAAAAAAAAAAAAAAACTATCTTTTGGCTTCCCAAACGAAGCCAAAAGTGATATTCATCAATATTATAGGAGATTTGTTTTGGTATTAAAGTGATGTTTTTTAATAATATAAGGGTTTTGGTGTAAACAATTCTTTAAAAAAAAAAAAAAAAACAGAAATCTGACGCACCTATTGGATTGACATTGCCCCAGTAAGTCTCGACCTGAGGATGTTGCAGAGGATCTCCGTACACCTCACTGGTGCTCGTTAGCAAGAACCTCGCTCCTACTCTCTTCGCCAACCCCAGCATGTTCAGAGTCCCCACCACATTCGTCTTGTGAATCCCTAAAAAATCAGAATTAAGGAAAAACTCCAAAAACCCAATTCACACAAATCTCAAATTGAAAAACACTTTTCTTATAAACCAAAAAATATATTTTAAAATAAAAAAAGAAAAGGATATGATAGTCTTGACAGGGTTGAACTTGTAATGGACAGGAGAGGCAGGGCAAGCGAGATGGTAGATCTGATCGACCTCAAGGAGTAGAGGCTCAACGACGTCGTGTCTGATGAGCTCGAACCTAGGGTTTCCAAAATGGTGCATCACGTTCTCTTTCCGACCCGTGAAGAAATTATCGACGACGATCACGCTGTCTCCTCTCGCGATCAGACGGTCCACCAGGTGGCTACCCACGAACCCGGCTCCGCCCGTGACGACGATCCGAAGACCCTTGCGTTTGAGCCCTAGGGGGATCTTCCCGCCGCCCGAACTGAACACGGATTGGGCCTGGTAGAAGATTCGGTGAGTTGGCTGAGTTAACTCGGAGGACAGGAAGTGAGAGTGGGAGATCGGAGAGGAGGAGGGGAGGAGAGTGAAGAAGAGGGTGGCGATGACAATGCCGAGGAGGACGAAGAGGAGTCTTTGCTCTCGGAGGATGTATCGAATCGGCCGAATCTCGAAGAACCATGGCTTAGTAGGCTTCGGCGAGTATGAATTGGACTTGGGTTGGGTCTCGTGACCTCTGTAGATCAACTCGGACCCCATATTCCTCTATCTGTCTCTCAGAGCTGGATCTATGATTGGGGTATGGAGAGAGGTAATAGTGTTAATGGTGCTGAATTAGGAGTAGGAGGCGGCGGCGATGGCGATGGTGATGGTGGTGGTGGTGTGGCGGCGGTGGTTTGAAGTTGCCTGAATTCGCTTACTTTTCTTCTCCGGCGAGTGACTGATGAAGGTGGTGCATTTGATCAGAGGCATGGTTTAAATAGGGGTGCTGCTAATAGCACCGCCAATTTATTCTTTCTACCCCCACTCATTAGAAAGCAAAATAATTGATTACAATTTTAACTTAAAATAATAGATTACAATCAGCTTGTTTGATTTCGTTTTTCTGAAAATAGTTATAACTTTCTTATTTTTCGTATTTTTTTATTTTTATTAAATTTTTTTAATATTTTAGTAATTTTTTTAAATTTTTAGACACACTTAGGTCAAGTTTGGCAACACCAAAATAATCTATCTTTTTATCTTTTTTCCATCACATCACTTCTCTATTTTTCTGCACATCTTTTCGTAAAAAGACAAAAAATATACTTATTTAGGTCATCCCAAACAACCCCTTAACATAAATACACATAAAAAGTATAATTTTTGTGAATTTTTTTTTTAAAAATTCAATAAATACGAAAAAATATATAAAAAAATTACTAAAATTTAGTATGTTTTTCGTATTTTTATGTATTTGTTAATTTTTTAAAATATCTTTTCACAAATTTTTTACTTTTTTTATTTGTCTAAGTAAAGTATATCTAAAAAAGTAAAAAAAAATGTTTAAAATTTTAAAAATATTCATTAAAAACAAAAAAATACGAAAAATAAAAAACTCAAATTTTAAAAAATTTAATCCAAAAAACTCAAATCAAACACACTAAATAATCTTTTTTAAAATAGAAATAAATTAAATTGATGACCTCGACGTGGAGTTGTTGTTTGACAATATTGACAGTTTATCATTTTTTGCTTGTAAAAAATATTAAATATATTTATGTTTACTTTGGATAAAACGGGGGAAAAAAGTGTTTGATATACAAATATTTTAAAATTAAGTGAAAATGAGGTGTCACGAGAGATAATTGTTTTAAAATTAAGTGAAAATGAGGTGTCACGAGAGATAATTGTTGGGGGTTGGAAATGGTGGCTCAAGGTGATTGTTGGCCACGAAAGATAATGATCAAAAGTGGTTGCTATCAGTAAGGTACTAGTTGGCCACGAGAACTAGTGGGCGAAAGTGATTGGCCATTGGTCAGCTAAACAAGGTAGTTGAAGGTGATTTTTAAGAAAAGGTGGTGGCCAAAAGTAATTACTGTCAGTAAGAGATGGTTGGTGGCAATGACAGGTGGTTAGCGATGAAGAGAGGTGGTAGCCGAAAGTGGTTGGCAGAGGAGATTATTGGTGATTGTAACTGATAGCGATGAGTAGGTATGGCAACGAGGTGGGTTTGGAGTGGGTTTGTCATCCTCTACCCGAAATCATATTGGGGCAGGGCGAGAGTGGGATAGGGAATGGTTAATTTTGTAACTTTAAAAATTAAAAATAAAAATATTATAGGTAATAACTTATAAGTAATTAGAGTTAAAATATGTAATATGATAAATAAATAAAAATGAATATTAAGTATATTATTTTAATATTTTGGTTTTATATATTGAAAAATAAATAAATTATATACATAAAAAAATATATTTAATAAATAAAATCGAGGTAGAAGTGGGGTAAATTAGGATGAGAGGAGCAAAGGATGGCAGTCGGAAAGGGCGAGAGAAAGAAGAAAAAATTAAACAAGAATTAAATAAAAAGTGAAGATTTTTTTTGTGTTTACAAAATTTTGTAAACTAGTTACGATTTTTTGAAAACGAACATAAAAAGTAAACGACTTTTTATTTATAATTTTCAAAATTTTAATAAATATAAATATAAACGTTACCAAACAATTCCTTAACTTTTTAATTCACATTACATTTGCTTTTCTCTAGTAATCAAAATTAATAAAAAGTGGAGCAAGAATGAGTTAATTTTGTAATTTTAAAAATAGGATAATGATAGAATGGGTAATGCACCAATAAATTTCAAATCATAAACTTTTAAATCATCTAGTCTTACCTTTTATTTTATGCACTGATAAGTCCCATTTGAGTGGTAATGACGCTTTTGTACATGGTGTTAGCGCGTGTTGTCCCAAATATTATGGGTAAATTAGGAATTCGGTGATGTGGAAATTACATTTGTGCCCACAAAGCTTACTATAGTATTTTTCTGTTTTCCTTCCATCCAAATCAAAGCGGAAGAGATGAAGATGAAAACATTGTGGATTCCTGATGTTAATGGGTGTAGATTGCTTTGTTTGTTGTTTATTTGATTTTGGCAATGTTAAACCCTATCTTTATATTGTCAATTTTGACGTTTAGTTTCCCCCAAATCCTAGAAATACACCATTTCTGTCAATACAACGATTATGATCGAGAACTACATCATTCCATCGTTTGGTTGATATTACTGTGGGGTGTTAATTTCCGACCATACAACCAAAGCGAGAACTCAGCTAGAGAGTATCGGCAAAATAGATTAAGCCCAACAACCTATAACAAGAATATGAGAATTCCCGCGGTGGTTCATCCACCCGGGGGCACTCCGACGATCAAGTCAGTAAATCTTATCTCTCATAGATATCAAAACAGTACTTAAACTCACAAGTAAAAGCATCACAAATAAAAGCATACCTTAGACCCACGGGGGTGCCTCACTTTTATAATGGTCAGTGTCCAACTTCCCCTAGAAGTCTCACTTCATGGGACTCTATCTTTTACCAGGATAACATCTATCACAACTTCACACTATTCAGATTAAGATGAACTTCTTCAAGAGTCCCATCTCTATCCAAATAGGTAGTTTGATGTCATTTAGGACTCTAGTCATCTATCCAAATATATCGGATTCCGGTATTACCACACCATATCTCGGCACCATAGTCCGCCCACGTGGCACTTCGGCTACATGGACTACCCAAAAAATATGTCCCCACAACTGCCCCGTAAGTTCTATTACCTCGGCAACTTGAGGTGATAGAACCTACATCGTTTCATCTTTCAACATGTTGGCTAAAACAATATGTTAGAGATACTCTTCTGACCAAAATCATGACTCGCCGACATAAAGAAACAAGGACTCAAATGCCCACTCATCAAGAATTAAGAATTAAGAATCAAGAACCATCATGTTCTATCTCATCCAGGTCCATCATCTCAACAGAGATCGCACTACTAGTAGAAATCATGACTTGCTAGTTCAAAAACATCAAGATCATAGTATCCACTCATCAGGAACCAAGAACAAACAAATTCTGCCCCCATCAAATTTCAATATCTCAACCGATATCAACATTTCAACTGAAATCATCATGTCAACCGAGATCGTCATATCAACCGAGATCATTATCTTAACAGAGATCAATATCTCAATTGAGATCGCACTTCTCAATCAAGATCATCATCAGATTGGAGCATACCAATCATATCCCCATCATGTCACATCAATTTTGCCCCCCGCCGCCTGATGTCAACGTGGGCACGTCGGGAATCGAAATTATAATTTTTTGCCATCTTTTTCCAATTATAGCAAAACCTTTTCATTTTCTCATTTCGTCTTTACCTGTGCCTCTAGACTCTTTTTCTCTTGGCCTCTACAAACCATCATCGTTGTTCTTGAAGTATTCATTACTATGAATACTTCATTCGTGCTCAAGGTTCAGACTCTACCAACTGAACCAGACTAGCAGCCAAACAATTCATCAGCTACTCCACGCAGCAACCCACCATCTCAATGTTAGTGCAAACGCCGACATAGCGACAATCCTGCTATTGGGACTAAGAACAAGAAACGCCAAGGTCCTAAGCTCCTAGCCTACAACCTTGACAAACCTCCAATTGCCATATCTGCTGCATGCTAACGAGTAACCATCGTCGTAACCAATGACGATATGTCTCACTAATCACTTGTCGTAGAAGAACTTCTTTGCTGACATCCCTGATGTCATAACTGTGCAATCCACTCCATCTCCTTATTGTCAATCCAACATGCCCATGCCTCCAGCAACTCAATATCTAGAAAGAGAAGCACATGAAGCAAGATGACCAAGTTACTGCTGCTGTGACAGCCCTCACCCCTGATTAGTGCTCATCTGTGATTAAGCATGATAAGTAACTGATAAGAATGAAATCCTGATCTGTTTGTATGAGTGTGTTGCATTAATTGCATTTCTATCTGTTTGTCATTAGATGATCTGTTTATGTTTTTAATTTCGAATTGCGAATTGAGGGCCTTATCGGCGACCGAATCAGGAATTGATTAGTGTTATATGCTAATTAGGATTTATGTGATTTTATGGTAGCTTTAATTAAAATTCAATTTAGAATGATTAAATTAGATTAAATAATGCTAAATCACATTAGTGCAAGTAAATTACACTTTTGCCACTTAGTGGCCTAACTCTAGACCAACACTCGATGCACCACTTTTACTCATCTTCTTGACCCAAGAACCGTGAGAGAGAGGGAGATAGGAGAAGTTTGGTTTCAACAAGAAATTGGCTTGGAAAATTAGAGGATTTGAAGGAGGATTGCAAAATTAGACTTCCATACTTGAAGTTCAAGACCTAAGGTAGGGAATTCATCCTCTCAATTATGAATTTAAGTTGTATCTTGCATGGTTCATGGGAATATTGGAGATTAGAGTCAAGTTTTAGCTTAAAGAGTTGATTTGAGTAGCTAATTCATGCATGCATGTACATATTCTTGCATTTTGAGGTTGTTTTTATGGAAATTCTTACATGCAAGTTCACATTTTGGTTGTAGCCCATGAATTCACTTTGGTTTTCAGCTTAATCTTGCATTTGATCTTGTTTGGAGCATTAGAGTTCATAGAAACTCATGCATGTGATGTTCTTGCATTGTTCATGGAGTTTCTTTGAAATTGTGTGCAATTGTCTCACCTTTGGGCTTGATTTTACAAAATTGATCCTCCAAACATGTTATAGTATGAGTTTTCAAGTGTTTTCCAGAAAATGGGCCCAAAAGGTTAAGTTTTGGTGTGTTGAATGCTTGGTTTGAGCTTGGGAGGCAAATCTGGAAATTCCAGATTTTGGCTTCCACGCTCGAGCGAAGGATCCCACGCTCGAGCAACCATCTTTTGTTCAGAGCTCCGCTCGAGCGAAGGAATGCTGGCTTGAGCGTAGATTGCAAGCTCTCAGATTTTTGGTGCACGCAAACGCACGCTCGGCGACGAGACCTACGCTCGAGCGAAGAGTTGTGTCTCACGCTCGAACGAGCATCGAGCGGAGATTTTCAACATCCAGTACTTTTGCATTTTTACAGACCGCTCGAGCGAGGAAGTCTACGTTCGAGCGACCCCTCTGTTTTGGTAAGCTCGCTCGAGCGTAGAAAGCCACGCTCGAGCGAGACCCCTATTTTCAGCAAATTTTGAAAAGTGTTTTAAAGTACGTCTTTGTATCCTCATTCCATTCTAGGTATTCCTAGGCCATGTTTAAGGCATCTTAATGAGGATAATGTTATAGAACCACACCAGTATAGTTAGGGGCTAAGTTATTAATCCGAGTGTGTGTTCGTTCTGCAACTGTAGGGTTGGCATCCGAGGACGCTCATTAGCCTGTCTGTAGCCCAGTACTCTGTAAGTAACAATGTTGTAAAGATATGTTCAATTATGATTATTTTCTAATGATCAACTGTACTGCTTACTGAAATGTTATTGTTTAATGAATGAATGTTTGTCCTATTTGTAAACTGTACCCGTGGCATCCATAGCAACCTACTGTTACTGTTACTGCTACTGTTACAGAGATCTTTGTTGGTTCCAATGTTGGGACCACTACTGTTTACTGTTTGATGGCCATTAACTAACTGTTCGGTCTGTTAAGACCTACTGTACTATTTTGCTATGGGATGTACCACATATGACTACTATGGTTCTGAATGACTGATTTACTGATGCAGTTGACTGTTTTAATTACTGAAAGGACATTCATTCTTAACCCCTTTACGCATATGCTATTCACTGGGCTTTAGCTCACTGTTTTTATCTATATATAGGTGTCCAGGCACCGGATCGATGCTAGGAGTGTCAAGTTAAGCTCTTGTTTTGTCAAGCCAACCACCGTGCCTCACCTCGAGGTTCTAAGTCCGTTCAAGCCACGGCTGTTTTGGGGTGTTCAGATTCACCCTTTTGTTTCTGTTTTGTAATAGATGAATAAGACTTGACTGTACAGTTATAGTTAGAGATTTGGTCCCTAACCTGGATGTTTGTGTCTATGACTTCTGTATATATGTTTGTTTATCAATGTGGCATGTTTATAAAAAGTCTTTTGCATTCAGATTGTCACAGTTCATTGGACATTTTTTTTTATTTATTGTTTGGCTTCCACCAACCCCTTTACTCTGTATTACTGTCTTTACTGTTAAGCAGGCCTTCGGTAATCACGGATTACTGGCCGGTTGCGATACTAAACCATAGGGGCGGGTTTGGGTCGTAACAGCTGCCAAAGCCGAGGCCATTGCCAATGCCGCTGAAAAGAAAGCTGTCGTAGTTTGAGAAAAAACTAACAAAGGCACTAACCAGCAAGAAGCAGACGCCAAGGCCTACTCTGAGGGGCAGGCCAATGTGCGAAAACAAGTCAACATGGCCTATAACAAAGGCTTATCTCGGCTAGATAGCAGCCTTCAAAAAGTTGTCTGTCCCCGAGGACTCACTCCTCCATGACATCGATCAACTCAATATCCCTTTCCCTCCCTCTCCTAATCAATCTGAGAATGAGGCCGATGAAGCAGAAGAGGCCGACGACGAGGAGACCGAAGGCAAGAAAGAAGCCAAGGCCGAGGTTGCAGAGAGAGAATCTGAAGCTGTTGCTGGGGCTAACTCCTCTACTCTAAATGATTAAGTCCTAGACTGCCAGTGACACTATGTAGGAAGCTATCACCATTGCACTCAATATTTACTCCTTGAGAGGGTGGCTTTACATGCCAATTGAATTAAGTATGCAATCTGACTAAAATCATCAAATCACAATGAAATTTTATAGGAAAATTTATAGGCCAACAAAAGCAGGTCGTAGGTAAATGAAAAAGTTGGCAGCAAGGTTGGGGAAATGGCTAGAGGGAAACACAACAGGTTTAAGAATTAAGATAAGTTGCACATATTAAACAACAGGTTTGCAGAGAGAATACTACCAGCTATTACCTCTGATAAGAACTAAAAAGTTTAAGAATTAAGATAAGTTGCACATATGGAATCAGATGATTCATCTGATTTTTATTTTTTATTTTTGGATAAGTATAATAACGCAAGCCACCAAGGGGTTGCAACCCATATACAAAAACTAAATCAACTATACAACTGAAACTATTCAGAAGTCTCTACTAAGTCCAAGAAATTGGTTCAAGAACGGGTTTATATTGAGCTAAATATAATAAGGACAAAATTTTACTTGGTCCGCACCAATAAGATCATTGCTATGGTCCTATGGACATGAGTGGGGCTGTAATTTGAGAATGATCTCATAGATTTGCATACTAAATTATTTTCCACGGTAGAAAAAACACAAGGTAAAATGTTATATAAGATGAACATACCATATTCACTGAATATGACTCCACCAGAACACAATCCTTCCTCAATTTTGATGAGGTGAAGAGTCAACCTAGGTCCAATCTCTTGAAGCTTGACAGCACTTTTTGTAGAAGCTCGGTTAACCCTACCAAGATCACTTGCTAGACTTACAGTTGCTGCTTCCTCATCTGCTTCGCTTTCTGATCCATAACCAGCCCTTAAGGTGAAAAGAGGAGAGCAAGAATGATCAACATCCAAACTGACATGAAATTTAAAAATTGGTTGATCAATTTGTAGCTAGACCATCCTAACTTCTGATTTCCTTGTAATCATACCTCTAATAATCACAACACACAAGACTAGGAAACAATTACGAGTCACATAGAAAGTTTCCTTGAACTGTTTGATATTTAATATGGATACAGATGATATTTATTCTACCGTTATCACTTTATACATTATATTGAATCGGATAACACGTCAGCTAGTGATTTAACTGAAATTGTGGCCCTTGATCAAGCTGAATGGAAAAAACAGGATTCGCATGGCTGAGTCCCAAGCAATTGGGACAAAGCTTTGTTGAGTGGATTAGCCTATTGAATCAGATAACATAACCAACAAAACTACCATAACTTGACCTTGACTGCTGATCATATGGTATGAAAACCATGATAGAAAACAGATATGAAAGACAAAAGTATAAACTTAAACCCATGGTATCAGATCTATAGCAGGGTGATTAGCAAATTGTCAGTCACTTTAAGTCACAGCTCACTTCAACTTTTGATTTCCCGCCTACAATATCAAGGGGGGAGAGAGAAAGAGAGTGACACATACTTGGTGACAAAGTCGCTCACGTCTTGAAGACTTCTTAAATCAGGAACTTGATGGTTCTGCACAAACTTTCTTATTTTGCGTGAGATCCCAACAGGCTGTAATCTAATGGAATAATGCCGAAAGTCAATCAGCTTTGTCTCCTTATTATAATTTAGTAACACAATTCTCTGGCAAGAAGAAAGTTTGATCTGCAGCACAAGCAACATCAGAGGAGAAGCGATACTACTTCAAGCAGATACAAACATCTAATTCATATTGTTCCAGCACTCACAGTGTTAACATCAATGGCTGGAAAGATGTTCTGAAACATAATGGTTGTAAGCTTCAGATGTTGCTCCCCAGTCCCAAAACCAGAAAGAACAATCTGGAAAAAGTCATTTAAAAAAATTTGTACAAGTGATCAAGTAACAAGTAATAAGAAAATGTAAAACTTGACACAGTTTGACACCAACTGCACATTATATACCACCCCCCCCCCCCCCCCCCCCCCCAAAAAAAAAAAAAAAAAATGCATTCCTTGATATATATGGCTTGAGGAATTTTAAATGTCCTTTTTTTTTCTCTACATAGAAGTTTATAAATTAACTGATGAGAGAAAATTGCAGATATACATAAAGAGGACCATTACCCACTTTGTTGGGCTGGACCTATAGGTTCTTTTGCATTAAGACATTACGATAATTACATCATGATAACATTCTATCAAATGGTAGGAAGGAAATGACAGATTCCAGACACATCTAAACTGAATTTTAATGATTAGTTCATGATGACATTCTTAGGAGTTTAAAAACTTCCAAAATACCACTTAGAACCCATTTATGATATCCCTTTGGACACTGCAAATAAATAGTACTGCTAAGGTTTGCTGATTTTCTGATGGAATCAGCTGCAACAGGATGGAAAACAAGCAAATGCATGACACATGCATGGATGTAGTGTATGCATTCCTCAGAGTATTACCAAGGGCGAGTTTTTGAAAAGATCTTGAGGACATCTAGGGCGCACTTGAGATTGAGCAACATCAACTGCCAAAGAGTACTCCTGTATTTTAAATGTTAAAGTGGGGCCTTGTGGAGTCCTGGCAACCCTCAAATATGGTGCAGTGGCAGTTTTTGATAACATGAGGAAATGTGTAACGCCCATGGGCCCTGCAATATTTAAGAAGTCTTTGATATTATTCCGCTTCTTTTCCTGCAATTATAACAACCACCAAGTTAGCCAATTCAAAAATAGTAGGCGTAACAATATAGAATTACATGGTGAGTCCATACAAGAATTGAACATGCATTATCATTGAAATTATCCCAAGAATGAAAGGAAAACCCTAAAATTCTTAAGAATGGGTGGGAGCCATTTAGTTCTTGAACTTACCTATCAACCCCATACAATTTGAAAACCTCAAAACTCTTTTGGAGCATTCAGCTAGTGGTTTTAATTTAGTCCGATTCCTTAACTATGAAACTAAATAACATTAATAATAGCCACCATAAACCATAGATACCACAAGGGGTAAACAAACTGAGTGGTTGAATTGAAAAGATAAGGTCAAAATTGGAAATTTTCGAATGCATTCACCAGATGTAAATATCTCTTAACAAAATGGCCAATTAAGTCTACCACTAGGCAGCAATAATTTGTTCCAAAGTACTTTCAAACTTATGCCATAAACAATTGTTGGAAGTTGTTTTAGCTACATCTTGTATAGCATTAATGAATAGAAGAAAATCATTACCTTAAGCTTAAGGGCAGTATATGGAAGCATCAACTTTCTCAAGTCCGCTTGCAACTGTCTAAGAGAACCGGGTAACTTCCCTCTTGAAAATACAAAGCTTCTTGGGATTTTGTCACCGGTGATATGATCAACATCCGGCTGCTTTTTCTTCAGAACCGGCTTTATGAATACCTTCTTCTTCTTCTGATTCAATTCATGTTGGATACCAAAAGTCAATCCAGATATGCAAAAAATGATACTAAAAACCCCTTTTGGTTGCAGAGAAAGAAGAGAAAATTAACCACCACCACCACCCCCCCCCCCCCCCCCCCAAAAAAAAAAAAAAAAAAGCACTCTTGCATCTTTCATTACTTGGGGCATCTCCAATCCTTCGACTCAATCAAACCAATGTCAAATTTAAATTTGGGTAAAAAAATCACTCAAAATACACTCCATTACTTGACCAAAACTTATACCAAATTGAGTATTACTCAAAATTTTCAAGGTATTTCTGTGACTCTCCAATTTACAATTAGTGAAGCTTTTGCTCAAATTTATGCTTAAATCTGAGTTTGACCATATCAAATAAAGCTTTTTTACTCAAATTTGAAGCCCAACAAACAAGAAAGAGAAGAGGGCTAAAAGGAATTGAGTTTTCCATTGCATTTTATTTTTTCCATGAAAACCAAAGGGAGGGAAAAGAAAACACAAGGCTCAAATTCTGTTCTGCTTTCTTTAGATTTTCCTAGCAACCAAACAACGTGCAACATAATTATAGACTGCTTACATTTCGGAAACGAGCNCATCTCTTCAATGTCTCTCTAGGAACCCTAATTGTTCGTCAATCAAACTGCATATATATGTATAAACAATTAGTCACATACAAACTGATAACTCAAATTTATGTTGCTATACACATATAATAGATACACGTAAATTAGGGTTACAGACATGAAAATCAAAGAGGAACCTGAGGAGAGGAAAAACGGAGAGAGAGAGAGAGAGAGAGAGCAGGTTTTGGGTGGATATCGGCCCTTAAAGCCCGCGTAAGTTGAATTTGGGTTTGGAAACAATGGGCTGGGCTCGGCAAACAATTTTGGGCCGGTGTATTTGTGGCCGAAATTGGAATAGAAACTAAGGTAGTGACAGGGAGCTCTAAAATGGGCTTTAGTGAGGTGTCAAACAAAAAACAAAAAGTAAGTCAAAATAGGGGTGCAACTCGGGCGGGTTCGGTCGGGTTGGGGGTCTGCTCAAGCCCGACCCGAATTGCCCAGAGCAGTGCCCAAGCCCGCCCAAGTCCGAATATGAACCCGAGCTTTGCTGCCCAAGCCCGGCCCAAGCTTTGTATTTTGAACTCGGGTTAGCCCGAATTGCCCAGAAACTTATAGGTAGATTTGTTTTGAAACCTGTAGGTAGAATTGATAATTAACAAAGAATTGAGAATTATTCAAAGTTATTTTCTGGTCACCAAAAAATAAAAATTAAAAATTGAGACTAACTCTTTTACTTAATTTATATATATTATATAATTTATATAATATATTAAATTTAATTCGGGTTCGGGTTGCTCGGGTTGGCCATTGGTTCAGCCCAAGCCCGGCCCGAATTACAATTCGGGCATCAAAAATCTGCCAAGGCCCGTCCAGATTACAAGATATAGTTGCCCAAGCCCTAAAAAAACTCGGGCTGGGCTCGGGTTGCTCGGGTTGAGCCCGCCCGAGTTGCACCCCTAAGTCAAAACATAGCATCATCACGTGGGATCCACCATTAGAGTTCTTAAATTAGAACTCTCAAATATTATTGTAGAAACTATCGCTTTTGTTTGGGCAAATATTTTTCTGCATTTTCTGGTTATTGGTATAAGGAAAAATGAAAAAAAAAATATTTTGTGGTTAATGAAAAGTAATTTTATTTAGGTAAAAAATATTTTTTATTTTTAAAATGTACCACCACAATATCACAACCCCCTTCCCACCACCTCTGTCATGTTACCATCACTAATATAATCACTAATACATTAGTTTTGAGGATGCAATTAAATATAGAAAAATATTTTATTGTATTAAGGTTAATTATTTAAAAAGTGATGTGAGCCTGTTTAATATCATTTATAAATTGGGGTTGGATTTATTTATTTATAAGCCCTGCTTATTTTTTCACTTGTTAATATCTTTAAAACGATTTCTCCTCACCCATAAGACCACTGTCATGACCCTTACTGTCAACAACTCTCGACAACCAACTCAAAAATATTTATACATAAAAGTGAATATAATAAATAAGATACAATACTCAACAACTTAAGAAGACCAATTTTTTTATATAGGTTTTAGGCAACATACCTAAGGTTATGTAATAATCCAACCACTTCTAATAATGAAAACTATTACAAGGCAATTGAGATGGTTAGATAAAAAAAATTATTTTTACTTTCTAAAAAAATAAGACTATATAAGAAATAATAAATTTTTTTAAACTTTTTTTTGCGAAACTAATTTTTAATATTTAAAAAAATCTAAAACAACTTTTTAAAAACCAAATTTTTTTTTTTAAACATAACATCATTATCATTAATCAATATGGAAAAATACTTGGGAGCACTAATTAAGTATCCTTAATCTATCTATAATGACATGGAATGGATCATGTGAAGGTGTGAACCCACACTCTTCATCCCTCCTCTCTTTCTCTCCTTTTTGGGAATGGCTCCATTCCAAACTCATATCTTTCATATTTTATTTTGGGGAACTTACTGATAAGTCCCATGTACTAAGTTCAAGATCCAGCTAATCCCAAAACAAAATACTTGCACCAATTAGTCCAACACATTTTTAATTGTTACCAAAAAATCTTTTTTTTTTTTTTTAATTTACAGACACTGTTCACATCTTGCTATCGTCGGACTTCCGTCAAACGGTCGCCGGAGACTCGTCGGAATGTTCAACATCGCCGGAAAGTCGTCGGAATGTTTAAAACATGTTATGAAACTGTAAAATTTTACAGTTCTAAAGCATGTTATAAAACTGCAAAATTTTACAGTTTTAAACCATGATTCATTCCAGCACCAAAAAAAAAAATTCAAACTGCAAAATTTTACAGTTTTCACCGCCTGTAACTAAAACTCGAAAATTACTTGTTCAGAATTCGAAAATTTTCTCATTACAAATCTGTGTGATAGCTGTACAAATCTGAGTCATTACAGATCTGTTTCAATGATATTATAGATCTATTTCATCATCAACAACAACAACCATAGATCAACAACTATCCCAAAAAAAATCTGTAAATAGAGAGAGAAAGAGAGAGAAATTGACAAAGATATATACACAAATCTGTTCAATCTAAGCACAGATCTGAGGATGAGCGTCTTCTTGTTCTTGTTCTTCATCGTCTTCTTGTTCTTCAGTTCTGCATCGTACCAAATCTGGTCACTCTGATCAGATCTTCGGCGTCAATAATCGATCTGCGTGGTGGAGAAAGTGGCGACGGTGGTGCCGCAGAGGTTCAGATCGGCATAGATGTTCAAATCGGAAGGTCGTAAAGAGGGAAGCAAAAAACCAGAAAAAAAAAACGAAAGAGGAAGGGAAGCAAAAAACAGAGAGAGATAGGGGAAAGGACTTTTGGGTGCAGTGAAAAAGTTTTGGGATTAAATGGAGACCACATGTTTCACATGGAACCTATGGGTAATTTTCCCTTTTATTTTTTAGGCTCCATTTTAGACCCACATTGATAATTTAAATAATTCATCTTGTAATCCCAACAATTTAGATAAGTTACGCAAAAGTTAATTTATCAAATATCATTAGATATATGAATAAATTGTATCTTACTTTTTAAAAATGGATAGTAATTATGAATTCAAACTTAAACTTTTCATTCTATAAAACAAAACATGATTTGTTTATGTATTCATCGATATTCAATGAAACTAATTTTTTTCGTACAAACACTTCATTGTGAGATTTATAAATTTAGATTATCATTATAAGCATAAAATGAAATCTACAAAGTAAAATAAAATGAAATATGGAGAATAAGAGTATAAAAGAGACTCATATCCCTTTATTTCCTCTCTCTATCATTTTATTAGAGGTTAAAATTAGGGTAAATTACACTTTGTCCCCCTAAAGTTTCACTCATTTCCCACTTTGGCACTTTAATTTTGATTTTTTTCACTTTAGCCCTTCATGTTTGCAATCATTCTCACTTTGACCCTTTAAATTTGATTTTTCCCACTTTGGCCCTTCATGTTTTTGCTTCCCACTTTACTCATAGACTAACTTCCATCCAAAAAACTAACAGAATTTGCCATATCAAAGACACATCAGCTCCATGTGTGATGTAAAAAATTCACTAAAGATACAAAAAATGAAAAATAAAAAACAAAAAAAATTGATTTTTTTTTTAATTTGTAATGATTTTTTTTTCAAATTTATTCATAAATATTATTACATTATAGACACATTTAGATTAGATGCACTTAAAAAAAAAAAAAAACAAATTTAACTTTAAAAAAAAATAATTTACTAAAGATGGAAAAAAAAAAAAAAAAACACAATAGTAAACCTGTAACGCCCTCGAAAAATACATATTAACTCACATTCTTGACATGCATAGACATAAGAGAATAAAGCATATTTCTATTTATCAGAGTATTCCTTACAAAAGTATTACATGTTGACAACAAAAGTAAATGCCCTATGGGCTTACAACTTTCCAAGCCAACACTTGGTTACAAAAAGAGAATACTAACTCATACACATTAAGCCCTCGGCTTGAATTTACATGTAATACACAAAAGATAACAACAAAAATTCTTCAGCCTCTAAGCCTCCCAAGCTATGTCCTTGGAGGTGGCATGTCACTTGAACTTGAAAATGATGTCCCATATAGGATGAGCCACAACCCAGTAGAGATATATTAAACCAAATATGAGCAATGACTAAAACAATAGCATTTGATAGATGGTTAACACTTATAAACCAATTTATATCACAATACAGTTCCATGACAATCATGTTCATGTTACATTCCACTTTCCTTTACTTATCCAAATCATTTCATGAACATGGCTCAGAACCTGGCCAAACAATCTGATGAGATTATAACCCATATAAAGATACTTCCATACTTCACAATTTACATGATATTACAACTCATATTAAAAAAAACACTTCCAAACTTCCAATGATGCACATAATTGATGTATCAATACTTCAATTTAATACACATATTTGCTGTATTAATGGAGTCTATCCCCTATCTCCTCCCAAACAGGTTTGAGAGTCCATCCCCTATCTTCCCTCAAACCATGGAGTACATCGCCTATCTCCTCCCACACAATACACATATTCCAAGTATATAAACACTCATCATATACAAAAATCAATCAATACACATATTTGATGTATTATTCCAACCGTCATATTCAATGTGATTAGTTTCAGTTTTCCCTAATCAACATACAGTGTCTGCAACAATCAAGACTATCCTTCACCGATAGCCCAAAGCAATTATTTCTAAACAGAAAATAAATGCATTAAACAGATATAATGTCAACATTTTCATAGGTGAATGATTAATTTATCCAACTCCACCATTCAACTTTATAATTCTCCAATTTCATAATTTCTAACTTAATTTCATATTCCCACAAATTAATTATTCAAATTAATTTATCACATAGCTAGGGCATTTTTCCCTAATTCTCAATATCAATCCTAAGGTTCAATTTCATCAATATAACAACAATAATTTCATTTTTCAAGGTCTCATATACACATGGGATTTAACATTTTGAAAACCCCCTTTCTATAAACTACAAATCAAACCCTAACTTTTCCAAAAATTTCCCAACAACACCAACTAATCAAAATGTCCAAAATTTATGACAAAACTCATAAGATGGAGTAGGGTATCCCTACCTCGAAATTAGAAGCCCAAAGGAGTAGATGGTAAAAACCAAAGTGTTCCAAATCCATAACTTTTCAGATTAAAATGTAGCCCACACGACCCTCTACCTTTCTTACAAAGAGATTAGGGTAGGAACACACTAGAAATAGATGAAACCCTGGAGAGAAGGTATGTGTAGAAAGAGAGAGAGCCGAATCTAGGGTTTTGAGATGAAAAGTGTATCAAAAATGATGAAGGGGACGGCTGCTGTGTACTGATATAACAGAGGCTCGCTCGAGCGAAGGAGTGGTCGCTCGAGCGTAGAAAGCCTCGCTCAAGCCAACAATTCGAAGCTTCAGGTCTGCAACCCAGAAGCACGCTCGAGCGAAGAAACCCAAAACATAGACCTCGTTCGCTCGAGCGAAGGAAAGCTCGCTCGAGCCAAGAAATGCAACTCTTAGGTCCAGAACTAGACGCAGACGCAGGCTCGAGCGCAAGACTTCTCACTCGAGCCACCAGACACATCACCCAACTCTCGCTCGAGCGAAGGATCTAAAACACAGAGTTCGCTCGAGCGACAAAAGCCTCGTTCGAGCGAAGGAGCAAAATTCTAGACAGCAACTATTGGTTTAAACTCACAACCAACCTGTAGCAAACCTGTCCAACACATCTTAAAACTCAAATATATGGAATTAAAGGATGACAACAAGATATATACAACAACCAACTCCACGGAACCTAAGTCCGGATACAACAACTAAAGGAGGAAGAACCGGGATCGCTATAAAACCTTTCATTTCATAATTGACAATACAAGTGTTTGAGTGAATATATTTTCATTTTTTCTGACTTTAGTGAACTTTTTTTTTAAGTCAAATTTGTTTTTATTTTTTTAGGTGCATCTAATCTATATGTATCTCTAATGTAATAATATTTATGAATAAATTTGAAAAAAAAAATAGTAAAGACTAAAAAAAATTCCAATTTTTTTATTCTTTATTTTTTGGATATTTAGTGAATTTTTTATATCACACATGGAGCTAATATGTTGGTAATGTAGCAAATTTTGTCAGTTTTTTTGGATGAAAGTTAGTTTAGGAATAAAGTGAAAAAGATTGCAAACATGAAAGGCTAAAGTGAGAAAAAGAATTGCAAACATGAATGACCAAAGTGAAAAAAATCAAACTTAAAAGATCAAAATAAGAAATAGGTAAAACTTTAGAGGGGCAAAGTATAATTAACCCTTAAAATGATGGTGGTATAGCACAGTTGACCAGTATGCACAACAATTTTAAAATTTGGCTAAAAGTGGAAAGTCAAATTTTAATTTATTTTAAATCAGATTACTTTTTGATTTATTTTTTTTTTTATCACTTTAAGTCATATTATTTTTAAAAAATCAAAAAAAATTAAAAATTGACTTATTTTAAAAAAATCAAAAAAAAATTAAAAATTTCAATTTTTAACCAACTTCTTAAAACAAGCCGACAGGAAGAATCCCACAATCTAACAGAAGAAGAATCTGCTGTGGGTGAGTGTGTTTGTTTAATGGTGGGTTGCTTAAAAAGATCAACATGTGTCATCGTGGTAGTTGGTAGAGAAGGGGCACAAAACAGTGGGTGAAACGTGGAAAACTCCTCGCCACGTGTATGGCAGTGAGTCAACATCGCTTTGGATTAAATCCACTGCGACGTACTAACGAAGTCCCTGTCCTGCGTCTGTTCCCTCCACATGGACCTCTCTAATTAGATCTCGCTATTCGTTCCCCAGGTTCCTGCTGCTGGTCCTTCTGAACATCTGAATTTTTTAAAATTTTATGTTAAAACAAAAATATATTACACTAACAAATTCTAATTATAAAAATAAAAAATTAAATGATTAAATATTTTAATTACTAAAAATATCATTATTATTTTTTCAACAATAAAATTAGATATTTAGTGATTTATTATTATATTTTTTAGTCTAAATTTTTCATTTCAATAAGTAAATAATTTTTGCACCAAATTATTATTTTTTTTTGTAAAAATATATTTATTAGCGATATTTTTAAAATTTTATTACTAAATATTAGTTTTTTAAACTTTTTTGGACAACATTTAGTGACCACTGCAATAATCGCAGTAGATGGCCTCCTAATATTTAAAAATAAAAATTAGTGGTTAAAATTTATGTGTAAATATTTATTTACATAAAATTATTTTATTTGTGCATTTATTAATGATATTTTTAAAATTTTATTACTAAATATCATTTTTTTAACTTTTTAAAATGATCTTTAGGATGACTCATGGCCACAGAAGTTAATCTTCTTTCTAATATTTATTTTACAATAAAAATGGGAAAAAAAATGTGATCCCTTAAAATTTTTAAAGGGTTCGTTTGGGAAGAGAAAATCCAGGGGTTTTTAGCTATTTTAGTCACAAAAAAATAAAATAAGTTTTTTAGCCTAATAAGACAAAACATTACATTCAACTCATAATCATTACATTTTTTCTCTAACAAAAGTCAAAAAGCATATCCCGATTTTTTAATCTCAGACTAAAATAAAAATTTAAAAAGCCAACTCACATTCCAAATGAACCCATAAATTGCAATGGATGTTGATAATTTTTGTTTGTTTTAAAGTCCTATAACAACAACTCTACAACGTCACAATATATATTTTTTATATGTATTTTTTATTTATATATTAATACTAGTTATTAAGTTATTGAGTAAATTTAATTTATATTTGATTTATTAAATTTTTATTTTTTCTAACTTGACCACTTCTTCATTCCCCACGAAATCCACGTTCCCCCGGAATCCACGTGGTAATTGATTGTGAACAACAAAGAAAGTGTCCAATAATAAAATTAATGTAATGATTAATGTATCAATTGATAATTTAATATAATTTAAAATATTTTTAGTATTTATAATTTGTATAATGAGTGGGGTCAATAATAATATCATAATTAATATTGGTATATTAATTAGTACACTAAGGCCTATTTTGGGAAGATGGTAAAAATCAGATTTTTTGCTTTTAATCAAGATTTTTTAGAGTGATTTAGGAAGTTGATAAAAAATTGATTTTTAGTACACTAAAATGACTAAAATAGCCTCACCCAACTAAAAAAATTACTTTTAACCCAAACTCACCAAATAAAAACACTAAGGGTAATTATGTAATTTTGCCACCAACTTTTTGGCTCTTGCCAAATGAACAAAAATGAAAAATCAGATTTTTGATAAAAAGCAAACCATGCGTTTTTCACTTCCCAAAAGTAGCCTAATAAGTGCATGTAGCACAATTCAATTAAAAAAATAACAATTAGAGAATTGAAAAAAATAAAAAGAAAATAAAAATAGAGGGTATCTTTTTTTTGAACTGGGCCACGAGAAGACACTTCGCAGGCAATTGCTGGCTACAAAGGCTTCCCATGGCAAATAGAGGGTATCTTGGTCTACATAAAAAAATAAAATTTCTGTATTATGGTATATTTATTGCACTTTCAATTTTCAATGATAATGGAAGTAGGTAAACTCATTTAATCCATTCTTGACCAGTCATAAAAGACCACCAAATCAGTTATCTTGCATTTTTTAAAAAAAAATGTTACATCAAATTTTTTAACCTTTTTTATTGATAAATCTCATTTAAAGGTGTTTTAATCCAATAAGTCCATCAAGAAAAATTATAACCTAATTAGTCCCATGTATTTATACTTTTATTTCATGAGGTCCTTTTTTCCTAATTTATATTATTTGTTGGACTATTATACCCTTATGTCTATTTGTTAATATGTATTACATAGAAAAAGGATACACATTTCATATATATATATATATATATAATTTCACAGCACAGCATACACCAACTCCATTATCTCAAATTGCTTCAGAGAACTTCACAGCACAGCAACTCCATAAATGGAGCAACAACTTCGTGCCAAATTCGAGCAAATTCTCAACCAACCCACAACCGCCTCCACTTCTCTGCAAGCTCTATCTCGCTCAATCTCTCATCCTCAACCCTTCCACCTCCGACTCCACCATCTCTTCTCTCCTACAAACTCTCTCTCTCTCTCTCTCTCTCTCTCTCTCTTTCTCTCCCTCCCTCCTCTCCGACCTTGCTGCCCACTGTCACCACCTCTCTTACTCTATCTTCCACACTATCTGCTAATTCTCTCTCCTCTGCAACCCCACCTCAACTCGCACCCTCGCCAAAATCATGATAATATATAGATAGTGTATATATTTTCACTGTGTTCATTATTACTATGTAATGTTAATGTTCATATCAGACTGTTGTATTTCAATCATCCACAATGTTTATTTTGACACAAAAATGATGTGATATTCACAATGTAACAAATAGATGTGAAGATTCACATTAATTCTAGTATATTTGTGGATGGATCATTCACATTACTGTTCATTTACATTGATTTTGCATTATTCTAATAATGAACGTAATGTGATCACCCATGTAAACATTTACATTAATTCTAGTCTAACATTGATATCACAATGTAAATATTTACATCATATTTCATCACATTGTTGAGTGAAGATTGGGGGTTCTATGGACATCAACAATCAACAATCAACAATCAACAATCAACAATCAACAACATCAACAGTGACAGTAATGTGAACATTCACATTATTATACACTGATGTGAATGTTCACATCAGTGTATACTAATGTAAGTTTATCCAGTAATGAACAGTAATGTGAATGTTCACATCATCTATGTTTGCAAAATCAATTCCGAAAACAACAACAATTATAGGGCAATGTAAATGTTTACATGGGTGATCACATTATGTTATAATTGACTGAAAAACAAAGGGTGGAACCAACAGCACCAAACAACACCCAACAACACCAACAAGTCTGACATTGATGTCATAATGTGAATATTTACATCATATTCCATCACATTGTTGAGTGAAGATTGAGGGTTCTATGGACATCAACAATCAACAATGTAAACAGTGACAGTAATGTGAACATTCACATCATTATATACTTATGTGAATGTTCACATCAGTGTATACTAATGTAAGTTTATTCAATAATGAACAGTAATGTGAATGTTCACATCATCTATGCTTGCAAAATCAATTCCGAAAACAACAATAGTTATAGGGCAATGTAAATGTTTACATGGGTGATCACATTATGTTATAATTGGTTGAAAAACAAAGGGTAGAACCAACAGCAACAAACAACACCCAACAACACCAACAAGTCTGACATTGATGTTACAATGTGAATGTTTACATCATATTCCATCACATTGTTGAGTGAAGATTGGGGGTTCTATGGACATAAACAATCAACAATATCAACAGTGACAGTAATGTGAACATTCACATCATTATACACTGATTTGAATGTTCACATCAGTGTCTACTAATGTAAGTTTATCCAGTAATGAACAGTAATGTGAATGTTCACATCATCTATGTTTGCAAAATCAATTCTGAAAACAACAACAGTTGTAGGGCAATGTAAATGTTCACATGGGTGATCACATTATGTTATAATTGGCTAAAAAACAAAGGGTGGAATCAACAGTACCAAACAACACCTAACAACACAATCAACTCTGACATTGATGTCACAATGTGAATGTTTACATCATATTCCATCACATTGTTGAGTGAAGATTGGGGATTCTATGGACATCAACAATCAACAATATCAAAAGTGACAGTAAAGTGTCTACTAATGTAAGTTTATCCAGTAATGAACAATAATGTGAATGTTCACATCATCTATGTTTGCAAAATCAATTCCGAAAACAACAACAGTTATATGGCAATATAAATGTTTACATGGGTGATCACATCATATTATAATTGGCTGAAAAACAAAGGGTGGAACCTACAGCACCAAACAACACTCAACAACACAATCAAGTCTGACATTGATGTCACAATGTGAATGTTTACATCATATTCCATCACATTGTTGAGTGAAGATTGGGGGTTCTATGGATATCAACAATCAACAATATCAACAGTGACAGTAATGTGAACATTCACATCATTATACACTGATGTGAATGTTCACATCAGTGTCTACTAATGTAAGTTTATCCAGTAATGAACAGTAATGTGAATGTTCACATCATCTGTGTTTGCAATAACAGATATAATATGAAGTTCACACATTGAATGAATAAGATCATATACTATGAAGCTCACTACTGTAGAAGTTCATATTGATGAAATGGGTATAGGAGATTCACATGATTAAAACATACAACAACAACTACATCTGAAAAAATTGGCTTGGCCCAACATTTTTCATTCCCATGTAAATGTTCACAGCTTTTGACAACACAACGTAATTGCCATTGCATTATTTTTGGGTGAACAAAACCATATACTTGGAGATTGGGATTGAGGGGTTCACATTAACAATTAGGGCATGAACAATAAAAATATGAAGTTCCACACATTGTATGAATAGAAACAGGGGATATTGGAAGTTCACAATGGTGTAATTTGAACAAGAGATTTAGGGTTTACATACAAGATTGGTGAGATTACTTACTCTTTTTCCATATTGACGGTTGGGTTGTCACAAATGGTCATCGATGGCGATTTTGACGAAGATGGAACTTCAGGATGTTCACCAATGGTGATTTCCACGTTTCCGTAGACAGACGGTGGAGGTATGACGAAGCCGACGATGAGACGTTGCGACGATTGAACAATGAGATGCGTATGGGTGTGAGACGATATGGAATACGATTTTAGGTTTTCGGAAGGGTGGAGATATTGTGTGTGATTTTCTGCAAAAAAAGAGAGGGGAAGAGGGACAGTTATTTGATTCAAAAAGAGAGAGAAAAAGGAGAAGGGTGTTTTGGTCTTCTAATATAAAATAGGACCTGATGGAATAGTAGAAAACACTATGGAGTTTATGGAATATGATTTTTAGAGAATGAACTTATTAAAAAAGCTTCCAATTTTTTAATAATTTTTTTAACAACTTTTTAAATATTTTATTAAAAAATTCATTTAAAATTTTAAATAAACAAAAAAATCACTAACAAAACCAACTCTAAAGGCCCACTTATTGTAAAACATTTGAACTTCTTTACTAATTTATTTTATTGTTTTCACATTGTTTAAGCCCCAGTAATTTCCGTCGTCCTCTCTGGTAAGTATACATTTTCATAGCTACAAGTAAGTTTTTAATAGTTTATTTTAATTTAAGAATTTGTGTTTAACTGCTTGATTTAATTTCTGTTTATAATTTATTAGATAGAAATAATTTAAATATTTTTTTTTTAAAAAAATTGATTATTTATAAGTTGAAAAAAATAATGCTTTTAGTTTGCTTTCTGATTATTTTTAACTTACAATAAATTATCGTGTAAATTACACTCTGACCCTTTTATATTTGGCTACTTTCTAATTTTGGCCCTTAAAATATATTTTTCTCTATTTGACCCTTAATATTTAAAATTAGACAAAAAATAACACATTGACAATTATGTGGCATAAAAATAATTTATTAATAACTTAAATAATTAAAAAAAAACTAATTATTTATTAGTTGAAAAAAATAATGCTTTTACTTTGCTTTTTGATTATTTTTAACTTACAATAAATTATAGTGTAAATTACACTCTGACCCTTTTATGTTTAGCTACTTTCTAATTTTGGCCCTTAAAATTTATTTTTTTGCTTTGAGCCTTCATATTTCAAGTTTTTATCATTTTACTTTTAAAACTAGTTCTGCCCAAATTAGACAAAAAAATAATACATTGACAATTATGTAGCATAAAAATAATTTATCATATACAACTTACACCTTGACATAAATTTCAATTCTAATATAATAAATTATTATTTTTATATTATGTCACAGTTATTATATATATATATATATATATATTTTTTTAATTTTATGAGTAAAGTAAAAAAAAAATGAAATGTGAAGGTCAAAGTGTAATTTACCCTAACGTTTCTCCTGTGAATGAAAATCTTTATTATTATAATCATTTATTTATTTGGCAATTGGCGTAGGTCACTTATGAGTCAGTTCCCATTCCACCCTAATATAATAAAAGGATAAATTATAAATACATCTTTTAAAATTTATTTAAAATATAAATTATTTTTTATAATTTAAAAAATTATAAATATTTTCTTATTAGAATTTTTTACTTAATATAGTTAATTAAAAAAATAAAATTCATAATTACTCTCCTATACAATAATAAAATTATCTAAATTATTAATTGAAACATATTTATAATATCATTAAAAACTGGTTATTGATTTGATGATTTATTAATAAAATGGGCGATTTGTTATGAAATTAGAAATATGAGATAATATAATGTAATTTCTAAAACTATGGAGACGATTATTATTTTAATCAAACCTCAGAAGTGTATTTGTAAGATAAAATAGAATAAAATGTTTATTACTTTACAATAGTGAATAACGATTTAATTATAATATATATTTTTTATTTGTTTAGTCAATTAAAAATAAGAATTAATATTTTAATAAAATAATCATTCTATATCATTTTATTCTAATAAATTAAACATTACTCAAAGGATAGATTATCTTTACATATCATTTAACTAGTGGCATATAATTTATAATTACATTTGACATTTACGATTTTGAAACATTTAGATGTCAGAAGTTATTGGATTTAAAAAATAAGTTTAAAGCAATTATCATAATTGGGGATATTTTTAGAAAAAAAAAAAATTGTGACAATCAACAACAATTCCAAACTTTATTTTATATATTTGCATAAATTAATATAAATATATATTAAAATTTGTATAAAATTATTTCAAAAATAATAAAAATGTTATATTTTCTTTTGAAATCAATAACATTATTTTAAATTTCAAAACAAGTGTCTTATATAATTCACTTGTTTGTCGTATTTTTATAACTAAAAACACTAGTTAGTAAATATTAACAAAATTTTTAGAAATTTCAAAATTTTTATTAAATATCTCATATAGGTGTGGGATCCACATGAGATCTACATTTGTGTAGATCTTACACTCATATGAAATATTTGATAAAAAATTTAGTAGAATTTTTAAAATTTCTAATATTACTCAAATATTAAAGCCACTAGAGTTAATGCTCATGGCTTTAATTTTAGTAAAGTTTAAAGTGATTATAGCTAATGCACAATCATAAAAATAAATAAAGTAATATATACATTTTATTGCAAAAAAAACATAAATATTCTTTTTCATCTATGCCATTATGGATGTCAATTTTTTCCCTCGCCCCGTATCCTTTGCCCGGATGAGAAAATGGGATGAGGATTGAGGGTGTAATTTGGGCGAACTCAATCCGAATAATTCGAGCTTAGCCCAAATTTTTTTAAGATTTGGATAAGATATTTTTGAATTCGGTATGGGCTTGGGCAAAGACGTCAAACAATCCGAGTAACCCGAATTATACATATATAGATATATAAAACTATTAAATATACATATAAATTATTAGTCATTACATGATATTAAAGTAATTTAAATTATAAAATCATATTGAATATATATTATTATATATACGAATAACATAAAATCTTAATTTTTTTTATTTTTACTCATAAATTGTAAGGACTACTATAGCAGCATTTCTCTTACATTATATAAATTATTTGTTTTGGTGATATTAATAATTTTCTATATAAAAAAAATGTAAATAGAGTCAAATTTTAATAATTTAATAATGTAACCAAAAAAAAAATTGAAATTCATTTACAATTCAGGCAACTTGGGCAATTCGGGTTTAACTCGGGTCAGGCTTGGGCAGGCAATCTCGGGTTACAATTCGGGTTTGGGCAAGTCTCACCACAACATGAGCTGGGCTTGAGCAACCTCCCAACCAGACCAAACCAGCCCAAGTTGCACCCCTAATGAGGACGGATTTTTGCTCTCCACTCCGATTATATTTATTAAATATATAAAATATATATTATTCTATTCTTTTCCAATATAATAGACACTAAACTATTCTACTTAACATTCATTTTACATCTTTTAACAATTATTAATTATAAATCATTATTCATAATATGTCATATTATCTATAATTTGTAGGAAAAATTACTCATAAATCTCATTTGAAAAAAGATGTTCCATTTAGTCCTAGAAGTTTTCTTTCAAACCAATTAGTCCTTTTATTTTGGGTACGTTGTATTTTCATGATTTGGGGGTTTAGGAGTTTATTTATTTGCCCTTGTATGTGATTTTGTTTGAATTTTTTTCCCTGATATTGGGTGTGCGTGTGTAAGGTAGGTTTTTAGGTTTCTATTTTTTTTGTGGGGATTTAGTGAAGTGATTTGTGGGTGGATGATGTTACCCCGTTTGTGGTGTTACTAGTGTGGTGTTCATCCTTTTTTGTGATGCTCGTCTCTATTATAACATTGACATTAGTTAACATCCAAATGACTCAAACCACTAACTAAAATTACTATGTCCACAATAACCATAACAATGTCAACAAACATCGGTCATTTCACGTATACAAAACACATGTTAATACAAACATCACAATGACAAAATGCGGTTAACAAAAATCACAACGTTACATAACACAATCATTGTTCGGCAACACAAAGTTATACCAACTTACCAAATGACATCTACACATACAGAACCCACAACAGAACAATGACCACACTACCAAAATCCCAATGTACTCCAAAATCACATTACCATTCACATAAAACAACAATATGATGCAAACCTATAACATTACCGATCCAACATTACATATAAAAATAGACAACAATATTGACAACACAATCAGAATATTTATCAAAGAAGTAAAATAACAACATCGAAGCATATACCTGACGCTGTCGTCGACGCAATAAAGGGTGTACACATACCAGTTATATGTTGGTAATTATGGGGACATATTTTTTGGGTAGTCCACGTAGCCGAGGTTGTTAGCCCAGGTGCCACGTGGGCGGACTATGGTGCCGAGATATGGTGCGGTAATACCAGAATTCGAGATATTTGGATAGAGGACTAGAATCCTAGATGACATCAAACTACCTATTTGGATAGAGATGGGACTCTTGAGGAAGTTCATCTTAATCTAAATAGTGTGAAGTTGTGATAGATGTTATCCTGGTAAAGGATAGAGTCCCATGAAGTGAGACTTTTAGGGGAAGTTGGACACTAACCATTATAAAAGTGAGGCACCCCCGTGGGTCTAAGGTATGCTTTTATTTGTGATTCTTTTACTTGTGAGTTTAAGTACTGTTTTGATATCTATGAGAGATAAGATTTACTGACTTGATCGTCGGAGTGCCCCCGGGTGGACGAATCACCGCGAAAATTCGCATCTTCTTGTTACAGGTTATTGGGCTTAATCTATTTTGTCGGTGCTCTCCAGCTGAGTTCCCCCTTTGGTTATGTGGTCAGAAATCAACATCCACAATTTGGCGCCGTCTGTGGGAACTTAGTAAGGATGGATGGCCAACAACAGACAGGAAGTAAGGATTGGGGACGACATCTAAAGTAAGGAGGAGGAGCATGTAGATCCTAACACTGAAAGAATTGACCATAATGGAAAAGTGCAAGAAGTGAATCCTGAGGCAAATAATGTCGCCAAAGGCCGAGAAGGGAACAAGAAGGGTAACCGAGATGAGTACTACCGTGAAAGCGACCTTCAGGTATGAAGGGACAGATGCCGGAGAAAAGACGAGGAAACTAAAAGACATGGCAAATAAGTTGACAGATCTACAGACAGTGATCAACCTCATAATGCAGAACAACGTGATGCAGCCAACATCCCCATTACAGGACATGTTAGCACCAGCAACCAAAACTGATGCCTAGAAGACAAGATCTCGGCCTAGATGATTAGATCCGAGAAGAGAAGAGCTCAGCCTGAGTGGACAGATCCCAAATTCCAGAAAACAAGATCTCAGCCTAGATGATTAGGTCCGAGAAGATGAGAGCTCAGACTTAGTGAGCAGATCCTAGATTCCAGAAGACAAGATTTCGACCAAGATGATTAGGTCCGAGAAGAGAAGAGCTCAACCTGAGTGAGCAGATCCCAGATTCCAAAAGACAAGATCTTGGCCTAGATAATTAGGTCCAAGAAGACAAGAGCTCAGCCTGAGTGAGCAGATCCAAGATTCTAGAAAATGAGATCTCGACCTAGATGATTTGGTCCGAGAAGAGAAGAACTTAGCCTCAGTGAGCAGATTCCAGATTCCAGAAGACAAGATCTTGGCCTAGATGATTATGTCCGAGAAGAGAATAGCTTAGCCTAAATGAGTAGATCCCAGATTCCATAAGACAAAATCTCGGCCTAGATGATTAGGTCCAAGAAGAGAAGAGCTCAGCCTGAGTAAGCAAATCCTAGATTCTAGAAAACAAGATCTCGGCCTAAATGATTAGGTCTGAGAAGACAAGAGCTCAGCCTAAGTGAGCAGATCCTAGATTCTAGAAGATAAGATCTCGACCTAGATGATTAGGTTCGAGAAGACAAAAGCTCAACTTAAGTGAACAGATCCTAGATCCCTGAAGACAAGATCTCGGCCTAGATGATTAGGTCCGAAAAGACAAAAGCTTAGCCTAAGTGAGTAGATCCCAGATCCAGAAGATAAGATCTCGGCCTAGATGATTAGGTCCGAGAAGACAAAAGCTCAACTTAAGTGTATAGATCCTGAAAGACAAGATCTCGGTCTAGACAATTAAGTCCGAGAAAATAAGAGCTCAACCTAAGTGAGTAGATCCCAGATCCAAAAGACAAGATCTCGGCCTAGATGATTAGGTTCGAGAAGACAAAAGCTCAACTTAAGTGAGCAGATCCTAGATCCCGGAAGACAAGATATCGGCCTAGATGATTAGGTCCGAGAAGACAAGAGTTCAACCTAAATGAGTAGATCCCAAATCCTAGAAGAAAACATCTCGGCCTAGATGATTAGGTCCGAGAAGACAATAGCTCAACTTAAGTGAGTAGATCATAGATCTCGGAAAACAAGATCTTGGCCTAGATTATTAGGTCCAAGAAGATAAGAGCTCAGCCCAAGTGAGCAGATCCCAGATCCAGAAGACAAGATCTCAGCCTAGATGATTACGTCCGAAAAGACAAGAGTTCAGCCTAAATGAACAGATCCCAGATCCTGGAAGAGAACATCTCGGCCTAGATAATTAGGTCCGAGAAGACAGCCTAAGTGAGCAGATCCCAGATCTCAGAAGACAAGATCTCAAGCTAGATGAGTAGGTCCTAGAAGAGAAGAGCTCAATCTAAGTGAGTAGATCCCATATCCCATAAGACAAAGAGGAAGTACACAAGATCAGACTGAAGTCGGCTAGGTTCTGCCTATCGGCATAAGGCAATCTATACAGAAGGAGTTTTACTAGACCTCTATTGCGATGTGTACATCCTTCCTAAGTTGAAGACTTTTTATACGAGATCTACGAAGGAGTATGTGGAAGCCATGCAAGGGGCAAATCCCTTGCCCACAGAGCTATATCATAGGGATTCTAGTAGCTCTACATGCACAAGGATGCCAAAGCTTATGTAAAAAAACATGAAAATATTGTTGGAATCCATGATTATGCGATAAGACTGAATAGTCTTATGACGATGTTCCCATGGTGAACATGACGAATAACTTAGACTTGTCAAATGGTAGAGTTAAACCACACTTGCCATATGGTAGAGTTGAACTAAGTTTGCGATGTTTTCGATTGAAACATAACGAATAACTTAGACTTACCATATGGTAGAGTTGAATTACACTTGCCATATGGTAGAGTTCAACTAAGTTTGCGATATTTCCAATTGAAACATGACGAATAACTTAGACTTACCATATGGTAGAGTTGAATTACACTTGCCATATGGTAGAGTTGAACTAAATTTGCGATGTTTTCGATTGAAACATGATGAATAACTTAGATGTGCTATATGGTAGAGTTGAATTACACTTGCCATATGGTAGAGTTAAACTAAGTTTGCGATGTTGCCGATTGAAACATGACGAATAACTTAGACTTGCCATATGGTAGAGTTGAATTACACTTGCCATATGGTAGAGTTGAACTAAGTTTGCGATGTTGCCGATTGACACATGATGAATAACTGTCACGACCCAAACCCGTCCCTATGGGTTTAGCACCGTAACCGGCCAGTAATCCGAGATTACCGAAGGCCTGTTTAACAGTAATACAGTAAAACAGAGTACAGGGGCATGGCGGAAGCCAATACAGTAAATAAACAATGCCCAATGAGCTGTGACAGTCTGTATGCAAAAAGACTTTTCATACATTCACACGGAACAGATCAGTATGCAAAACATTTACAAACATTTAGGACAGGGATCAAGTCCCTATTAACTAGTACAGTGTAGTCTATACATTCTATACAGTAAACAAAACAGTGCAGGAGGGGAAAACTAAAACACCCCTAAGCCTTAGCTTGGCAGGCTCGGAACCTCGCAGTGAGGCACATTGGTTGGCTTGACAAAACTGGGAATCTACCCCGACGCCTTTAGCATTGGTCCGGTGCCTGTACACCTACATATATATATATATATATATATGAGCAGTGAGCTAAAGCCTAGTGAATAACATAAAGCGTAAAGAGGTTTAGAATGAATGTCCTTACAGTAATGAAAACAGTTTAATTCAATCAGTATATCAGTTGTTCAGTACAGTAAACAGTCATATGTGGTACATCCATTAGCATAACAGTAACAGTAGGTCTTAAAAGACCGAACAGTAATGATGGCCATCAATCAGTAAACAGTAGTGGTTCCACAAGGGAACCGACAGAGATCTCTGTAACAGTAACAGTAAACAGTAGGTGCTAAGGATGCCACAATACAGTTCAGAAATAAAGGACATACATTCATTCAGTAATCAATATCAGTTCAGTAAGCAGTTCAGTTCAGTTCAGTATTCAAAAGATAATCATTTTGAACATATCTTTACACAATTGTTACTCACAGAGTTCTGGGCTACAGTGAACTAGAGCGTCTCCTCGGGAAGCCAACCCTACACAGTTTACAGATTGAACACACACTAAGCTACACAGTTGGGAAAGATAATAACTTAATCCCTAATTTGCCTCGGTGTGGTTCTACATCTATATCCTCTTTAAGATGCCTTAAATATGCCCTAGAATGCCTAAGATGGAAAGAGGGTGCAAAGATGCACTTTTGAACACTTTACAAAATTTGCTGAAAACAGGGGTCTCGCTCGAGCGTGGCTTTCTACGCTCGAGCAGACATGCAAACAAAGGAGCTCCGCTCGAGCGTCAATTCCGTCGCTCGACCGGACTGTGTGCTACAGTAAAAATGCTGGATGCTCCAAATTTACGCTCGATGGACGCTCGACCCTCGCTCGAGCGTAAGACACAAGTCCTCGCTCGAGCGGACTGTGAACTCATGCAAAGTACTGGATGCTCGCATTTCACGCTCGAGCGTAACTTTTCTCGCTCGAGCGGAAGGCAGAATCACAGAGTGTACGCTCGAGCGTGGACTCCCTCGCTCAAGCGTAGGCCCAAAATCTGGAAATTCCAGATTTGAGTCCCAAGTTCAAAATCAAGTTTAAAAGCCAAATTTTTGATCCTCTTGGGCTAAAAACCTAGAAAAACACTTGTAAACACATAACATTATGTATTTCAAAGATCAATTTGGTAAATCAAAGCCCAAGGGTGTCTAATTCAAACTCAATTTCAAATCAATTTTCATGAACATGCTACTAACATGACATGCATGAATTCAAATCATTTTACATCTTCAAAACATGCTCTAATGAGCTCATTCTTTTCAAAACAAGTTGAAAACATGGACTTAAGCTTAATTATGAACATGCATGTGACAATTTGCCATGAAATCAACTCAAAATTCATCAATACACACATGCATGCATGAAATGAGCTACAATACAACATTACAAGCCATAAATTGGCTCTAGACTTCAACTTAGCTCTAAATCATGCAAGAGTCTAACAAAATTACAAACAAAAGGGTAGTTATTCTACCTTAGGTCTTAAATTAGAGGTGTAGGAGCTCAAATATCCAATTGTCTTCTAAAATCTCCAAGTCTATAAGCAATTTCCTCAAGAACAAGTTGAATTCACTCCAAACCTCTCACTCTTCTCTCTAGTTCGGTGGTGTGCTCAAATGTGGCTGATGAAAAGCTTTGTTTGAGTATATACAAGGCTCTACAATAATAATAAACAAAGGATTATGGTAAATAAGTCCATATCTTGTGTTTTATCACTATTAATCTAATTTAACCATACCAAATCGACTTTCAGATAATTACACCATAAAATCACATAAATTATGATGATCATGAAACACTAAACGATTTCCGGTTCGGCCGCCGATAAGGCCTTCAATTAGCAGTTTAAACGAAACAAACTGAGCAGATAATCAAATAGTCAAACAGATAGAATGCAAAATAACTCATATATACTCAGTCAATTCAGTTCCAGTTTCCAGTCAGTCAGTTCAGTAATTCAATCAGTTCATTTACTTTCCATAATTGGTCTTAATTTAGCAGTAATCGGTATTAATCAGTGATCAGTAACGAGGGTTATTACAATAACTTAGACTTACCATATGGTAGAGTTAAATTACACTTGCCATATGGTAGAGTTGAACTAAGTTTGCGATGTTTCCGATTGAAACATGACGAATAAACTTAGACTTGCCATATGGTAGAGTTGAATTACATTTGCCATATGGTAGAGTTGAACTAAGTTTGTGATGTTTCTGATTGAAACATGATGAATAGCTTAGGCTTACCATATGGTAGAGTTGAATTACACTTGCCATATAGTAAAGTTGAACTAAGTTTGCAATGTTTCCGATTGAAACATGACGGCTAACTTAGACTTTCCATGATGGTAAAGTTGAACTAAGTTCGCGATGTTTCGGCATGAAACATAACGAATAACTCAGACTTGCCACATTGGTAAAGTTAAACTAAGTCTGCGATGTTTCGACATGAAACATGACGACTAACTTAGACTTTCCGTGATGGTAGAGTTGAACTAAGTCTGCGATGTATTAGCATGAAACAAAGCGAAACTAGCCATGACTTGGTCAATTTGAAAAGAAAGCCGAGGAGTACGGTACTCTCAGTGCATTAAGGTTAAGCTTTAAGTGCTTCATTTGGGCGAGCCAAATATGATGACCTCGACCAAAGAATGTCTAAGAGAGACTTAGGCGATAACCATGTGATGCGTCCTTAATGTGAACGTAAGTGGTACTCAGGTTCACATTATGGGGCATGAAGTGGGAATGAGCATAGCACTTGTGAAATTTTTTGAAAAAATTGATGTTATCCGAGATCATTGGCAAGTGATACTATCCGAGATAAGTTAATCTGAGATGACAGTACTGTACTGTACCGTACCTGAAGTGTAATTATCCGAAATACCCAGCCAGGTTGTTAGACTTGGAAAGGTGAAGTCTTGTTAGAAGACAGCAAATATAAGTGTAGAAATAACACATGTAAAAAGTTGATGAAAAAATGTTATAAGTGCAATTCGGCCGAGATAACTAACAAGAGTTGTCATCCGAGATTTGGATGTATCTGAGGTCCTGCTATTCGAGGTGAGGAACCAAGTTGTTAGACTTGGGAAGTTAAGAAAAATTTTAAGTATGAAAATATATACAAGACAGAGAAGATATAGCAAGCATACATGAAAGCAATATTAAACACTTAGAAGAAAATAGAAGACTTGCATTGAAAATAGACAGCTTATCCAAGTACATAAGCAGGCACATCGGCTCGACAAAACAGATACTGTTCAAAACAAAGAAAAAAGTACAATAGAAAGAAAATTCCTAAGTACTAGGATCTTATGCATTGATCTCAGACTGTTCAACCTCGGTTGTTGGCATTGTTTCGGTTTCTGCAGACAGTTTGACAGACTTCTTAGCCGCTATTTCGGCTGCGATTTCCAGAATAGTCTGGTCCGGGCTCTTTGCAGCGGCAGTGATCTCGGTTTCAGAAGTGTTGGCCTTCTTTGGTGAGGTGCTCTTGGAGACCTCATCCCCATCCTCCTCAATCAAGTCTAGGACTTAATCATTTAGAGTAGAGGAGTTAGCCCCAGCAACAGCTTCAGATTCTCTCTCTGCAACCTCGGCCTTGGCTTCTTTCTTGCCTTCGGTCTCCTCGTCGTCGGCCTCTTCTGCTTCATCGGCCTCATTCTCAGATTGATTAGGAGAGGGAGGGAAAGGGATATTGAGTTGATCGATGTCATAGAGGAGTGAGTCCTCGGGGACAGACAACTTTTTGAAGGCTGTCATCCAGCCGAGATAAGCCTTTGTTATAGGCCATGTTGACTTGTTTTCGCACATTGGTCTGCCCCTCAAAGTAGGCCTTGGCATCTGCTTCTTGCTGGTTAGTGCCTCTGTTAGTTTTTTCTCAAACTACGACAGCTTTCTTTTTAGCGGCATTGGCAATGGCCTCGGCTTTGGCAGCTGTCATGACCCAAACCCGCCCCTATGGATTTAGTATCGCAACCGGCCAATAATTCGTGATTACCGAAGGCCTGCTTAACAGTAAAGACAGTAATATAGAGTAAAGGGGTTGGTGGAAGCCAAACAATAAATAATAAAAAAATGTCCAATGAGCTGTGACAATCTGAATGCAAAAGACTTTTTATAAACATGCCACATTGATAAACAAACATATATACAGAAGTCATAGACACAAACATCCAGGTTAGGGACCAAATCTCTAACTATAACTGTACAGTCAAGTCTTATTCATCTATTACAAAACAGAAACAAAAGGGTGAATCTGAACACCCCAAAACAGCCGTGGCTTGAACGGACTTGGAACCTCGAGGTGAGGCACGGTGGTTGGCTTGACAAAACAAAAGCTTAACTTGACGCTCCTAGCATCGATCCGGTGCCTGGACACCTATATATAGATATAAACAGTGAGCTAAAGCCCAGTGAATAGCATATGCGTAAAGGGGTTAAGAATGAATGTCCTTTCAGTAATTAAAACAGTCAACTGCATCAGTAAATCAGTCATTCAAAACCATAGTAGTCATATGTGGTACATCCCATAGCAAAACAGTACAGTAGGTCTTAACAGACCGAACAGTTAGTTGATGGCCATCAAACAGTAAACAGTAGTGGTCCCAACATTGGAACCGACAGAGATCTCTGTAACAGTAGCAGTAACAGTAACAGTAGGTTGCTATGGATGCCACGGGTACAGTTTACAAATAGGACAAACATTCATTCATTAAACAATAACATTTCAGTAAGCAGTACAGTTGATCATTCAGAAAATAATCATAATTGAACATATCTTTACAACATTGTTACTTACAGAGTACTGGGCTACAGACAGGCTAATGAGCGTCCTCGGATGCCAACCCTACAGTTGCAGAACGAACACACACTCGGGATTAATAACTTAGCCCCTAACTATACTGGTGTGGTTCTATAACATTATCCTCATTAAGATGCCTTAAACATGGCCTAGGAATACCTAGAATGGAATGAGGATACAAAGACGTACTTTAAAACACTTTTCAAAATTTGCTGAAAATAGGGGTCTCGCTCGAGCGTGGCTTTCTACGCTCGAGCGAGCTTACCAAAACAGAGGGGTCGCTCGAACGTAGACTTCCTCGCTCGAGCGGTCTGTAAAAATGCAAAAGTACTGGATGTTGAAAATCTCCGCTCGATGCTCGTTCGAGCGTGAGACACAACTCTTCGCTCGAGCGTAGGTCTCGTCGCCCGAGCGTGCGTTTGCGTGCACCAAAAATCTGAGAGCTTGCAATCTACGCTCAAGCCAGCATTCCTTCGCTCGAGCGGAGCTCTGAACAAAAGATGGTTGCTCGAGCGTGGGATCCTTCGCTCGAGCGTGGAAGCCAAAATCTGGAATTTCCAGATTTGCCTCCCAAGCTCAAACCAAGCATTCAACACACCAAAACTTAACCTTTTGGGCCCATTTTCTGGAAAACACTTGAAAACTCATACTATAACATGTTTGGAGGATCAATTTTGTAAAATCAAGCCCAAAGGTGAGACAATTGCACACAATTTCAAAGAAACTCCATGAACAATGCAAGAACATCACATGCATGAGTTTCTATGAACTCTAATGCTCCAAACAAGATCAAATGCAAGATTAAGCTGAAAACCAAAGTGAATTCATGGGCTACAACCAAAATGTGAACTTGCATGTAAGAATTTCCATAAAAACAACCTCAAAATGCAAGAATATGTACATGCATGCATGAATTAGCTACTCAAATCAACTCTTTAAGCTAAAACTTGACTCTAATCTCCAATATTCCCATGAACCATGCAAGATACAACTTAAATTCATAATTGAGAGGATGAATTCCCTACCTTAGGTCTTGAACTTCAAGTATGGAAGTCTAATTTTGCAATCCTCCTTCAAATCCTCTAATTTTCCAAGCCAATTTCTTGTTGAAACCAAACTTCTCCTATCTCCCTCTCTCTCACGGTTCTTGGGTCAAGAAGATGAGTAAAAGTGGTGCATCGAGTGTTGGTCTAGAGTTAGGCCACTAAGTGGCAAAAGTGTAATTTACTTGCACTAATGTGATTTAGCATTATTTAATCTAATTTAATCATTCTAAATTGAATTTTAATTAAAGCTACCATAAAATCACATAAATCCTAATTAGCATATAACACTAATCAATTCCTGATTCGGTCGCCGATAAGGCCCTCAATTCGCAATTCGAAATTAAAAACATAAACAGATCATCTAATGACAAACAGATAGAAATGCAATTAATGCAACACACTCATACAAACAGATCAGGATTTCATTCTTATCAGTTACTTATCATGCTTAATCACAGATGAGCACTAATCAGGGGTGAGAGCTGTCACAGCAGCAGTAACTTGGTCATCTTGCTTCATGTGCTTCTCTTTCTAGATATTGAGTTGCTGGAGGTATGGGCATGTTGGATTGACTATAAGGAGATGGAGTGGATTGCACAGTTATGACATCAGGGATGTCAGCAAAGAAGTTCTTCTACGACAAGTGGTCAGTGAAACATATCGTCATTGGTTACGACGATGGTTACTCGTTAGCATGCAGCAGATATGGCAATTGGAGGTTTGTCAAGGTTGTAGGCTAGGAGCTTAGGACCTTGGCGTTTCTTGTTCTTAGTCCCGATAGCAGGATTGTCGCTATGTCGGCGTTTGCACTAACATTGAGATGGTGGGTTGATGCGTGGAGTAGCTGATGAATTGTTTGGCTGCTAGTCTGGTTCAGTTGGTAGAATCTGAACCTTGGGCACGAATGAAGTATTCATAGTAATGAATACTTCAAGAACAACGATGATGGTTTGTAGAGGCCAAGAGAAAAAGAGTCTAGAGGCACAGGTAAAGACGAAATGAGAAAATGAAAAGGTTTTACTATAATTGGAAAAAGATGGCAAAAAATTATAATTTCGATTCCCGACGTGCCCGCGCTGACATCAGGCGGCGGGGGGCAGAATTGATGTGACATGATGGGGATATGATTGGTATGCTCCAATCTGATGATGATCTTGATTGAGAAGTGCGATCTCAATTGAGATATTGATCTCTGTTAAGATAATGATCTCGGTTGATATGACGATCTCGGTTGACATGATGATTTCAGTTGAAATGTTGATATCGGTTGAGATATTGAAATTTGATGGGGGCAGAATTTGTTTGTTCTTGGTTCCTGATGAGTGGATACTATGATCTTGATGTTTTTGAACTAGCAAGTCATGATTTCTACTAGTAGTGCGATCTCTGTTGAGATGATGGACCTGGATGAGATAGAACATGATGGTTCTTGATTCTTAATTCTTAATTCTTGATGAGTGGGCATTTGAGTCCTTGTTTCTTTATGTCGGCGAGTCATGATTTTGGTCAGAAGAGTATCTCTAACATATTGTTTTAGCCAACATGTTGAAAGATGAAACGATGTAGGTTCTATCACCTCAAGTTGCCGAGGTAATAGAACTTACGGGGCAGTTGTGGGGACATATTTTTTGGGTAGTCCATGTAGCCGAAGTGCCACGTGGGCGGACTATGGTGCCGAGATATGGTGTGGTAATACCGGAATCCGATATATTTGGATAGATGACTAGAGTCCTAAATGACATCAAACTACCTATTTGGATAGAGATGGGACTCTTGAAGAAGTTCATCTTAATCTGAATAGTGTGAAGTTGTGATAGATGTTATCCTGGTAAAAGATAGAGTCCCATGAAGTGAGACTTCTAGGGGAAGTTGGACACTGACCATTATAAAAGTGAGGCACCCCCGTGGGTCTAAGGTATGCTTTTATTTGTGATGCTTTTACTTGTGAGTTTAAGTACTGTTTTGATATCTATGAGAGATAAGATTTACTGACTTGATCGTCGGAGTGCCCCCGGGTGGATGAACCACCGCGGGAATTCTCATATTCTTGTTATAGGTTGTTGGGCTTAATCTATTTTGCCGATACTCTCTAGCTGAGTTCTCGCTTTGGTTGTATGGTCGGAAATTAACACCCCACAGTAATATCAACCAAACGATGGAATGATGTAGTTCTCGATCATAATCGTTGTATTGACAGAAATGGTGTATTTCTAGGATTTGGGGGAAACTAAACGTCAAAATTGACAATATAAAGATAGGGTTTAACATTGCCAAAATCAAATAAACAACAAACAAAGCAATCTACACCCATTAACATCAGGAATCCACAATGTTTTCATCTTCATCTCTTCCGCTTTGATTTGGATGGAAGGAAAACAGAAAAATACTATAGTAAGCTTTGTGGGCACAAATGTAATTTCCACATCACCGAATTCCTAATTTACCCATAATATTTGGGACAACACGCGCTAACACCATGTACAAAAGCGTCATTACCACTCAAATGGGACTTATCAGTGCATAAAATAAAAGGTAAGACTAGATGATTTAAAAGTTTATGATTTGAAATTTATTGGTGCATTACCCATTCTATCATTATCCTATTTTTAAAATTACAAAATTAACTCATTCTTGCTCCACTTTTTATTAATTTTGATTACTAGAGAAAAGCAAATGTAATGTGAATTAAAAAGTTAAGGAATTGTTTGGTAACGTTTATATTTATATTTATTAAAATTTTGAAAATTATAAATAAAAAGTCGTTTACTTTTTATGTTCGTTTTCAAAAAATCGTAACTAGTTTACAAAATTTTGTAAACACAAAAAAAATCTTCACTTTTTATTTAATTCTTGTTTAATTTTTTCTTCTTTCTCTCGCCCTTTCCGACTGCCATCCTTTGCTCCTCTCATCCTAATTTACCCCACTTCTACCTCGATTTTATTTATTAAATATATTTTTTTATGTATATAATTTATTTATTTTTCAATATATAAAACCAAAATATTAAAATAATATACTTAATATTCATTTTCATTTATTTATCATATTACATATTTTAACTCTAATTACTTATAAGTTATTACCTATAATGTTTTTATTTTTAATTTTTAAAGTTACAAAATTAACCTTACCCTATCCCACTCTCGCCCTGCCCCAATATGATTTAGGGTAGAGGATGACAAACCCACTCCAAACCCACCTCGTTGCCATACCTACTCATTGCTATTAGTTACAATCACCAATAATCTCCTCCTCCAACCACTTTCGGCTACCACCTCTCTTCATCGCTAACCACCTGTCATTGCCACCAACCATCTCTTACTGACAGTAATACTTTTGGCCACCACCTTTTCTTAAAAATCACCTTCAACTACCTTGTTTAGCTGACCAATGGCCAATCACTTTCGCCCACTAGTTCTCGTGGCCAACTAGTACCTTACTGATAGCAACCACTTTTGATCATTATCTTTCGTGGCCAACAATCACCTTGAGCCACCATTTCCAACCCCCAACAATTATCTCTCGTGACACCTCATTTTCACTTAATTTTAAAACAATTATCTCTCGTGACACCTCATTTTCACTTAATTTTAAAATATTTGTATATCAAACACTTTTTTCCCCCGTTTTATCCAAAGTAAACATAAATATATTTAATATTTTTTACAAGCAAAAAATGATAAACTGTCAATATTGTCAAACAACAACTCCACGTCGAGGTCATCAATTTAATTTATTTCTATTTTAAAAAAGATTATTTAGTGTGTTTGATTTGAGTTTTTTGGATTAAATTTTTTAAAATTTGAGTTTTTTATTTTTCGTATTTTTTTGTTTTTAATGAATATTTTTAAAATTTTAAACATTTTTTTTACTTTTTTAGATATACTTTACTTAGACAAATAAAAAAGTAAAAAATTTGTGAAAAGATATTTTAAAAAATTAACAAATACATAAAAATACGAAAAACATACTAAATTTTAGTAATTTTTTTATATATTTTTCGTATTTATTGAATTTTTAAAAAAAAAATTCACAAAAATTATACTTTTTATGTGTATTTATGTTAAGGGGTTGTTTGGGATGACCTAAATAAGTATATTTTTTGTCTTTTTACGAAAAGATGTGCAGAAAAATAGAGAAGTGATGTGATGGAAAAAAGATAAAAAGATAGATTATTTTGGTGTTGCCAAACTTGACCTAAGTGTGTCTAAAAATTTAAAAAAATTACTAAAATATTAAAAAAATTTAATAAAAATAAAAAAATACGAAAAATAAGAAAGTTATAACTATTTTCAGAAAAACGAAATCAAACAAGCTGATTGTAATCTATTATTTTAAGTTAAAATTGTAATCAATTATTTTGCTTTCTAATGAGTGGGGGTAGAAAGAATAAATTGGCGGTGCTATTAGCAGCACCCCTATTTAAACCATGCCTCTGATCAAATGCACCACCTTCATCAGTCACTCGCCGGAGAAGAAAAGTAAGCGAATTCAGGCAACTTCAAACCACCGCCGCCACACCACCACCACCATCACCATCGCCATCGCCGCCGCCTCCTACTCCTAATTCAGCACCATTAACACTATTACCTCTCTCCATACCCCAATCATAGATCCAGCTCTGAGAGACAGATAGAGGAATATGGGGTCCGAGTTGATCTACAGAGGTCACGAGACCCAACCCAAGTCCAATTCATACTCGCCGAAGCCTACTAAGCCATGGTTCTTCGAGATTCGGCCGATTCGATACATCCTCCGAGAGCAAAGACTCCTCTTCGTCCTCCTCGGCATTGTCATCGCCACCCTCTTCTTCACTCTCCTCCCCTCCTCCTCTCCGATCTCCCACTCTCACTTCCTGTCCTCCGAGTTAACTCAGCCAACTCACCGAATCTTCTACCAGGCCCAATCCGTGTTCAGTTCGGGCGGCGGGAAGATCCCCCTAGGGCTCAAACGCAAGGGTCTTCGGATCGTCGTCACGGGCGGAGCCGGGTTCGTGGGTAGCCACCTGGTGGACCGTCTGATCGCGAGAGGAGACAGCGTGATCGTCGTCGATAATTTCTTCACGGGTCGGAAAGAGAACGTGATGCACCATTTTGGAAACCCTAGGTTCGAGCTCATCAGACACGACGTCGTTGAGCCTCTACTCCTTGAGGTCGATCAGATCTACCATCTCGCTTGCCCTGCCTCTCCTGTCCATTACAAGTTCAACCCTGTCAAGACTATCATATCCTTTTCTTTTTTATTTTAAAATATATTTTTTGGTTTATAAGAAAAGTGTTTTTCAATTTGAGATTTCTGTGAATTGGGTTTTTGGAGTTTTTCCTTAATTCTGATTTTTTAGGGATTCACAAGACGAATGTGGTGGGGACTCTGAACATGCTGGGGTTGGCGAAGAGAGTAGGAGCGAGGTTCTTGCTAACGAGCACCAGTGAGGTGTACGGAGATCCTCTGCAACATCCTCAGGTCGAGACTTACTGGGGCAATGTCAATCCAATCGGTGCGTCAGATTTCTGTTTTTTTTTTTTTTTTTTTTAAATTATTTACACCAAAACCCTTATATTATTAAAAAAATCACTTTAATACCAACACAAATCTCCTATAATATTGATGAATATCACTTTTGGCTTCGTTTGGAAGTCCAAAGATAGTTTTTTGTTTTTTTTGATTATTTTAATAAAAATAAAATAAAATAAAATTTTTAATTTAATAAAAATAAAATATTATATTAAATTATAATTATTATATTTAAAAAAATTAAAAAATTAAAAATCTTTCCTAAACGAGATTTTTAATCTCAAACTAAAATAATAAAAATAATAAAAAAAATTAAAAAGCCAACCACCCCTCCAAACGAAAAGCTTAATACATACGAAGTGGTACATTTTAACTCCCATAGTTATAAAAAGATTTCATTTTTAACATCTCTGGATGTGTTTGTACCATTTTTATAATTAAATGGTCAATATATATATGGTGATTTTTTTTTTTGAGGACGATATATGGTGACATTTGTTAGTGGTGGCCGGTATCTGACAACATGCGTTGCCGCCCAGCCGGCCCTAACATGCTTAAGTTAGCGGCGACGTGGGCGTCGCTCTAACATGAGCTAACGCGTAGAATGTAGTGCAGTTGGGATTTTTTTATTTTTTTTTATTTTTTGTGTTGAAAGTGCGGGGTGTGGAGCCACGTGTAGAACTGTGGTTGGAGGTAGGAGCTTTTGTTATAGATCTGGTCTGACTGGAATAGTCCACGATGAGTTCCGCGTTGAGCGGGTCTACTAAACTAAACAGGCTGTTTTGATGTGAGATTTATTAATTTTTTAAAAAATTTTTTTTTTGGTTATTGGTAATTTTAAAGAACGATTGATGTGAGATTTATCCTCCCTTTTGTCTCTTCTCTCCCACTCTCTCCTCTCTTCACTCACCCTGCCAGCACATCCAAGGACTGGTGGCCACCGAAAAGCGTGGGGTGGGGAGAGAAAAAAGGGAGGGTAAATTCAAAATATTTCTACCTGATTGCAATTATTTTACAAGTTTTCATTTTTACTGAATTATTTAGGTTTGTGTAGATTCCATTTTTATGTAAATGTCCCTAATTTTTGAAGTACTATTAATATCTATAAGATATGAAGAATAGTACGTATGAAAGGAATTTCTAATTAAATTTTACTTAGATATAAAAGAGAATAATTTTTACTTGTGTTTACTAATATAAATTCTATCATGTTTGTGTATAGTGGTAAAAATACTGGTAAGAAATCACTTAGAATTTCTCCTAAAATATAAAAAGTGGGCACAAGATTTTATTGCACGGGTCAGATGTAGTTCATATTGGGAGGTTTAGTGTAAATCAAATAAGAATTTCACACAACATTAGCGTGACAAAAAACTTGAAAATGAAGGGTAGTTAGCATTGTTGGTATGGAATTTGGCAGGAGGCACGTTCTTGTAGGTGAAGTCAAGTCTCAATTTGACAGGTAGGGAGTTGGTCCATTTAAACTCTTAAAGTCAAGTTTGATTACCCTTCGTTTATTTTAGTTAAAACAATGGAGTCGACTATTTTAAGGTGTAGTTTGGGAAGTGGGTTAGCTTTTTGGCTATTTTAACCTGGGCTAAAAAGCTTGGTTTGAGAAGGGCTTTTTGGTTTTTTTGACTTTTGAGAGAAGAGTGTAATGATTATGGGTTGGATGTGATATTTTGTTTGTTGTGACTAAAATAGCCTATTTTGTCTTTTGTAACTAAAATAGCCAAAAAAGCTTCCAACCCACCTTCCCAAACCATCTCTAAATGTCTCCACTTCACTGTTTTTTTTTTAATTAATTTTTTTGTAGGTGGGTGAAAAAAGTATTTCTTTGAATCCTATTGGATTGTATTATTATGAGATTGTCTGATTGACAAACGGCGTGGTTGATATTGTGTGGTGATGACAGGAGTCCGGAGTTGCTACGATGAGGGAAAGCGTACAGCTGAAACATTGACCATGGACTATCACCGTGGTGCTGGAGTTGAGGTTAGTTCACTGATGATTTACTAATTTACTTGATTCACTAAATCAATAATGACTAATTTTATTTTTTGTATACTGTATACTAATTATTTATGCATCATGCGCATTTATTTGTAACGTATTTGTGTAACAGGTGAGGATTGCTAGGATTTTCAACACATATGGGCCTCGGATGTGCATTGATGATGGCCGTGTTGTCAGTAACTTTGTTGCTCAGGTACTTAGATCTCTAGACATTTTAGTTTATGGTGAAATATGATATGCTTATTCGCTGTTATTGAGATGCATTGTATGTGAAAGAAATCTGTTGTTCAAAGGAAATAGTTCTTTACTATTCATTATCTATTTGTTTGTTAGATAGCATTCTCTTCCTAAAAAAGGGAAGAGAAAAAAGAAGAAAAGGGAAAAAATATAGAATATGATGTGATTTTCCCCCCTTAGTAATTGGTCAAAATTGAGGAAATAATACACCTAATTGAAACTTTCAAATTTGAATGAAACTAATAATTAAAGTATGCATAGCTTGATAAAATAATTTTAGTAATGTAATTTTTTTTAATATTGTTATTATAACCATGATGACAATGCAGGCCCTGAGGAAGGAGCCATTGACAGTTTATGGTGATGGCAAGCAGACAAGGAGTTTCCAATACGTTTCGGATTTGGTAAGATATTATTTTCTCTTAATATTATTATTTTTATTGGGTCTCTATCAATTTGGCACGCAGCTCTTACTTTTTTCTTCATTTGAATTTCAAACTTCTCTGAGATAAATATGTTTAATATTCCTACTTCATATATAAAATGTAACTGATTTGTCTATATTTGCATGACTGAATGCGAACATTGGAATAATACTTTTGCAATTATTCACTATGTATACATGGTGTTCTTGTTTAAAACATGGCATGCTATGATATATATATATATATAAATTCTTCAATACTGGCATTCCTGAAGCTTTAAAAAATTTAATTGCTGCATTACACATTCCTAATGTGTCTCTCTCACTCAACCATTTTACATATATATGGGAAAGCTTAGCTTCTCAACTTTCACCATTTACACCAATTTTTGACTGTAGGAGCATTTACCATGTATGCAAAGAATATTCTATTATAGAGAAGTAATTAATTATCTTAACCAAACCAACTTGAGGGATAAAAAAATGATATAGAAGTTCATGGGGCTACCTATGAGTATTTCTAGGGACTACCTTTTTTTATCTTTCGTCTACTATTTCAACACCTGCTTGGTTGAATTGCAGACATGGAGCTCTTCTTCAACTCATTTCCTTTATGTATTTATGTAATTGGTGGTTTAAGCTTCCTCTTTTTATAGAACTTAAATACTATTAATATTTATTATATTGTGGATGTAAAAAGGTTATGCCACCGGTACCTTTTTCTCCTCCTACTTAGGTTGATTCTGGTTAACGTTTTGGTGAGAATGGTTTGCTCTATGGTGAGTTGTTACAGTGAAATTTATCTAAAAATAGAATTGCACAATTTAGCTCCCTCCCTCTCCGTCTCTCTCTAAATGTGTTTGTGTGCGCCACATGGATAATGCATTAGAAATTTATTTTCACCAAACAGCTCATAGAGTGAAACTGGTTCAAATTAAAATCTGCCCCCTCCATTCTAGTCAATTGGGTTTTGGTTCTAGACTAGACTCAATCAAATTTGTGGATTCCCAAACAAGCCCTAATATTCATAGATGTATCTGGGGTAGGATTTTCTTTCTTGTCTTCCCTCAAAAGTAAAACTAGCATATTTTTTTTTTTCTTTTCAAATCTGCACTTGATACTACTATTTGAGGATTCTTATTTATAAAATAAAGGCTGATGGTGCCTCTTCTTGGTTGGTCTTCCATCTGCAAGGTGGAGGGTTTGATGCGCCTGATGGAAGGAGAACATGTAGGACCTTTCAATCTTGGAAACCCTGGTGAATTTACCATGATCGAACTTGCTCAGGTATCAGTTTTACTAATGTCTATTTAGTTTAGGCATATGATTTTTCTGAGTAGTTTACAATTTAATTTTTCAGCTTTCCTACTCCGTGTTTATCAATTTGTCTTTCAAAACCTTTTCAGTTTATATTTACGGGAGGAAATAAGAACTTAACTAGGTTTAATTATTTAAATTAGAAAAATGCATTAATGCAGAGGGTTCCCCTTTCGATTCTTTATTATGTACAGCTAGTATGAAAGCAGAAAATGATACCAATACATCAATTGGCAAACTTTTTAGGTCAATAAGGTTGTAAACAAGTAATTGAAAATAATAATAAAGAAAAAAAAAGGCAGGTGTATTTGCACCCCTCTTTTGTCCTATACACTCATTTTCTGGGAGCTTCTATTTATACACACTCATTCCCCTCTTTACACATCTTTTTTAATAAATAATTTGTTTGGAAGTAGATTTCCGAAAATAAACAATTGGTTCGGAAGTAGCATTCCGAAAATAAACAACTTGTTCGGAAGTAGAGTTCCGAATTTTTTTCATTTTTTCAACATTCAACTTCCGAATGTGTTTATTTAATGTCCATAATAATAATTTCACTTGAAAATAAAATTATAATAAAAATAATTTTTATTAAGTGTGTGTACAGAGGGGAATAGGGATGTGCAAATAGAAGCTCCCTCATTTTCTTGTCTTGTTAGGAGTGAAAAGACAATCAAGCCCTTGATAGTTTTTGAGTAAAATTAGAAGGGGGGCATGATTGTGGTTATAAATGGGAGTGTGAATAGGGCTGCCCAAAGAAAGTTGTTGAAAAAAAGAAGGAAAAAAAAAAGAAGAGAAAGTTGTAACTTGTTATATTAGAAGAAAGTTGTAACTTGTCTTATTAGGAGTGAAAAGACAGTCATGCCCTTGATGGTTTCTGAGTAAAAATTAGAAGAAGGGCATGATTGTGGTTAATAAATGGCAGTGTGAATACGGCTGCCCAAAGAAAGTAGTTGAAGAAAAAAAAAAAAAAAAAAAGAGAAAGTTGTAAGTTGTTATATTAGGAAGGGTGCCACATATCACAAGATATATGTTTCTCCCTTTTAGCTGGCCGTTGGAAAAACATAAATTAAAACATCTGCTTTTACCAAAATCTGTAAGATTTTCTTGTGATGTTTTCATAGAAGATAAACTGGTAGACGCAATATATATATATATATATATGTATATGTTTTTGTGTGTGTATAGAAGGAAAAGAAAAGATGGGAAAACTAGATGCTAAGGAGACTTCACCCTCTAGCTTGTGGAACTTCTATATTCTTCCATGTAACACTTATGATTTAATAAAAATGGTGACTTTATTTCTAATGGATTAATCATAAGGTTTACCCCATACTCCTTTTATGAGTACTTGTTAAGGTCTGGACCAGAAACTAATGTCTGTTGGATTCTATTCATTTTTATGTTGCTTTCAGGTTGTCCAAGAAACAATCGACCCGAACGCAAAGATAGAATTCAGGCCTAACACAGAGGATGATCCGCACAAGAGAAAGCCTGATATCACAAGGGCCAAAGACCTGCTAGGTTGGGAGCCGAAAGTGTCCCTTCGCAAGGGTCTCCCTCTAATGGTCTCAGATTTCAGGCAACGGATCTTTGGCGACCACAAAGAAGATGTTGCCTCAACCACCATGCCCTTAGCTTAAGAATGGGGTATACGTTTTTGAGTGACTAGTTTCAGAAAGTACGTTCAGGCGAATACCATTTCCAACTCTCCATTGACACAAAAAGTCACCACACCAGCAGTAAGATTAGCCCCATTATTTTCTATTGAATAGTTTTGAGCTCTTTCCCTAGCATTTATGTCCTTGTATTTTTTTTGTCACCCATGGAACTAGAACAGAAAAAACAGATGTCCTTTTTATTTATATATTCTTTTGAAGAAAAAAAATCCTTTCTATAAATAAAATTTTCCATCTTTTGTTGATATTAGTGGTTGAGCACGTGCGACGTGATTTTTCATCAATTGTCAAGATTGTAATTATGCATGTTTCTTAAATTGGTATACGATATCTATACCAGCATAGAGACTTGTATGGGTAAATTGATCTGTATTTAAAATACAACTAAGTAAGAAATGAATACATATTCGGACGAAGAATTTAATGATAAATGAGAAATTTTATAAACATAAACATTAATTATAGTTAGATTGTTAATATCACAATTTTATCTTAAACAATAAACATGTCCTTTAAATATGTAGTATTACACAAATCATTTTTTATCAATTTCTCATTTTAATTTTTCATAATCCGTACTTATAATACAATTGAATGTATAAAATTAATTACACAATAATACAATTTTGTTTAATAGTTCATTTCATAATATAAATTCATTAAACTCACTATTGTATATTATTTACATACTATTGGTGTAAAAATGCATTAATATCAATATATAATATATTTTTATATATCAAGAGTTGTTGAGTTTTATTTCCCGTGCCATGAATATTTTGCATGATGAAAAATATAACATTAGTCATTAATATATTTTCATTTATGTAGAAAATGAAGAATAGTTTTTTTTAAAAATTGAATGATATTGTAACTTAATATTTCGATCAATATAGAAATTTCGTAATTGTTTTCATGATATTCATAGATCCATAAGTGTTTGTAGGGTCACTTTTATAAAATTGTCAAGTTACATAATTTATTATGTCATTTGTAAGTAATTAACATATAACAAAAATTGATCGAAACTTTTTATTTAACGTACTTACTTTCTGCATCATTGAGTCGGTGCTAAATGTTTGGGCATCATTTGATTTTTTCTTTATAGTTTGACTAAAATGTGTGCATTAGATATATTGTTTTTCTTAAACTTCATAACAGATAGGACAATTACTACTTTAGCTCGTCTAATTTTTCTTGGAAAACATGTTGCAATACATCTTCTGTAGTTTTTGTTTCACCACCTTCTTATTTTTCTTCTTACTCACCATTATAACTCATTGTAATAAAAATATTTTGATGAGTAAGTTTGAGTGATATCATATTGTTATAAATTTCAAAATCCATTTTTCCTCAATAACGTAATTTTTTTAGTGTGGAGAAAAAAAAAATACAATTATTGTAGTGATGGAGGTATTTTGCAAAGTTTTGATTTGTTATTGAAAGTGTTTGTTGTGAACACTTGTTGTATGACATATATGTATATATGTATTAAACATAAGTTGATAGGAGAACACTATACAATTCTGCAGTTTTTTCCTAACAAATATAACTATATTACGAAGGCAATACATGTTAGAAAATTAAAGTATCTGATGATAATATAATATTACAGATTGATAATATATGAATACAGTAACATATAAATTTATATTTATGTTTTTTTTAAATATATTTGTATATGTAGACATTGACATATATAAAATATCACAAAAGTAATATGTAAAATCTTTTGTAACAATATAATACAGCTAACGATAAGAAGTTAATTATTCATAATTAAATAGTTTGTTATAATGTAAATGTTTAGTATTACATTTTTATGTGTATGCACCATTTTTTAATTAAATTATTAAATTCACATAAAAATTAAAAATAATTTGTGTAAAATTAAAGATTAGTGAAAAAAAATTTTAAAAAGAGAAGTTTATAGTGTTTGGTTTGATTTATTTTTTCAAACTTTTTTTTGAATTTTTTGATATTCATATATATATATATATATGTCTTCGACACCTTTTTTTTTAATAATCTTTTTATTTTCTTTTTAGATTCGCTTAATTTAATTTTTTTTAATTTACTTTTAGATTTAGATTCACCTAATCTAAAATATACTTAGAAAATAATTTCTTGTATATTCTTTTTAGAAAAAAATTTATTAATATTAAATAATAATAATAATAATAATAATAATAACAAAAAAAATATAATAATAAAAAATCAGTATATGTTTCATTTTTTAATTTTTTTAACCAATATTTTACTTTTTAATTCTATTTAGATTATTAGATATTAGATTTTCATGTAAAGTTTAATTTAAATATAAAATATAAAGCAATTTCAGTATTTTTAATCACCAAAACTTGAGAAAATATTAAAAATAAGAAACTGAAAAACATATTTAAAAAATAAAACCAACGCAAGTGGTTCTTGTTTAGAGTTTTTACATCATACCTTAGTTATTAAAGTATACATAAAATATTACATTTCATAAAATATAATTTAAACAAAAAGAAAGTATATGAAGATAACCTGAGAATTTTTGAAATACAGTACAAATCTCTGTTTTAAAAACACGTGTTTTCCTCTGTTTAGATTCAAACAAATACATACAGTTTTAAGATTCAACCAAAATTATTCACAGTGATTTGTTCCATGATGGACAATTGTAAATATTATGTATATCAGTATAGAAGCAGCCACAGAAAATAAGAAAGAGTAATTTTTTTTTGTTCTTCAATCACCATCAATGTAAAAAATAAGGTGACCGTTTTTTGTTTTTCTTTTTAAATTTTTTTTTTTATAAGAAATGATACTAAGTTGTTTATATTTATATAGGACTCTTAGAAGAAGATATATTATTTTTGAATATTCAACTCAAAAAATAAAGAGATAGTTGATTTATATAGGACTCTTCATGACTTTTACAAAAATAAAATAAATTTGAGAGGGTAAAATAAGAATTTAAAAAATATAAAAAAATATAACAGATTTTTTACACTTATATAATAATAGTCGATATGCAATTCATGTTGGTAAGTAACTTTCTACCAGATTTCCGGTTTTCTTCTTCCATCGGTCATCAATCACCATTGTTAATAGGAAAACATCAAACATCTCTTGATCTCTGAAAAAACTTCCAAATTACGACCAACCTACATTGACCGGAAGTTGTTGAATCTGAGCAGCATTGTTACTGATAAATTAAATGCATTAAAAAAGCAAAAATATTTGCAGATTGTGATGACAAGGCTGATGATGCTTATCATCATAAACAAGTTTCAGCACATAATGGGCTACAACCTGTTCTGTTTTAAATATCGGCCAATATCTACTATAATACATATCAAGATTTTTGGACTGTCGTTGATAGAGACTTATATCCCGATACCATTATTTAAAACAGGCTCCATACATCTGCTGCTACCTGTCCTCCATGTGTTGCAGTAGGCTTTCTTTACAAATAAAGATGACATTTACAAATGGGGTCTCCAATTATTGTCCAAAAGTTACAAAATCCTACACATCTAAAATTTTACATGTTATTCTAAAAAAAATAAAATAAAAAATTTACATGTTGAATTATTTATAGGTGCATTTCTCTCCAACCTTGAAAAGCATTTAAATACTTGCAACAGAAACAACATAAAATATATTCTCCCCTTTTATCAGATGCAACAATACATTACTCAGCTTGACAAATTTCACTGCTTGTAATTATCCGACTAGTGGGAATATTAGAAATCATGCTTGTAGGCCAAGCACATCAAGAACAACAAAGTCAATATGTTGGAATTAAAGAAAAATCATTAGTTAGTTGCATGATAAAAACATAACAGTAGAAATGACAAACAAAACGAAAGTTTTAGTCCTACAACAACCATGATTTACGTACTACGTACAATCACTAATACATAAGGCCAGGAATTGAGACTCCAAAGGTAACTGACTCCTAAGCTTGATTTAAAAGCCCTGTTCTGCTCCAAAATTCTGTTCTTACACCTCTGCCACATATACCTACATCAAGCAAGTACTATTATAATAATCACACCATCACAGATTCAAAATACAACTTCGTAAAACTGATCAATAATGATCAAGCAAGTCCTGCAATGCAACTGTGGAAAGGACAAGAATTATGCTATAGGTGCAATGAAATAAGCAACTAAGCAAGAGCAATTCGACAAAAGAAACCTAAGAATTCAACATTGACCTTAGTATGGCTTACAATCAGATAGTTCTGTCACCAATGGCGACAAACTCAACTATGGCATACAAGGAGTATCAATTTAAATGCCTTTGAAGTAAAAAGGGACAGATTCGTCAATGCCAAACATGCTTTCAATAAAACGAGTAAAAGATCAATCATGTTGTCAACTTATTTAATTCACCAACTTATCACCCAATCACCCATCCTTCAATGGACATACAAGCCTGAGCTTTATCACCATAAATAACTCAGAATACAAGAGATACTAAGTTGCAAACCAATCAAAACAAACACTTAAATTGGACCCAGCTGTTCCAAGATATACTGTAATTAGAATACAACTCAATGTTCTAGAGAACACATATCATATTTATTGTACTACCATTAAAACATAAATAGCACATAAAAGAGAGTTCAAAACACAAATACAACACATTTTGAAGTCTAAAACTGTTCCATTTAATCAATGAAGACCATATAGAACAAATACCTCACTTCGGGTTTCTAAGGACAATAATCACAGAATCTCCTCGGAGGAACATCTTGCTAATGAACCGATCTTTATTAACTGGGTGGGCTTTCTTCTTGCCTTTCCCAGTCTTCGGTACCTGAGAAGAAACACAAAATTTAAACACAAACTTTAGAATCTTTAGATGTGGAACTTGCATGGTATTCAACATACTAGAATTAACAAATGGAAAAAAAACAAAAAACAAAAAAACCCAAGATTTGTCAAAGATGCAGAACTAACCTCTGTCCACATCTCTCTAACATTTTCCAGCACCATGTTGCAGTGCCGATCAAATGCTCTCACACGGCCCAGAAGTTTTTTGTTGTTCCTGCAGTTGATAAGCACCTGATTGTTGCAGACGAGTCACAGATGTGTCATCAACAACCAAATACACAACAAACCCAGTGATAAAAAGTAAGCAAATTAAAATACATACAACAATTCCTTCTAGCTTTCACAACCCATGTCTAGACAATTGAGAGCTCCAAGGGCAGAACTAGGGGATTTTTTTTTTTAGAAAAAAAAAAAAAAAAATCAACATGCCACAATAACAATCCCTTGTTAACAATTTAAAGACTCATGGCCCCTCTCTCAAAATTTCACCACTATAACAACAATAACGCCAATTTGCAGTAATGAAGATTTTGTATTACCTGTGTGTTATTTTTAACACTCATCATCAGAACAGAAAGAGGTCCAGTGCTGAATTCCTCTTCTTCAGTCTTGGCCTGTTGCAAACAGTTTCGATGAGCACCTATGAACTTTGTATTATAAGAAGAGTACAAAAACAGAAATATAGCAAGTAAAAATGTCAATGAAAAGTATTTAACAGGAAAGTGAAAAATGATGGTAGGATCATAGGTCCAACACATGTATATGTATATATACAAGTATACATGTGTGTATGCATATAAAACCATATCATGAATAAAACAAATGGGTCCTGCAAATAAAATATGAAAACACTTTAATAAACACTTAACCACGTCTACTTTCACTTTCAACAACCCTCCCCTTTTATATTATTTTCTATATATATATATATATAAATTAAAAAAATAAAGAAATAAAAAACTCATTTATTTCATGTACCAATACAATATTAGTAATCTTGACCAATCAATATTAGTACATGAAAATGTTTTTGAGACACCATAGTTGGGAAGACTAATTACAAACTTCAGCACAAATCATACTGCAGGCCTAAACAAATTTGATCTTTAAATGAAACCTAGTTGAACTCATATTGGGTCCCCTCAAAAAGCATTTTAAAAATAAGTTCCATGAGAGTGACAGACAAATAAAAAGACAAATAGAGTATAATGAACAACTAGCAAAGCCATATTGATTGACGTTCAATGAAAATAATATCTTGTGTTTTTATAAGCAATAGAAGACTTCATCATATCGACAGTTAGATTAATAAAGAAACGGAACGACTAATTCTCAATGGCACAAACATATTGCAAGCGATGATGAAATTTACTAAACAAAAAAGAAGTAAGAAAGAGGACTAACCATCTAAGCAGTGCAACTACTACTACTAGTATTGCTACTACTACTACTAATAGAAGAAGAAGAAGAAGAAAGATGATAAAATTACTGAACAAAAAAGAAGTAAGAAAGATGACTAACCATCTAAGCAGTACAACTACTACTACTACTACTACTACTATAATAATAATAATAATAATAAAGGGTAACTTACAGTGGCATCCTCTTCCATTGGACGACTGCAAAAAATAAACATAAAATGCAATTAGTAACCTGCACCCAAGTTTATTGAATAAAAATGAACTAATAAATAGTTCTATGCCACAGATAAGCAATAAGTGAGAATGGAAATGACGGTTTTGTCCACAAACTAAGCAGCAAACAATTGTTATGCAAAACAAATAAATAAGAAGTTCAACATAATAAACAATTCAATTACCGTACTACATCCTTGTGTTATGGTTATTCATTCCACCTTAGATTGGCATAGATAACAAAAAGGTTCTGTTTTCTGTACTTTTTGTTTCCCCACATAAATTACCTAGTTATATCACCAAATGTAGGAGAGGCTTACAATTGGTTGAGTGAAATACCAGTATTGCATTATTACACTTGACAAATGCATAAACAGATAATGATGAGAAAAGAATAATGAAAATCTCTATGGGCGTCAAAATAGAGTAACCATGTTATGTTGTAAAAGTGGTTGAAACAACAGGGGAAATAGTGGGTTAGCAATTGGTGTGTCCACCTAATGGCCATATATCAGTTGATAATGGGCTCATTAACAAATAAAAAAATAAAAATAAAAATAAAAGACTAGTAACGATGTAAGGCTAGACTGGCAAGTGATAAAGAGATCTTACAGTTTCTTTGCCACTTCATACAGTACCGATAAATTGCCCTTTATAGTTTTAAATACAATGACAAGTAGTTTGCTTACTAAATCATAATACTCAATGCCCTCATGAGCTTCAAGTGATAATTGCTTATAAAAGCATACTTTCACTTCTGAATATGAAATTTGTAACCTAAATCGCTAGGGGTAACATAATTCATTGCAAATAACAACTGATTATCACGTAAACATATCAGATCCAGTACAAGAAAAAGGAAAAAAAAGGGTTAGAGCGCAAAACCCTAGTTCGATACGTATATATAAAATAGTAGTACATTTAGAACCCTAGGAATCAATATATAAAGAAATTGAAAGGTCAAAGATACCTCATATTGAATCAGACCAAAGAACCTAACCTGTAACAACAACAACAACCACCAAAGGACGCATTAAGGTTAGTTCAATATCGCAAAACCCTAGGATACAGAAAAACTGGGGTTTAAGACAGAAAACGATTGAAAAAAGTTAGGGTTTTTTTTCTTCAAATAAGCTCAACGATGGATGCATAGAAGAAATTCAAAGATTTAGAACCTAGAAATCATGAGAGAGATTGCTTACAAGGTTAGGGTTTAGAGCTCTTTCTGCTTCAAGTCCAGTCACACCGGGGTAGGGCTTTATTGTCAAGAGAGGACTAAAAAAAGGTTTCGCAGCCAAGAGATTTCACAGTTCCCACTCTTAAAGGACTTTTTTGCCGGGGCTCCTTTGACAACAAGTTATTTTAGTAAATTTATAATTAATATATTTTAAATGATTTTTTAATTTTATATATATATAAATTAAAAATTAAAAAAAAGTGTAAAAGGTAAGCAGAAAGTGAAATTTTTATTTATTTATTTATTTTGTATAATTTGTTAACTTTTAATTTTTTTTTAGTAACTTTTTAATTGAAATGTCTACTTATCAAACGGGACTTAAGTTAATTATTTAAATTTTAAATTTTAAAAATAAATAAATAAATTACCCTTTGCTTCATTTAAGTGATGGGTTGCGTGGATGAAGGTTTTCAATTGTAGGTGTGGGAAGAGGGAAAGGAGATAATGGGAAAATGAGAGTGAATGGTAGGCTTATTTTGGAAAAATAATTAAAAGTTATCTTTTAATTTTTAACTTATTTTGAGTCATATTATCTTTTATATTTTTTATATATTTTTTTAAAATAAATTAAAAAAATTAATTTTTAATCATCTTCCAAAAATAACCCTTAATGTATGGTAAGACAACATTTTATTAGATAATAATGTGGAAAGTTGAGAAGGGAAGAAACTATTTTATTTAAATTTGGTTAACATAGACTTAAAAATATTATTATTTTATACGAAAGTAAGTATAATGAAAAATGTATAAAAAATTTTAAAGGTTCTTAACTTATGTCATAAGGACATCTGTTAATAATATTCATTTTATTTTTTATTAGATCAAATTTTTTTGGAGGTTTAGAAACCAAATTAGTAACATATTTTTCTTTTAGGACTAGTGAAAAAATGCTCATACTTTTATAGGGTAAAAGTGTAATTTACTTTATTTTTATGGGGAACAACTATAGATGCGAGCACGTGGAAAGTTGCCAACTCAACATGCTGAGTTGCTAGTAGGGCTGAGTAGTAGGGCTGAGCAAGAAATTCACATAATTCATTATCCGATTTGGTCTAGTCCAATTTGGTATGTTTGAATAGTTTTTTTTTTTAATTCGTGGTTCGGTTCCAAATTAGAAATTTAAAAATCCGTAGGTCACGAATCGATTTCTGGATTGAACCTCACAATTCTGGATTGGAACCGATCTGGATCATATACAAATAATCTATATTTATATTATAGACCATCCCATACAATATTATTTATTATTCCATATAAAAATTAAACCCTAACCCTAATTCAACATATCACACGCTACTGTTTCTCACACTTTCGTCTCTCTCTCTTCTCTTTTTCAGACTGAGTTCTCTCTCTATTCTTGTGATTTCATCTCAAATTAGATCGGTAGATTTCCATCTCAAATCAGATCGATAGTGGCTTGGTCTCTTTCTCTCTCTCTCTCTCTCTCTCAATCAATGTTTTCAAACCTGAATCGGACCGACCGGTTGAACCAAGCCTTCTTTTGGTTCGAAAACCCTCTAAACCCGGACTAGGCCAAATACCGGCCTTATTTGCAAAAATCAGTAAACCGGTGTCGGTTATCGACCAACCCCTTTTTTTTTCTTTTTTTTTTTTGCTCTTTCTTTCTTTCTTATATTTATATATATATATATATATCAAAATCTTGATTGAAAACTCTTACTTCAAGTCTACTCTCATAAGGAGGAGTCTCATTGGAAGCTTGTAGAAATTATGAAAATCTATTCATATTTGTAGAAAAAATTTGTTCGAAGAGAATCTAAAAATTCAATGTGGGATTCAATCAAATTGTTTGAATCATATTTGATTGGAGGGAGAGTTGAAAATTTCATTTCATTCAAAAATTAAATCTAGCATTTAATCAATTTGTTTGGAGGGAATGTTAATTTTTTTTAATTTCTTTAAAACTAGTATCTTTTTTTTATTTATTTATCAATTATGACTTTATTAAATATTATTAACAAATATTATGCAACACTTCTTTTTATTATTTTAGTAATTATATATATTTTTATTTATTTATAATTTATAATTATATTTTTAATTATATAATATTAATTATGACGTCACGGTTCGATTGCTTCGACCCACAGTTGAACCAATAACTCATCCACTCGGTCCCTTTTCTGGTTCGTTCACCGGTCCGATTTTCAAAACATTGCTCTCAATGACATTGTTTTTCAATTTATCATTTAAATTACATTCACATATTGTGTTATTTTTTTTTACTTTAAACTGACATTAATTTTTTTGCAGCACTAAGCAATGTCGACATTGCTGCTGAAAAGTGATTTGGCTTGCTGTGATGTGGAATTTGCTATTGTTGCTGCTGCTGCTGCTGTTGTGCTTTTGTTTGTTTGCTGTTTTTCTTTGTCTAAAACCAGTCCTCTTATTGCTTTTATTTGATGCTATGTTTAGTTTTAATACAGAGGAGAACTCTGCTTTGTATAATGTATATCCAGTTTTATTGCTTTTGTTTGTTACTTTTGTTTATTGCTTTTGTTTGATGCTATGTTTATATTTTTATAAAATTAAAATGTTTTATATTTTTTTTGTTATTTAATTATGTAAATCCATGGTCCTTAGGAGTGTAAAAATGGCTTGTGACTTGTGGATGGCCCGAGGTGGGTCCGGAGTGTTTAGGCCCGGGCCCAAGCCCAGTCCAAGGCCTTGGGCCTGGGCATCGTTTTGAAACCCGGCCTGGCCCATCGGCTTGCTCAAAGCCCACTCAAAAGCTCGGCCTGCCCAGCTCACGCCCGTGGCCCAGTGTTATTTTTAATGGAAAATAATAAATTTTTGGTGAAAAAAATTTTAAAAACATTTAAAAAATTGTTTAGGCTCGCCTAAGCCCGAGCCCGAGCCCAGGCTTAGCCACCCAAAGCCCGAATACCCCTGGGCTTGGGCTTGGGTCTGGACATAGTTTTTTAGCTCGTGAGCTGACTTGGCCTGATTTTTTACAGGAGCCCGCAAGACCTGACATGGGCCGGGCCAAAATTACACCCCTAGTGATCCTAAACCGATCCAATTCGTATTTAAATGGATTGGTTCAGATTGGTTTTACGATTTAAACAGATTGGATTGGTTCTAATTTTTTAAGAACCGTAGATAACGGATTAGTTCTAGTTTTATACCAATTCGGACCATGCTCACCCCTAGTTGCTAGCCACATTGTCCAAAAGTAGCGTGTGATATCTGTTTACTATACTTTGATGTTTTTGGCTAGGCTCTTTTATGTGAAAAATATAACAGTGGTTCAAAATTGAACTAAAGTGAAAAAAATTCTGATAGTTCAGAGACCAAAGTGATAATATAATTTTGTTAGGAACCAAAATGAGAAAATTGTCCTACATTAGGGGTAAAGTATAGTTTACCCTTATTATTACTAGTTAAAATTTTGAAATTTTTAGTTTAAGATCCCTGATATTAAGATTTTATACGATAAAAGACATGTAATATTTTTATACTAGCTAGGGTTTTCAAGTATTTTCACAAAGAAATTCGGAATTTCTTCGTGATGAACTAAAATTTCTCTAATAATATTATTAAGAGATCTTAATTAATAAGAAAAAAAATATTGAACCTCTTTTACTATAAAAAATTGGAGAGATGTTTCACTAATTTCTTTAAAAATTAAATAACAAAACATTGGCCTTTAACATTTTTTACTAAAATTTACCCAATAATAATAATATAAGCATACTAATAATCCATATAAAAAAGGGGGAAATTTAAATTTAGTGTAAGTTTGGAAAATTTATTACAAATAAATAGTAAATTTTACAAATATTAATAATTAAAGAGTTTAAATGTTAATTAGAAAAATGCATGTAGTTCTATTTATTTCCATTTTTATATTAGCGTTTTTATTTTTATGGGATTTTTTTATATTAGTGTTATGTAATACTTAATATGCCTAAGTATGACATTTATTAAGTAATATTTTGGGCAAACAATCAACATGTTATAATAGTTTGACTTAATTTCCATAAAATCATTTGAAAATAAGTCCTAATATAATCATCTTAAAAATATTTTTTTGTGACATTTTTTACGTACATCGCTAAAAATTGACAATTAGTAACTTTTTTGCCGCGATTATAAATTGTCGCTAAAATTTATAATTAGTGATTTTTTTTGTGATGAATTTTTCAAACTGTTGTTAAAAGTTGAAAATTAATGACCCTTTTTTTGTAACAATTTTTTAAAATTGTTGTTAAATCTTATAATTAGTGACATTTTTTGACAAAATTTTTGAACTGTCGCTGAAAATTAATTATTAGTAATGTTTTTTAATGATGTATGATAAAAAATACATTAATGATGTATAATTAATGTTTTTTAAATATTAATTAGAAAAATGCATGTAGTTGTATTTATTTCCATTTTTATATTAGCGTTTTTATTTTTATGGAATTTTTTTATATTAGTGTTTTGTAAATATGCGTAAGTATGACATTTATTACGTAATATTTTGGGCAAATTATCAATATGTTATAATAGTTTGACTTAATTTTCATAAAATCATTTGAAAATAAGTCTTAATATAATCATCTTAAAAATATTATTTTGTGACATTTTTTACGTACATCGCTAAAAATTGACAATTAGTAACTTTTTTGCCGTGATTATAAATTATCGCTAAAATTTACAATTAGTGATTTTTTGTTTGTGATGAATTTTTCAAACTGTCGTTAAAAGTTGAAAATTAATGATTTTTTTTTCGTAACAATTTTTTAAAATTGCTGTTAAATCTTACAATTAGTGACATTTTTTGACAAAATTTTTAAATTGTCGCTGAAAATTAATTATTAGTAATGTTTTTTTAATAATGTATGATAAAAAAAATACATTAATGATGCATAATTAATGTTTTTTAAATGTTAATTAGAAAAATGCATGTAGTTGTATTTATTTCCATTTTTATATTAGTGTTTTTATTTTTATGAGAATTTTTTGTATTAGTGTTATGTAATACTTAATATGCGTAAGTATGACATTTATTAAGTAATATTTTGGGCAAACTATCAACATGTTATAATAGTTTGACTTAATTTCTATAAAATCATTTGAAAATAAGTCTTAATATAATCATCTTAAAAATATTTTTTTGTGACATTTTTTACGTACATAGCTAAAAATTGACAATTAGTAACTTTTTTGCCACGATTATAAATTGTCGCTAAAATTTACGATTAGTATTTTTTTTTTGTGATGAATTTTTCAAACTGTCGTTAAAAGTTGAAAATTAATGACCTTTTTTTCGTAACAATTTTTTAAAATTGTTGTTAAATCTTATAATTAGTGACATTTTTTGACAAAATTTTTGAACTGTCGCTGAAAATTAATTATTAGTAATGTTTTTTTAATGATGTTTGATAAAAAATACATTAATGATGTATAATTAATGTTTTTTAAATGTTAATTAGAAAAATGCATGTAGTTGTATTTATTTCCATTTTTATATTAGCGTTTTTATTTTTATGGAATTTTTTTATATTAGTGTTATGTAATACTTAATATGCGTAAGTATGCAAACTATCAATCTGTTATAATAGTTTGACTTAATTTTCATAAATCATTTGAAAATAAGTCTTAATATAATCGCTTAAAAATAATTTTTTGTGACATTTTTTACGTATATCGTTAAAAATTGATAATTAGTAACTTTTTTGCCGCGATTATAAATTGTCGCTAAAACTTACTACAATTAGTTTTTTTTTTTTTTTGTGATGAATTTTTCAAACTGTTGTTAAAAGTTAAAAATTAATAACTTTTTGTCGTAACAATTTTTTAAAATTGTTGTTAAATCTTATAATTAGTGACATTTTTTGACAAAATTTTTGAACTATCGCTGAAAATTAATTATTAGTAATGTTTTTTAATGATTTATGATAAAAAAAAAGCCATTAATTATTATAAAATCTATTGAACAATAAATTTATTTAGTAAAACCTATACATAAGTCCCTAATATTTTCCCACAGTATTATAGGAGTCTAGTTGTGGCACAACATTTTTTGGGATCATTTGGAATTCATGTTGTGGCAATATTAAATTATTGAAATTTCACACCAAATATTAGTTATTTGGAAACTTGTATCAAGAAAAAAAAAACTTTGAGAATTTTGAACTATAAAACTGTAAAGGTGAGTTTTCACTAGTTTTAGCATGGGATTACTTAGGTTGTGTGTATGTCAATTTCCGACCACACTGCCAATCAAGCACTCAGCTGGAGAACACTAGCAGAATAGATTAAGCCCGAATGACCTACAACAGAAAGAAGAGATTCCGGCGGTGGCTCGTCCACCCGGGGACACTCTGACGATCAAGTCAGTATATCTCTCAAAGATAATCAATGGCTAAACTTACTAGACAGAGCATAAAAGACATACCTTAGACCCATGAGGGTGCCTCCCTTTTATAGGCAACATAATCCTATTCCCAATAGAAGCCTAGCTCTAATGGACTTAGGATTACTGCTAATCTTGGACTCCTAGTAGGATTAGGATAAACTCTCTAAGAGTCTTATCTTTACTCAAACTGAAGTCTTCTCCCATTCTAAGACTCTTGTCCCTTATCCGCTTATCTCGGATTCCGGTATCCTTTCAGATAACCTCGGCCTAGCCGAGATCATCTCGGCGTCAAGACCAAGACACGTGGCACCCCGGCTGGCACTTCGGTGACACCTTGGCCACGTGTTGTCATTCAAAAATTATATCCCTACAACTGCCCTCTAGGTTCTATTACATCGGCATCCTGAGGTGATGGAACCTATATCATTCATTCCTTTTAGCACATCGACTAAGCTCGCTCCATCATCTATTGTCGAAGTCAGAACTCGTCGGCTCAATATGACCAACACCTATAGTCTGCTTTCATAAATGCTTTAGAACCAACGACCTAGTTCGTTCAAGTTTCTTAACTGAAATCGTCCTCCTAGCCGAGGTATTTGTTTCATTGAATTGAGAACTCCAAGAGTTCCAACATGCGTATGAGCTGGTACACACAGTATTTCAACCGTTTTCACCACGTGTCTTTCCCTTACTGGACCGGATCTGATATGCGCCATCAAGTTGCATTATTTTTGCGTGCGTCGTTTGACAAGCACGTCGTCCAAGGTACCATAATTGCCATTTTTCATGTTTTTGATCAAAATCAAAATTTTCTCTCTCAAATCCTTCATTGCTATTTTTGCAAAGCTTTCTGCAATCAATTTTCACTCTCTCCCTTCGGTGAGGCTTTCGTTGCACTTCTTTGCTCACTACCACCGTCTGACACCGGCGTACTTCACACCGGCCTTTTTGTAATCTAAACAATCATTTTTCAATGTTAGGCCGAAGTGTCTTTTTTCCTTTTCTGAATGCATTCTTTAATTTCTTCTTTCAACGTGGTTGTATGTGTCTTCTTTTTACTCTTGTACGATTCTATACTTAAAATAATTTGCATGTCTTCAAAATACACCTTAACTGTGCAATCTCTTCGGGGTGTAACACCTCGGTTGTACCCACTAATCGGTTTACCTCAGCCTCGGCTTAACACTTGAAAATATTTTACAATATTTTCACAAGTGTTATTCACAACTCGATACTTTACTCTTAGCAAGACTTCTGTCTTCAAATTTCTTCCAAGTCTTGGCAATATGGTAATCTCGGCAAGTATGTAGATATTTCTTTCAACATAACCTTGGCTTAACTTGAAAATTTTTCTCAAAATTTCAACAAGTGTTTAAACCAATCTTCTTTTAACATAACCTCGGTTAACCTTAACTTGTAAACTTTTCTCAAGTTTCAACAAGTGTTAGACATGATCTCGGTTTAATTTCAACTTGTAAACTTTTCTCAAGTTTCAACAAGTGTTAAACATCATCTCGGTTTAACTTCAACTTGTAAACTTTTCTCAAGTTTCAACAAGTGTTAAACATCATCTCGGTTTAACTTCAACTTGTAAATTTTTCTCAAGTTTCAACAAGTGTTAAACATAATCTCGGTTTAACTTCAACTTGTAAACTTTTCTCAAGTTTTAACAAGTGTTAAACATCATCTCAGTTTAACTTCAACTTATAAACTTTTCTCGAGTTTCAACAAGTGTTAAACCAATCTTAGCTTGTGAAATTCCAACTCCCAAGTATTATTCTTCAGCCCTTTGCCCCCTAATGTGAACTTAAAGTTTCACTTGGGCTCTCATTAGGTACGTGGCTTTGACCTTGATATTGCTCTATGGGCAGGGGATCTGCCCCCTGCATGGCTTCCACATACTCCTTTGTGGAAAAAATTCTTTAACTTAGGCCAAGTTCTTCTCTTCTCGGACTTAATCATCTAAGCCGAGATCTTGTCTTCTGGGATCTGGGATTCCAGATCTGGAATCTGGGATTTGCTCACTTGGGCTAAGCTCTTGTCTTCTCGTGTCAAGTATTATCTCGGCTTTACTTCGGCGAACCATTTCTCCTCTCTTGTTCGGACGCCTTTGTCCCTGGCGTGTTTTCCCTGGCTCTGGCATACTTTTCTATCCTGGCCATCAGCTCCTCCATGCTTTTTGGCAATGTCTTTGCTAGTAATTTTTGAAGCAGGCAGTCATCCTTCAAGCCGTTTTTAAACGATATGACCGCCACCTCTTGGTTGCATCCTGGTATTCGGTTGAATACCTAATAATACCTTTTGGCATAGGCCCTACGGCTTTCATCCTCGCCGATCTTTAGGGCCATTAGGGCGTCCACCCTCAATGGCTGTAGCTTGTTTGTCACGAACCTGGCCACAAACATCTCGGCCAGGCCTTCCCAAGTTTTCACAGTTCCTTTCGGCAACTTGGGAAACCAGTCCGATGCAGTTTCCCCGAATGATGAGGGGAACACTTTGCAGAGCAACGGATCGTTCCCAAAGTATAACGCCATCGCGTTTAGGTATAATCCGATGTGAAAGTTGGGGTCCGACTTCCCATTGTATATCTGGAACCTCGGCATACTGAATCTCTTCGGGACCTCAACTTTGTCTAATTCTTCCGAGAACGGCGTTCTCGGCTTGACTGGGGAGGTTACCTCGGCATCTTGTTGCTTGTAGGTGATCTCCCAGATCCTCTTTGGTTCGTCCAAGAGCTCGGCTATCTCCGGATTTCAGCTTCTTTGATGCACTACTTCTAGTGTCATCATGAGTCCTTTTGGACCTCCCTTCACTGGTCGTGTCGAAACAGAGTTCCTTCCCCTGAACATCCCGATGTTCTTTGGTGCAGGTTTCTTTTGTTTGACGTGTCTTCTGAGGTTCTCCATGCTCGACCTCCCGCGAAGGCCGGTGAGAATATCTCTTAGTCCCGCCATGCCGAGGGACTGCAAGAACCGTTTTTCGCCTCCCTTTCTGGGCACCTTCCTTGGCCGCTGGAATCGGCGTATCTTGTAACGGGAATAGTGGCTGTATGATGTTGTTCTGCATCATGAAATTGACGACCGTTTGCAAGTCCGCCAATTTGTCCGCCATTCCCTTTATCTCGTCGTCCCTCCGCAGGCATCTATCTTTCCATACCTAGAGGTCGTCCTCGTTATAATACCCGCTCCGGTCCGATTTATTCGGTACGCCGCCCTCCTGGTCGACGTCCTTTCCTCCGTGATTCTTATTACGAGTCTCTTCGTTGTAGTTGTTTTCTTCAACGTCAAGGTCAATATGTTTCCCACTCCCAGTAGGAGTGTCGTCCCCAACCTTTTCTTTCTGTCCGTCGTTGGCTATCTATTCTCCTTTCTTTCCCACAGACGGCGCCAAATTGTGTATGTCAATTTCCGACCACACTGCCAATCAAGCACTCAGCCGGAGAACACTGGCAGAATAGATTAAGCCCGAACGACCTGCAACAGAAAGAAGAGATTCCAGCGGTGGCTCGTCTACCCCGGGGCACTCCGACGATCAAGTCAAATTTTGTGTGTCAATTTCCGACCACACTGCCAATCAAGCACTCAGCTGGAGAACACTGGCAGAATAGATTAAGCCCGAACGACTTGCAACAGAAAGAAGAGATTCCAGCGGTGGCTCGTCCACCTGGGGGCACTCTGACGATCAGGTCAGTATATCTCTCAAAGATAATCAATGGCTAAACTTACTAGACAGAGCATAAAAGACATACCTTCGACTCATGGGGGTGCCTCCCTTTTATAAGCAACATAATCCTAGTCCCAATAGAAGCCTAGCTCTAATGGACTTAGGATTACTGCTAAGCTTGGACTCCCAGTAGGATTAGGATAAACTCTCTAAGAGTATTATCTTTACTCAAACTGAAGTATTCTCCCATTCTAGAACTCTTGTCCCTTATTCGCTTATCTCGGATTTTGGTATCCTTTTAGATAACCTCGGCCTAGTCGAGATCATCTCGGCGTCAAGACCAAGACATATGGCACCCCGGCTGGCACTTCGGTGACACCTCGGCCACGTGTTGTCATTTAAAAATTATGTCCCCACAGGTTGTATTTGACTAACTGGAATAATTTAAAACCGATGATTGCTTAGGTTAATTTTAAACCGATGATTACTTGGATTGTATTTGATTAACTGAAATAATTTTAAATTGAAATAAAATAGTTATTTCTTGACTTCTCAATGGAATAATCATTTTTTTAATTTTTTTTGTTTTGCCAAAGTATATATTAGAATAATTATTTTGACAAAATAATCATTATATTTCAATTTTCATTATAACAAACCAAACATAACCGTTACAACCCATACTTATGGGGAGTGTGAATTTTTCTTTCTTAACGAATAAAAAAGTGAAAAATGAATTATTGTATTTGGTTTAGTTCTCAAAAATTATTTCATAATCAGTTTTTTTTTTTCTTTTTTTAATCTTTAATGAACTTTTTTAAATTTTCTTCATTTTTAAAATTTTTTTTTTTTTAGATATACTTAAAAAGTAAAATACATGTAAAGAGATTTAAAAAAATTCACTAAAAATAATATGTTTTTCATAATTTATTTTTTTAAAATTTTATTTTAGATACACTTAAAAAGCAAAGTATATGCTAAAAAAAAAAAAAAAAAACAAAAACAAAGCGTGTCAACCTCTTATTTGTCACAAACTCATGTAAATCTTATAAGACACGACTCCATTAACATGTGAGTAATGTTATATGCACCAATTAGGGTAAATTCTAGATTGTGAGTCTCTAGCATTCTTGGGGTAAAAAATAACAAAGACAAACTTATAGAGAAAAACATTTAGACAAGGTGAATACCAGAGTAACCATGTAGTTTTTTCCATCATATTCTACTAACTTAATGAAAACTTCATTTCACTCCCAACAAAATATAAATTGAAGACAACAATTTTTACTGCCAGCATATCACAAACCTATGCTGCTATGCGAAAGTTTAGAAATCAAGATATATTCCCTTTTCATTGCTTTCACTGACCATAAAATAATTTCCAGTAGCATTACAAGCCTGGTTTCAGTCAAAACAAAGATATAAGAAACTTAGTCACCCTATTCTGAAGCCAAAAACATAAAAAATAAAAATTCAATTAACTGTTATGATATTATTCCTACGGGAAGGAAAAAGATTCAAAAAGGCATTACAGTGTACACAACATTTTACTTGCCAAAAGAAAACGCCTGATGTATGTGGCTATGAGGATCTAACTTACTCTTCCACCTTAAAGACTTTTTACAGGAGGTACTTCAATGCGTTCTGGAGTTATCAGCAACAGCACAAACAGCTGATATAAGACCAGCCATCCCAGCAACCTGTTTCCAGCTTCGGGACCCAGCACCGACAGCAGCTCCCGCTACAGCACCCGCTATCAAAGCATTCACCTATAAAAAAAAAAAGAAGAAAAAAAAGTGATGTTCATCATCAACAGGTGATCAATCCATGCTTGTTATCCCATGGACTCAAACTAAGTGAAAATCCATGCACCCAAGATTGGGACGTGAAACAAGGAGGCTGCTGGCCTTCTATTATTCATAGCTACACAAACATGATGGACTTTATGGGGGTTATATTTCTTTTCTCACAACACCAATAAAGCATTTTATTGCCCAGTATAATTGGATGACCTAAATTACTTCATAACTTATAAAAAAATATGCCACAGTGTTGGTCCCAACAACAGTATAAGGTATTCGACCTTGAAAGGATGAACAAGGTATAGACCTATATTTGCAGGAAGTGGTTACCCTCAAATTCAAATATAGGTCACAAGTTTGAAAGGTCGAGTTGACCAAGTAATGCCTCCTATTAATAAAACCTATTTAAAAAAATAGGCTCAATTTTTATTTTAACAATATGAAGTTGGTTGTTCAAAGCATTTGATTGTCAACTAAAGTATATTATGTAGGAATTTTGACCGCAATGCATAGTCTCCTCAAAGGCATTTTCCCCATCCCAAGAGAACAATTGTCTGAGCAAAAATAATCTACACCAATTTTGTCACAAGAGATTTTAAGTTTTAACTTCAAGTGTTGATGTTAGATGTGATAGAGGTCCACGTAACTACTTTATTTGAAGCCATGGTTATATCCTCTTTATGACTTTTCTGTGGAATCATGTAAGTACACTCCAATATGTCATACTACAGAGACCTCAATGAGGAAAGAAAGAGTGCCCATCTGCTTCCCAAAAATCAGTATCATTGTGATTGTGACATGGTAAAGTAGTGACAATGGTAAGATGCATCACTGTCAATCAGATAACATGAATCAAAGCTGATATGTCCAACCTATTTCCTGGAATGGCATTCCAATAAACTGAAATATATATATATATATATTAGAAAAAATCAAAAGCATATCAAGGTAACATTTCATAGGCCTGTAAAAATAAATTTCTCCACTAAAGAACTAATTCTACACACATTTACATAAAGAGAAATTCCAAAAACGAAATCTACTTCCTCAAAAACTTTATAAAAAAACTAGTATGAAAAAAGAATTTTTGGAATAATAAATGGTCCAAAATCCAAAAAGATGTGTTCAATCTTGCTACAGGTGATCTTTGCCAGAAATCCATTCTTTTAGATGTACCCCATTTCAAGGACAAATCAAGGGGTTGTATCCTATTTTAGTTCCATGCTTCCTTGTACCCTCACCTTTTTACGTCCACAATCACTCCCTGGAGTGTCCCCCTTGCAGGGCCATGGTGGTGTTTGATCCTCAAAGGAGGCCCCACGACCAATATTCATTACAGCTCCATGCCATTGTCCAAAGAATGATTTCAAGTTTCAGTGCTCCAAATTACAACTACATTCTTGATGCTCCTATTACAAATTCTCCACAATAAATAGTCAGCAAAAATTGAATGTCTATTTTCTATCTAATGGCTCTGGCAAGATTTGTAATTGATGTTCCATGAACAACACATAATTCAATGTTGATTAAGAGAAATGTTACACGACAATCCAAATAGAGGTCTATTCCATGGTCTGAAATCATAATATGTCTCCTACCATACATAGAGGACAAATGGAAGGATCCTTCAAAAGAAAAGGAATCCAAAAGATTTTGAGTATTGATTTCCAAACTCCAGATTTCTTCCCAGAATGCATAAAGACTGGAAGCTCTTTCATATATCATGAAACAAAAGATAATCTGGATGGCTGGTTTAATAATAGAGCCATATCAAGAACCCTCGTAATACAAATGGGACATTCACCATGTGTTTCACATTCAGCCCCCTATTAGATCCCTAAAATCAGATATTCAACATTCTTTGTCATTCAGAAATTACCTTCTATTCACTCAGAAGAAGAGGGCCAGTACAATCTGTTGCATATAGGACCAGATAAGGTACTCGAGTCGAGGAACATGGAACTCAAGGCATCATATTGTTAAGCATGAAATTTACGTCAATGCTATAAAACAATTACAATTGGAAAGAAAAGAATGCCACTAACCCAATCATTCTTCTTCCGATATCTCTGAACCCCACAACGAGTAATAGAAAACATTCCAGCAAATAGTCCTTCAAGAATAAGAGCATTTGAAGAATATTGTAAGATTGAATTAAGTCGAAGGCAAAAAAAAAATACTGCATCCACCACCAAAATAGGTGACAAGAAACATAAGAGATTAGTTTCGTCAATGACAGTAAGCACAGGAAATAAGAGATACAAGGTTGAGTCAAAAGCAAACAAGAATAAATATATGGTAGTTGAAAATGAAGAATAATGCAAAACGTAAGAATATGATTGCTAGCTGTGTTAAAAATCAAGCATTGATTTGGCGCATATAGTACTATTTTCCATATATTCTATAATGAATGAATAAAAGCATTAGCAAATCCAATGCTACAAGAGAGCCCATTATCCTATATTTATAAATTATTAAGATAGTGCCAGGAAGGGGAGCACCCTATTGACCTAAAAAATGAGATGAAAACAGCAAATGTTATGCAAAGTTACTGTTATCGCCTTTTTCTAGCTGTATATCCTAATACAAGCAATTTTAAGTCAATAGATGATGTGTACCGAATATGACAACACTATGCAGATGGGGGCTCAATGGAATTAAATCAGAAGTCCAACATCAAATGTATATGCCATAACCCATGATTATCCATTAAAAAGAATGTACGATAACATAACGATAACATTTAAGCAGGTAAATGGAGGTTCAACAAAACAGTTCCAAGGCTGTGTTTGGATCTTTGATTTTGCAAAGGGGAAATAAATATGAAGGGAAAAATGAATGAAGTAGATGCTATTTTTATTATTTTCTCCCTTTTTCTTTACCTATACAAATCACTCCACAAATTCAGGATTCAAACACAACATAAATAATTTAAGATACTAGTTATAAAAACACTGATAAATTACATAATGGAAACAATCAATAACTCCCCATGTAATAATACTAAACCAAGCTAGTGATTTCCTTTCAATTACCGCATTGGAAGCCAAATTTACCAGCTGACTTAGCCTGCAAAATGAGATTCAAAATAAAAAAATAACAAAAAAAATTCAATAATAACACAATCAAAAACATCAATTTAAAAAACACAAACACATAAACTAAACTTAAATTACCACAAAAGAAGCACGAGCAATGCCGGTGAGGCCTGTAATTGAAAGGAAACAGAACAAGAAATAGAAAGATACAAGAGATTATTGCTCGAAATCTTTTACTCTGCGTTTGGTTCATGGATTTGGAAAAGAAAAGAGAAAAATAGATGAAATGTGTGTAAAATATAACTATATTTCACCTAAATTCCACTCGCCATTTCCATTTTCCTTTCAAAATCCCTTCCCAAATACATGAACCAACACAGCCTTAGTGGCCATTACATTAAAAGGAACACAATTGGGGGATTTTTTAAAAATAGTTTTTACCTAGCTTGTGAGCATCATAGGGACCTATGCATAGGCCCCAAATCACACCGGCCTGAAATAGAAGAATTCATATTGTTTTTGGTGAGTGATTAGCAAATTTATTTTTTTTTTAACAAAGAAGTGGACAATCATAATGAGTCAATTTGTTGTAAAGAAAAAAGTGAAAAAGTGTAGATGAGAAGTTTTGAGATTACCGTTCCGATGCGTAGGATGGAATCGACGGCGAGAGAAGAGCAGGGTACCTCGCCGCCGCCGATCTCGCCCTCCATTTCTCTGTTTCCAAGTTTCTACCCTCTCATCGTTGCCCCCTTTCCCACTCCCAATGTAGTCAAATGTAATTTTGGTGTTTTCTATGGAGCAAATTGGTAAAACCCATTCGTCAAACCACGTCGTTTTGGTTCCAGAAGTGACGTTGTTCACACTATCATCTTTTATGTTTGGGTAAATTCATTCACCATTGAGAGTTTCGGAATGAGTTCCGGAACCAAAACGAGGGGCGGAATAAGGCATATGGGGTGGAATAAAAATTAACAACGTGAAAATGAGGTAAAATAGTGTTATGATGAGAGAGGTATAAGTGTTTAAATATGTAGATTTAAATTTAAAAATTTTATTCAAAAAGAATTTTTTTTTTTTTTGATTAATTTTTGGAATTCCGATGACAGGTAAAAAGATGTGGAACAATGTGTATGAAGAGTGAAATGAAAATTAGGTCATGAGGTGAATTCAACGACATAAAAATAAGGTGAAACGGAATTACGACGAGGGAGATACAAATGTTTGAATATGTGGGTTTGAATCTGAAATTCTGTTTAGATTTCTGTTAGTTTAATATGACGGAGATAGACAGAGGAGCCAGAAGTAAGGATCAAACTCTAAGGTTTAATTTGTCGAAATTGAAATTCTGATATTTTAAATTAAAAAACACTGAAAACGGTGATTTTTTTTTTATTTTATAATTAACCCATTATATTTTGATATTCAATAAAATTTTATGTTTTATTAATAATTAATTAGTTATATAAATGACATAAATAATGTTATCAGCATTTTTTATATTGAAATTTATATTTATTTTTGAATTTACTCATCACTTGCATTAATTTTAGTCATTTTAATATTATTAAGAAATAAATTAATGTAATTAAGTTAAAGTGTGAAGTTAATTATATTTTTTTCAAATTTCAAAATAAATTAATATAATTTACCCTTTATGCTTTTTTTTTCTTTTTCTTTTCATTTTTTTTAATGTTTTTTTCCCCTGAGATATTATGTTAAATTATTGACAACAGTAAAATAAATCAAACTTCAACTTATTAAATGCTGGTTTGAAATTTAATAATTATATATGTTTAGTTCAAATAATTATTAAAACATAAAATTTTTAAGATTCATAATTTAATTCCACAAATTTTCTCATTATAATGACAAGTTATGTGTTAATTTTTAACTTGTCCCAAATTCTATCATTTAAGGTGTAACTCTCTTACTGTGTCATGTGTAGACAAAATTGTGGCCTTATTTGGCAAACGGCAATGCTACGTAGCTCAAATTTTGTGGCTCAAAAGTGGCTCAAATGGCCAAAACGACGTCGTTTTGAGTACAGAACAACATAAAAATGGCCAAAACGACGTCGTTTTGGCCATTTGAGCCACTTTTGAGCCACAAAATTTGAGCTACGAGACATTTTCCTTTTTCTATTTTAGCTAACCATCTTTTTAAATCCATCACAATAGTCAAACTTTCTATTCTTTATTTCATTTGTTGAGTTCTCTTTTCCTAATTACGTGTAGCTAATGGTTTGATATTCAACTAAAGTAGTTAGCCATTAATTGAGTTTGATAGAATGTTTTTCTATAATTTTGTGTTATAAAATAGCTAAGAGAAGACTCTAATGAGTTTGATAATGATACTCTAACAAAAGATCGATTCATTATCTATATATATATATATTTTTGCATATATCTTCATAAAAAGATAAAAAAAAATGGGAAAATTACCCATAGGTCCCATGTGAAACATGTGGTCTCCATTTAATCCCAAAACTTTTTCACTGCACCCAAAAGTCCTTTCCCCTCTCTCTCTCTGTTTTTTGCTTCCCTTCCTCTCTCGTTTTTTTTTTTCTGGTTTTTTGCTTCCCTCTTTACGACCTTCCGATCTGAACATCTATGCCGATCTGAACCTCTGCGGCACCATCGTCGCCACTTTCTCCACCACGCAGATCGATTATTGACGCCGAAGATCTGATCAGAGTGACCAGATTTGGTACGATGCAGAACTGAAGAACAAGAAGACGATGAAGAACAAGAACAAGAAGACGCTCATCCTCAGATCTGTGCTTAGATTGAACAGATTTGTGTATATATCTTTGTCAATTTCTCTCTCTTTCTCTCTCTATTTACAGATTTTTTTTGGGATAGTTGTTGATCTATGGTTGTTGTTGTTGATGATGAAATAGATCTATAATATCATTGAAACAGATCTGTAATGACTCAAATTTGTACAGCTATCACACAGATTTGTAATGAGAAAATTTTCGAATTCTGAACAAGTAATTTTCGAGTTTTAGTTACAGGCGGTGAAAACTGTAAAATTTTGCAGTTTGAATTTTTTTTTTTTTGTGTTGGAATGAATCATGGTTTAAAACTGTAAAATTTTGCAGTTTTATAACATGCTTTAGAACTGTAAAATTTTACAGTTTCATAACATGTTTTAAACATTCCGACGACTTTCCGGTGATGTTGAACATTCCGACGAGTCTCCGGCGACCGTTTGATGGAAGTCCGACGATAGTAAGATGTGAACAGTGTCTGTAAATTAAAAAAAAAAAAAAAAGGATTTTTTGGTAACAATTAAAAATGTGTTGGACTAATTGGTACAAGTATTTTGTTTTGGGATTAACTGGATCTTGAACTTAGTACATGGGACTTATCAGTAAGTTCCCCGAAAAAAATTAATAAAAAAAATCAATTCTCAAACCAACTCATGTATTTATAGTATTTTTTTTCATTTTAAAACTCATTAATTTTTCAAATTAAATTAAAATGACTTATTACAGGATTGAACTTAATTATATGTACTAAATAAAAACGAAATTACTCAAGTTCGGCTCATTTGAAATTCATTTCATCTTAAAATCTGTTTTTTGGTGAAAAATTTATTCCAAACATAAAGAATTCGGAAATTTTCTGGATTTAATCTTTTTTGTCTTCAATAAATTTTTTCTTCATATATTAGCCATTTTTCAATTTTTTTTAGATGCATCTAAACAAAGGTTTTCAAATCAACCAAAAAATTTCGGGAAAATTACCCATAGGTCCTATGTGAAATATGTGGTCTCCATTTAATCCTAAAACTTTTTCACTGCACCCAAAAGTCCTTTCCCCTCTCTCTCTCTGTTTTTTGCTTCCCTCATCTCTCGTTTTTTTTTTCTGGTTTTTTGCTTCCCTCTTTACAACCTTCCGATCTGAACATCTATGCCGATCTGAACCTCTGCGGCACCACCGTCGCCACTTTCTCCACCACGCAGATCGATTATTGACGCCGAAGATCTGATCAGAGTGACCAGATTTGGTACGATGCAGAACTGAAGAACAAGAAGACGATGAAGAACAAGAACAAGAAGACGCTCATCCTCAGATCTGTGCTTAGAGTGAACAGATTTGTGTATATATCTTTATCAATTTCTCTCTCTTTCTCTCTCTATTTACAGATTTTTTTTAGGATAGTTGTTGATCTATGGTTGTTGTTGTTGATGATGAAATAGATCTATAATATCATTGAAACAGATCTGTAATGACTCAGATTTGTACAGCTATCACACAGATTTGTAATGAGAAAATTTTCGAATTCTGAACAAGTAATTTTCGAGTTTTAGTTACAGGCGGTGAAAACTGTAAAATTTTGCAGTTTGAATTTTTTTTTTTTTGTGCTGGAATGAATCATGGTTTAAAACTGTAAAATTTTTGCAATTTTATAACATGCTTTAGAACTGTAAAATTTTACAGTTTCATAACATGTTTTAAACATTCCGACGACTTTCCGGTGATGTTGAACATTCCGATGAGTCTCCGGCGACCGTTTGACGGAAGTCCGACGATAGTAAGATGTGAACAGTGTCTGTAAATTAAAAAAAAAAAAAAGGATTTTTTGGTAACAATTAAAAATGTGTTGGACTAATTAGTGCAAGTATTTTGTTTTGGAATTAGCTGGATCTTGAACTTTGTACATGGGACTTATCAGTAAGTTCCCCAAAAATTTCTAGGCCGGGCTTGAGATCATTGATTTAGGAGGCTCAATATCCAATTGGGCAACAAAGCTCGACAAAGGCCCACATAATAATCCAATTAGATCTCAACCCAATTTACGACTCGTCCGATTCCACCAGCGGGCCAACTCACCAACCCATCAAAACCCTAAAATGCCCATAGAGAAAACCCTAACCTCATCTCATATATTGTTCTCTCTCTCTGCCACTCCCCATTCTAGGGTTTCACATCCAGAGTCGAGCAATCTCCCGAGCCATTTCACCATCCCAACCGGTACATCCCTCAATCTCCTCTCTCTCTCTCTCTTTCTCTAACGCTGTTTCCATTTATAGATCTGACGACGATTTGTTGTTTTGATGATCTTGGATTTGCAGAGTCGCGAAGATGAGTCGAGGAGCAGCAGCTGGAGCGAAGGGGAAGAAGAAGGGAGCGACGTTCGTGATCGACTGTGCGAAGCCGGTGGAGGATAAGATCATGGAGATCGCATCACTGGAAAAGTTCCTCCAGGAAAGAATCAAGGTCGGCGGCAAGGCCGGTGCTCTCGGAGACTCCGTCACCGTCACTCGTGAAAAGAGCAAGATCACCGTCACCTCCACCGACAACTTCTCCAAACGGTACTACTCACTCCTATAAATCTTTTTCTTGTTTGTTATTTGAAACATTATACGAATCAATTTATTGTTAATCACAATCTCGAGAACTTTTATTTTAATCAACAATAATGAGATGATAAAAACCTATTGAGCCAATTATAAACATAAAAAGTTGAGAAATTTATACAAAATATATGGTAAAGAATTGTCACCAGCAATTTCAATGTCATAAAGGGAACAGAATAAAAGAAGTGGGGAAAAAAGAGAAAATCATATATGTATTTTTATTAGGGATCTGTTTGTTTCAATGCAAAATATTTCACACTTGTAAAAAGAATTACAAATTTTGTTATTTCGGGGTGTTTAGGGATAAATTTTTAAGAGGTTAAAATATGAAGCTTGTTTCATGAAGTTATGTGATTGGGTATTTCTTTCAAATTGATTAGTGTGTTTCTAAATTTGTCCAAGAGAAAGCGACAGACGGGGAAAAAAAAAATCCATCTTCTAATATGTACCCATGTCAATGTTGCATTTGTTTCTTCTTTATTTGACTGCTACCAACCAGCGCAAGTTATATGATTGTTCTTTGCATTCAAATGCTGAACTAGAAAATGCTAGGCATTTTATATTGGGTTGCATATGACTTGGTCTGCAATGAAGCAACCCCTTTGCTAGCTGAAGAAACATGATGAATCTGGATGGTATTATTTTATTGGTATACTTGGCAGTTGCTGCATAACATAATTTATGCTTAACGAGTGAATTAAACTATCAGCATCTATGCATAACATATATTGGTATGACTGCTTCGTATATCAGCATCTATAATTTAAACTTGTGTCCAAGGATCTTTGGTTTAACCAAAGGATGGTAGTTGTTCACCATTGTTTTCTGGGACATTGCTTGGATTAGTTTTTTGGTTGTTCCAAGTCTGCCCTAAAAAACTTGGTATTTGTATAAAGAAAGAAGTCTGTCCTTGGAAATCTTTATCGCTTGACCTATGTTTTTGTGATACTTGAACTCTACATGTTGTTAATAGAAACTGCTAATGACCGTTCAAAGGATTGTCGTCACTTTAATGCGGGTTAGCATGACCCTTTATTAATTACCGCGTGTCTATATATTTTACAGATATCTTAAATACTTGATAAAGAAGTACTTGAAGAAGAACAATGTGAGGGATTGGCTTCGTGTAATTGCTTCCAACAAAGACCGGAATGTTTACGAGCTGCGGTACTTCAACATTGCGGAGAATGAAGGGGAAGATGAAGAGTGATGATAAATCCCTGTTTACCTCATTATCTATTTTGCTTGGCTTGACTGTTTTTAGACCTCGCTTATGACTTTCAGCTGTTGAATCTATCAACCCATTGGGGTTGTTTGGTAGTTTTTCCCAGTTATGCTCTGTTGAAATTTTGTTTACTGATTTTGGGTCTATGATTTTTCTTAAAATGGACATATTAAATCCAATATATTTTTCTAAGAATTTATTTGTGAAAAGTGATAATTAATTCCGAGCTTTATTTTTGCCTCATGTTGATATATGATATTCAGGGTTCAGGTCTTCCCCATCTTCAGTTGCCTGCAAGTGCTTTACTTGTGTTGCTGCGTCATTTCATTTCACCCAAGTAGTTGGGTACTTCAACTTGTTTGCTGTATGTTATTGGCTATGATCTATGTTTGTTTATTATCGTGCACCTATATAGTGAAGTATATTCAGCAGTCTCGCTCTTATGGACTCCCGGGAATTGGTTAATAAATAATTTTTTCATGCATTTTAATTGGCATCCTCTTTTGTTTTTTTAACATGGTAATGAACTGATGATTGTGGATGGCCTTTTTGCATTCTGCACTCAATAAAATGCATGACCAGGTTTAGTTTTGGAAAGACTTTCCCCAATCCTACAGGTTTTGACAAAATTAGCTGGATCTTCACTTGTTAATTCGGAATTGTTTGTGCTCTCTGTGTGAAGGATCTCTCTCTCTCTCTCTGGTCTTTGTGGCGGGAGGAAAATGCTGCTTAGGTGTGATAATTGTTTCAAAGTGATTTAGCATTGAAAGACCATTGCTTGCTTGCACATGATTTTTAGGTTCAATCTGGAGATTGTAATTTATAATCTGCTATTCCTCTGGGTAATTGCAGATCTCCCTATTTTAGCTCTTGGACAAGTACAGATGAAAACCTCGTGCTTTTGTAGGGAACTCCTTTCTCTTCCAATTTCCTTCCTCATCTTTTTTAAGTTTTTTAGTTATAATATGAGGAAAAAAGCTAAGCTAGTGTTTGGTAAAATTTTCTAAATATGATTTGAGAATAGAGTTAGTATTTTGAATTTGTGAGTTTTGGAATTATGATTTGAGTGTAGAAAATTTGTTTGGTTATGAGTTGTGAAAAAAGTTTTGAATTGAGTTTTGGAAGGAATTTTGAGTTTTTGAAATTAGAAATTTATTTGATTAAAAAAATAATCAAACACATAATCTAAAATTCTATTCAAAACTCATAAAAATTTAAAAAAATTTGAAAATATTTTTTTATTTACAATATAAAAATAACACGTGTCCAAGGAAAAAAAAAAAAAAAAAAAAATCAAACACAATTTTCTCACTGGAAAGGAGTTTTCAAAAGTAGGTGTAAAATTATAAATTGAAAGCTCAAAAAAAATATACCACACTCAAATGAATGGGTGGAAATGTGTTTAGAACACATAACCAAACACAGCATAAATGTTTGAGATTACTTTTCTGATTTTTTTTTTTTTAATGAAAAAATGTACCCAAAAAAAAAAAAAAAATAGAGATAAATTTATTATTATTTTAAATATTTTTACCGACTTTTATTTTTAGGCTAAAAGTTAAATATTCCCAAACAAGGGCTAAATCAAGCACCACCACCATCACAACACAGTTAAACACTTGAGGTCATACCTTACCTTACCACCACGATGGCCATCACCATTAATGTTCAATTTTGTGATCGATTTACGTGTTATTCGATATTTTTCTTCTCATCAAATTAAAATGCCGTTTTTTATTTTTAACGAGGAAAATGTCTCGTAACTCAAATTTTGTGGCTCAAAAGTGGCTCAAATGGCCAAAACGACGTCGTTTTGGCCATTTTTATGTTGTTCTGTACTCAAAACGACATCGTTTTGGCCATTTGAGCCACTTTTGAGTCACAAAATTTGAGTTACGTAACATTGCCGTTTTAACAAATTGTGAGGTCTGCTATGGTAAGAGTTTTTTTTTGGACTTCTTGTGACTAACAGGTGGACTTTTTCTGTCAACTTTTAGAGTGTTGTTTATGCTCTGAAGCCAGGGACCCTCCGTAAGCTTCGAATAGATAGGTTGGTAATCTTCTTCTTGTTTATACGGCTAAAATTTGATTGCATGAAAAAAAAAAAATATATATATATATATATATATATATTTTAAAACATATTATATTTGCTAGCAAATAGAGATTCTTAACAAAATAAAACACCTAACTAGTAAATAACTAAATTTTCTTTAGGTGGGCGAGAAAAAAAAACTTATGTCTTTTATAAAATCCAAAAATCACTTAGCATTAAACTACTTTTGACTTGTGAGTAGGGCTGTAAACGGAGCGAGTCCAACCGAGCTTTTGAATGTTTAAGCTCGTTTATTAAGAATTAATTGAGTTCGAGCTCTAGTCGAGTTTCAAAAATCGAATTCGAGCTCGGCTCATCAAATATTTGTTGAACTCGAACCCGACGAGCTTGCTTGATTACATAAATGAGTTGAGTTCGAGTTTGAGCTTGAAAAAAAATTAAATTTAAATTAATTTACTTATTATGATAAAAAAAAATATAAAATTATGAGTAAAATATATAATAATACTTATATTAATAATAAATTTCATCAATCAAATATGAAAATTTACACAAACACCAAACATAAATAAAAAATAAAATAGATTATTGAAAATTTATTTAATATATTATTAAAAATAAATAAATAAATAAAAAAATTTATTTTTATGTTCACGAGCTTTATCGAGCCGAGCTTAGGGCTATTTGAGTTCGCGAGCCGAGCTTAGGGCTATTCGAGTTCGGCTCGATTAATAAACAAGCCTAAATATCAAGCTCGAGTTTGTTCATTTAGTAAACGAGTCGAGCTTAAACGAGTTTTAAATGAGTCCAGCTCGAGCTATTCATGAACAGCTCAGTTCGTTTATAGCCCTACTTGTGAAAGAAAATTGGAATGCGCTGTGAATGGATCATGTGTGTATGATCTAAAAATTAGTGGTGGATATCGATTAAGTTGGATCAAACTTGCACTATATAATAAAAATATGAGTTATTTTAAGCTCGCCCAGTTAGACCAACATCAAGCCTAATCTAATCATCAAAAATTAAGTCCAAAAAAAGAACTTTTAAATCCAAGTACACACCTTTAATATGATACCGCGTAACTATTAATTTTTTTTTTTATATTTAAATTTTAGCTTTGAAAAATATAATTTGTAAATGAATTTGGCCTTTGACAAAATGTTTTAACTTTTGATCTTTTAACAGATATCTTTATTATTTAGTTGCTAATTTATTGAAATAAGAGAATGTCCAGAACAAAGATGAGGCATCTGTTTAGACAGATAAATATACAAACAATCATACATGGAAGAAAAGGAGAATAAAAGCAGCAAACAAAAAATGAACATAAACCTCGGAGATAACAACATTAGTGAAAACAGAAACAAGACAATTGTGAATGAAATTCTAGTCTATTATCTAACTAATTAAAAAAAAAAGTAATAGGGGAAATATCACATCAGTGGGGTGTGAAAAAAATAATTATTAATTAATGAGAAACTTTCTAAATATTAATAATTAAATTTAAAAACTTTCCCATGAATTTGTACTTTCTTTGTTTGGTTATGGAAAGCAATGAACTATAACAACTCATTCTAACAATACTGGGAACAATTTTAATTGTATGTTGTTGCTCTACCAGCAACCTTACCCGTACCCGTTGAGGGTCTAATCTGTGGTAGTATCCTGTGCCAGCTCTATCTGCATAACGTTCGATCAATTAAGCCAGAAAGATCAGAGCTTACATGTGAATGCCACAGCTCAAAATTAGATCTTGGGTTGGATTGAGACCTAACTCAAGCTCTCTGTTTACTTTATATACTGTATATTTGTGAACCGTAGCAGACATAATACATAATTTTATCAAACAGAATCTATTCCTAACAAAAAAAATAATAATTGACATCTTAAATAATTGTTAACAAGGGGGTACCTCTTATGATGGATCTACTGTGCCAAGTGCAACTTGGCAATGACACTAAACAAAGATGAAATATTTATAGAGAATTTTCCAGGAGAAATGATGTGTAATAAATAAATGTATGAATCTGTCTGGTCTATGTTATTTCTATCTAGTGAAATTTTATTCACACCACTAAAAACCAGAAGTGAATTTTCAATTTTCATCTATTTTATTTATCTTTCTGGTGCCTAGAGGGCTACAATGGACAGAAATTATAGGGCTTACTTCTGTCATAATTAAGGAAACCGAGAAATTGAGAGATAAGATTATAAATATGTTTGCCCAAAAATCTGAGGAGGGAACTTAGTATCGATGAAGGTTGCTAGAAAGATATCCGTTTTTTAACAACAACCATTGAGACCCAATGGACAGAAATTATCTCTCTCGTCTCTGTTATTTATATCTAGTGAAATTTCAATTTTCATCCATTTTATTTTCATCTTTCTTTCTGGTGCGTAGAGGGCTACAATGGACAGAAATTATAGGGCTTACTTTTGCCATAATTAAGGAAACCGTGAAATTGAGAGATAACCTGAGTAGGGAACTTAGGTCTCGTTTGAGAATAAGTTTTTTTAGTAATTTTTTGATTTTTTGGTTAAAATATAATGTAAAAAAAATTAGTATGTTTGGGATGACTTTTTGATTTTTTACAAAAAGATATGTAAAAAGTAGAGAGAAAAAGAAATTTTTGACTTTCTGGTATAGATTGTTGACTTTTTGATTTTTTTAGACTTTTGGCTTTTAGGTTAAAAAGTAATGTTGCCAAACGAGACCTTAGTCTTGATGAAGATTGCTAGAAAGACGTTCGTTTTTTAACATCAACCATTGATACCCTCAAAAACAATGAATTTTGTTCCCAAAATTTCAACGCAAACAAACTAATAGATAAAGTAAAATAAAGAAAGAAATATATATTCATCAAGAAGAAAACAAAATAATTAGAGACCAATTATCAAAATTAAAGAAAGAATAGAAAGACAAGAATAAGAACAACGAAAACAAAACTTAATAAAAACAATTACTAAGTAACCAAATTAAAAAACCATACCTTGTAAAACTGTCAATTAAGGAAACTGACAAATTGAGAGTAGAGATTATAAATTTGACTGCCAAGAAATATGAGAAGGAACTTCGTCTCGATGGAGATTGTAAGAAAGCTGTCCGTTTTTTTAACATTAAACATTGAGACACACGAACATTAAATTTTTCCCAGGATTTCTTGACAAATAAACTAATAGATAAAGTAAAATCAAGCAAGCAATAACATATGTTCATCAACAATAAAACTAAATAAGGAAAGAAAAATTATCAAAGAATATAATTTTGGCTGCCAAGAAATTTGAGAGAGGAACTTAGTCTCAAAGAGATTGCGAAAAAGATGTCCAATTTTTTTACCATCAACCATAGAGACGCAAAAGCAATCAATTTTTTTTCCAAATTAAAAAACCATAACTTATAAAACTGTTATAATTAAGGAAACAAAAAAAATTAAGAGTTAATATTTATAAATTTGATTGCCAAAAAAAGTCAAAAAGTTAAAAAGTCGCTATCCTATTTAAGTCATATTATCTTATTTAAGTCACATCACCTCTTTATTACATCACGTCAAACCCAACCCATACCGACCCATATTTCATAAAAAGTCAAAAAGTACACTTATTTAAATCATCCCAAACAACCTCTAGTCCCAATGGAGATTGTAAGAATGATGTCCACTTTTTTAACATCAAGCATTGAGACCCAAAAGTAACGAATTTTGTTCCCAATATTTCTTGGCAAACAAACTAATAGAACAAAGTAAAATCAAGCAAGATATAATACATATTCATCAAAAAGAAAACCAAATAATGAGAGAAAAATTATCAAAAATAAATAAATAAATTTAAATTTATAATTATAATTATAATTTTGATTGCCAAGCAATTTGAGAGGAACTTAGTTTCAATAGAGATTGCAAGAAAGATGTCCGTATTTTTACCATCAATCATTGAGACGCAAAAGCAATAAATTTTGTTCCGACGATTTATTGGCAAACAAATAGATAGATAAAGTAAAATAAATCAATAAATAATATATATTCATCAAGAAGAAAGCCAAATAATTATAGAGAAATAATTAAAAATAACAATGAAAACAAAATATTATAAAACAATTACCGAGTAACCAAATTAAAAAGTCATGATAACTTATAAAAATATCATAATTAAGGAAACTGAGATATTAAGAGTTGATTGCCATAATATTTTAGAAGCAACTTAGTCTTGATAGAATTGTGAGAAAGATGTTCGTTTTTTTATCAAGCATTCACAGTATTTTTGGGAAACAAACTTAATAGCTAAAGTAAAATTAGGCAAGAAATAATAAATATTCATCAAGAAGGAAACTGAGAGGGTAATTTATGAGTAACTTGGGCCGAGCTAAGTCCAGATATTGAAGTGGACCGAGCTATGGGCCAAGCTATGAGCCGAGGTAATGGTCTACGTAGCTTTGTCCTTGATCCCGTCAGTTCGGTCAGAAGTGGCTACTAATGGCCTGGTCTGGATGCCCTGGACTGAGGTATTGGTTGAAGAAAAACCGAGCTAGAGAATGGCACTACAGGGCGTAATCTCAAGACTGACCGTGTTACCCAAGATAACACCGAGCTGAGTGAGCCTGGTTAAGTCTGGTGTAAGGCAAGGCAGTGCTAGCTCAGTTGTGCTGTTACCAAACCGTGGTATAGGGTTTGAACCATCTCACTTGGTTAAGCAGTGAGGAGGGTGTTAAAAGATTAGCATTATCTTTTAGAGATGTGATTCCTAGGAGGATTCTACATTGGTGAATAAGAGTCATACTAGGATTGTGCCACTCGAAATCTATAAAAGCTCGAATAGGACCTATGTACAGGTATCACAATTTCTACTCTAAAAAACACAGAGCTTTTTGTCTATTGTCTATTTGCTGACTTAGGCATTAAAGAGGTATCCGGCACACACCCGCCGGCTAGTTTACGTTTGCGTTTTCAGGAAGTAAAGCGACGACGTTTGGAGGAATGCAAACTTGATCAACAGGATTATATGAGAAAATTATTTCGTGCTCGTACAATTGGCGCCGTCTGTGGGAAATACAATCACAAAGAACAAACCTTTTGATCGAGTTTTCCTCTTTAGTTGAAATCAGTGGTGCACAATGAAGATTTGTCGCAATCTGATATTGATGGGCAAACCCCGGAGGGGGGCGGGAGACGCGAAGGCTTACCTTTTATCCCACCCATAGCAGAGTTAGACCCCCAGCGACGGAACTCCCGGAAGGACACACGGGAGAGATGGGGCTCTTGTCCTTGTTGCTCCCAAAGTCCTGAAAGGCAGAGACGCAGGTTGGATTCTCAGGTTCTGGAGGATCGCGTGAGGGAGCAAGACGAATTAATAAGGAGGATGGCGGCAGACATGGAGACTATGAAGCGCCAGATAAAGGGCAAATGGGCGGCGGAAGAAGAAGTGGGCAAGAGTAGGGCGCACCCTCACCACTCAGAAGATCGTGACGGGCAAATCATGTCGTCCCAGATGGAAAACAGAAGCCTAAGGACAGGCGATACCCAATCATGAACCTCTAGGACTTGTTACTCCAGGTCTGAGAAAATGAGAACTGAGAGGTTGTATACGGAGGGAAGCAATTATCGACCCTCGCATACGCACCAAACGACATCTAGGCACACGGAGTTGCCTAGGTCGGCAGACCTGCGAATAGTGCTAGAGGAGAGGGCCCGATAGAAGGAGGATACCAGGGCTTGCGACCCTCGTAGAGTTTCAACTCTACAGCGATTGGCTCCTAGGACACATGGAAATGTTGAGGTAGGGATGCCAATACTGCACCTTGCTTACGAACTAGCAGATAAAGTGTTAGCAAGGTTGCAGAGCTCACCGTTCGTTCCGGCAATTGAGAACGCACCGCTACCCTCAGGCTTTCACTAGCCCAAATTCACTACTTATGAGGGGAAGTCAGACCCCTATATGCACTTAAGCCACTTTCGCCAGGTTATGGCCGTGTATCGACGAAACGAGGCTCTAATGTGTATCTTGTTTCCTTCCAGCCTTGGTGACCTGGGTTTAACATGGTTTGAAAGGTTGCCAGAAGGTAGCATAGCTTTATGGGCGCAGTTGGCGGAGACATTTGTGACCAGATTTAGAACAAACACCAAGACACCAGTGGAGATTGACCAGCTACTCTCCATTGACATGGGCGAGAAGGAAATGTTGAGGTCTTATAACAGTCGATATTGGGAGACTTTCAATTAGATTGGGGATTGCCCTACAAACCTCGCCATCGCACAGTACAAACGGGGTTTACCGGCAGGAAACAAGTTGAGGGATTCAATGACGATAATGCCACCCCTCATGATGGAGGCCCTAATGGAGAGAGTGCATCAGCATATTCGGGTAGAAGAAGATAGCGCCTACGCTAAAGCAAAATCTGGCATGACAGCGATGCCAGATAGAAAGACCGTAGCAAAAGTCAATAAGGTTGAACAACTAAACAAAAATGGGCGAGGCAGATGAGCCAACAGGGAAGACCCCCAAGTAAGGAAGTTGAGAGTCCGCGTTGCCATCACCACGGTATTCAATAAACCTATCTACCGGATTCTTAGCGAGATACGCGATGAACCTTTCGTTCGGCGGCCAACCAAGTTGGGAGAGACGCAGAGGGGCTACGATGAGAGGTACCGTTGCATCTTCCATGATGAAAAGGGGCACCGAACTGAAAACTATATGCCATTAAGGCAACATCTGGAGGAGCTAGTGGCCGTTGGCCACCTGGACCAGTATATTGAAGGGGGAACACAACCAGCCTCCCAGGATCGCAATAGGCCGGATGGAATGCTGGTCGACGGCCTGCCCCAAGGCATAATCAATGTAATACATGGGATCGCCGAACCTGAGCGGGTATGTGAACTCAGAGCAATGATCAAAAAGGTTGAGCACATGAGAGAGGTACTAAGTGCACAACCTACTGTCAAAAGGGAAAAAACGGAAGCAACGAACGTCGTCTCCTTTTCTGACAAGGATTTAGCAAGGTTACAATGCCCTAACAACAACGCACTGGTGGTTACTTTGCGCGTCAAGAACTTCGACATCAAACAGATCCTAATTGACCAAGGGAGCTCCTGCGAGATAATGTACTACGAGACCTTCAAGCAACTAAAATTGGAGGATAGAGACTTGGCACCCACAACATCTCCCTTAGTCGGCTTCAACTCAATGCCAAAATGGCCGGTGGGCAAGATAATTCTGCTAGTTAAGGTAGGAACGATGATGAAGCAGGTGGAATTTTGGGTATTGAAAGTCCCTTTCCACTTACAACATAATCTTAGGGAGAGCATGGTTGTATGCCATGCGATCAGTGGCATCAACCTACCATTAGGTGTTACGGTTCCCCAAATAAACCGGTGTGATTGAAGAAGTCTTAGGAGACCAAATCATGTCGAAACAGTGCTTCATCACAGTAAATGGCAGTCGGGCTGCAAAAGGGTTTATGCAAATGGTAGAAGAACCAGAAAACAACGAGCTGTTTGCAGACGTCAGCAAAACAGCCGAACAGAAGGTAGTAGAAGACTTGGTAGAGGTAAGAATAGATGAAAAGAGCCTAGAAAAGTTCTTTTTGCTCGGCTCGTCTCTGTTTAGCACCGAGAGAATAGAGATCATGGAATTCTTGACCTTTAACATCGAAGTGTTTGCCTGGACGCTGTATGACATGCCTGGCATTGACCCTAATTTCATCTGCCATCAACTTAATGTCCATCCAACTACTAGACCAGTTATACAACGAACTCACCGATCGGTACTCCACCATGCAGAGACACTGGCGGAAGAAGTGAGAAACCTACTGGAGGAAGGAGCAATCAGAGAAGTACACTATCCCAGGTGGATTTCCAACACTGTAGTTGTCATGACCCGAACCCGCCCCCGTGGGTTAAGGACATAACCGGCCAGTAATCGAGAGATTACTTACGGCCTCAAACCAAACCAAACGTATTTTAACAGAGTTTATGGGGGCCAAACGGAAGCAATTTGAAACTTTGTCCATAGAGCCGTGCTTATATGCACATCATTACATACATATGTTAATAACTCACGACAGAAGGTACAAAGACATAAAATTCTGTACAGACAGGATCATTCAAATCTAAGTCAGCCAAACAAAACTATACACAGACGTACTCAAAACTTCGCCAACATAACAGAACAGAAACAAATGACAAAAGGCGAAGGCGGGTCTCGTGCGTGAGACACAAGGGCTGGCTTCCCCAAAAATCTTTGTTGTTCCATACTGACTTCACTGAGGCTAGGTTTGGACTTCTCTGGACTCACCTACAAACACATGAATGAGCGTGAGCGAAAGCCCAGTGAATAATACCAAATAAAGAATATACATTGGAACAATATACATCAAACGGCCTTGGGCCCAATTTGCATTTCTAACTAATACATACATACTTAGACATATGTAAGTTAAGTAACTGAGGTTCCAAACACAACGTACGGCCTCGGGCCCAATTCATTCATGTCAGACTATCATTCATTTTAGACTTATCATTCATTTCAGACTATTATTCAGATCAGGCTGGCCTTTGGCCCCTTTCAAACTTTCGTATCAACCTGGCCTTTAGGCCTTTCAACTTTCATGTCAAAACGGCCTTCGGCCCACATACACTTTCGTACCAAAACGGCCTTCGGCCCACATTTTATCAATCGGCCTTCGGCCCACATTTATCAATCGGCCTTCGGCCCACATTTTATCAAACGGCCTTTGGCCCATATACACTTTCGTGTCAACAGCCTTCGGCCCATATACACTTTCGTGTCAAACTGGTCTTTCGACCTTTCAAACTTTCATTTCAAACTGGCATTTAAGCCTTTCAAACTTGTTATATCAAACTGGCATTTAAGCCTTTCAAACTTGTCATATCAAACTAGCATCCAAGCCTTTCAAACTTTCATTTCAAACTGGCTCATAGGCCTTTTGTCATGACCCGAACCCGCCCCCGTGGGTTAAGGACATAACCGGCCAGTAATCATGAGATTACCTACGGCCTCAAACCAAACCAAACGTATTTTAATAGAGTTCATGGGGGCCAAACGGAAGCAATTTGAAACTTTGTCCATAGAGCTGTGCTTATATGCACATCATTACATATTTCATGTGTTAATAACTCACGTCAGAAAATGCAATAACATAAAATTCCGTACAAACAGGATCACTCAAATCTAAGTCTGCCAGACAAAACTATATATAGACACATTCAAAGACTTCGCCACCCTGACAAAATATAAATACATAACGAAAAGGCGAAGACGTGTCTCTTGTGTGAGACGCAAGGGCTGACTCCTCAAAACCTTAGTTGTTCCAAACTAACTTCACTGAGGTTGGGTCTGGACCTCTCTTGGCTCACCTACAAACACATGAATGAGCGTGAGCGAAAGCCCAGTGAATAATATCAGATAAAGAAAATACACAAACAATATGTAGAACAACATGCTTCAAACGGCCTTGGGCCTACTTCATATTTCCATTTATCATATACATACGCAATTTAAGTCAAGTGACTATGGTTCCAAACATACTGGCCCTTGGCCCATTTATCTTCCATTCGTGTCAGACTATCATTCATATCAGACTATCATTCATCAGACTATCATTCATTTTAGACTTACCATTCTCATCAGACTATCATTCGTGTCAAAACGGCTCTGGCCATTCATTCATGTCAATCGGCCTTCGGCCCAACATTTATATCAATCGGCCTTCGGCCCAATCATTCATATCAATCGGCTTCGGCCCATATCAATCGGCCTTGGCCCAATCAATCGTATCAATCGGCCTTCGGCCCAATCATTCATATCAATCGGCCTTTGGCCCAATCAATCGTATCAATCGGCCTTCGGCCCAATCATTCGTATCAATCGGCCTTCGGCCCAATCATTCATATCAATCGGCCTTCGGCCCATATCAATCGGCCTTTGGCCCAATCAATCGGCCTTCGGCCCAATCATTCATATCAATCGGCCTTCGGCCCATATCAATCGGCCTTTGGCCCAATCAATCGGCCTTCGACCCAATCATTCATATCAATCGGCCTTCGACCCATATCAATCGGCCTTTGGCCCAATCATTTATCAATCGGCCTTCGGCCCAATCATTCATATCAATCGGCCTTCGGCCCATATCAATCGGCCTTCGGCCCAATCATTCGTATCAATCGGCCTTCGGCCCAATCATTCATATCAATCGACCTTCGGCCCATATCAATCGGCCTTTGGCCCAATCAATCGTATCAATCAGCCTTCGGCCCAATCATTTATATCAATCGGCCTTCGGCCCATATCAATCGGCCTTTGGCCCAATCAATCGTATCAATCGTTGTCCGTCATTTAAACTAATGAACTCACATAACTTACATATACAATAGGACAATAGCATATTTAAGATATCTTATGAAGATATTACTCACAGTGATCGGTTGGTTGGTTTGCCCTGGAGCTCGACCCTACACATTCCATGAACACAAAAGGGTCACTACCAATTCAATTCGTTCTTTAATTCACATATTCCTCTTTAGGCTTCATTCTTGTCTCTTTAATTCAATTACAATGCTCAATGCATGCCTAAGAGTACTTAGAAGTGAAAGAGAACGGAAAACAGAACACAGAATGCATTTTCAAAGTTTCAGAAAACAGGGTTCCCGCTCGAGCGTGGGATTCCCCGCTCGAGCAGACCTTTAAGGCCTGCAAAAGTACTGGTTACATCAAATCACCGCTCGAGCGTGAACTAGGCCGCTCGAGCGGAAGGCCTGTCCACATAGCTCCCCGCTCGAGCGTCAACTTCCCAGCTTGAGCGGACGTCATGTCTGAAAAGAAAACTGGGAGCACGTATTTCCCGCTCGAGCGGCAGTTCCCCCGCTCGAGCGGACGTCAAAATTCTGGAAATCCCAGATTTGTTCTTGAGCTTCAATTTCGACATTCAACCAATTTTTCTTGCATACTATGGCTCCAATCTCACATATATTTGTACTAACATGGTACTAACACTAGAATACATCAACATGGAGCTTAATTTCATGAATCAAACACATGCATGGCTCATTTTCCACCATACTCATTACCAACATAACAATGTCATGCATTCAACCTTATAATTGGTACATGCATGTGCTGATTCTCAACTTAGATAATACAATTGGTGATTACATCATGAGCTTTAACCAAAACTCTACATGAACCATGTATTTCAAGCTCAAACATGCAAATTTAAGACAATTTCTTACATGCATGCACAATTTAGCCTTCAATTCAACAAAACCAATTCAATTTCATCATACTCAATTAAATTCATGTTCTTGATCATCAATCAATTCTAAATTTACAAGATTACTCACCAAGGAGCTTTAATCTCCACAATCTATGGTTGATTCTTGAGTGTGCCTTCAAGATCACCAAGCTTTGAGGCCAAACTTCAATTTTTCTTCACCCTCTCTCCCTCTAGCCGACTCTTCCCTTTTCTTAGTGTTTATGACCAGCCAAAATAAAGCCAAGGGAGAGAAATTGGGTGTGTAGTGCTCATGTTAAAGGCCCCTTTTAATAATATTATTTTAATATCAAACAATAGAGCACTAACTCGCTAATTTAATCAATTTAATTTGACCCGAATCAATTTCCAATTAAATTTCACCGTAGGCTCTAAAAATTATGCCAACCACAATGGCGCAATCAATTTCGGGTTCTGTGGCTGATAAGGCATTCAATTTAATTTTCGAAGCGGAGAAATCAAACAGATATTCCTACGGTGAACAGATAGAAATTCAAAACCACATATTTTCACATAATGGTGCACAAAATCATATCAAAACACATAATCACATTCGTATTAAGGACCAATTAGCATATTACGGAACATGGGTATCACACCTTTTATATCAAACTGGCTCATAGGCCTTTCATATCAAATTGTGTCCACCATTCAAATTAATGAACTTTACAAAACTTACATAAAAGTAGCAATTGGACAATAACATATGTCAGATATTACTCACAGTGATCGGTTTGTGGATTTGCCCTGGAGTTTGACCCTACATATCACATAACACATATGGGTCACAATTAATTCAATCCGTTCTTTAGTTCACATATTCCTCTTTAGGCTTCATTCTTATCTCTTTAATTCAATTACAATGCTCAATGCATGCCTAAGAGTGCTTCGAAGTGAAAAGGAACGGAAAAACAGAACATAGAATGCATAAACAAAATTTCAGCAAAACAGGGTCCCCGCTCGAGCGGACCTTTAAGGCCTGCAAAAGTGCTGGTTGCGTCAAAAATACGCTCGAGCGTGAAATAGGGAGCTCGAGCGGAAGTCCTGTCTAAAAGGTTCCCGCTCGAGCGTGAAATTACCCGCTCGAGCGGACATCCAAGTCTGCAAAAATGCTGGGAGCACGAAAATCACGCTCGAGCGGCAGGTTCCCCGCTCGACGGACATAAAATTCTGGTTTTCCAGATTGAGTTCTTGAGCTCCCTTCAACATTCAAACCATCATTTCTTGCCTTTAATGGCTCCAATTTCACATATACTTGTACTAACATGGTATAAACACCAAAACACATCTTCATGGAGCCCAATTTCATAAATCAAATACATGCATGGCTCAATTTAGTTCAAGCTCAATTCTATCATACACATTCATGCATTCAAAGCTCCTATCTTTAATTATTCAAACATGCATGCTAATCTTGACTTCATTTCCATTCCAAATAATGCAAATGGTGTTCATTCTCATGGAGCTCAACAAAAACATGCTTGCATGTATGATTCAACACTCACATTTCCATATTCAACTTAATACATGCTTGATTATGCAAAATCATGGTGATCCTACACATGCATGTGCACATTAGCTTCAAATTCATTAATTGTAGCACAACTCTTGTTCTTGATCACCAATTAATCTTTAATTCACAAAATCACAAGTTCAATCTCATGAATTTACTCACCTAGGAGTTTAATCTTCCAAACCCTAGTCAATTCTTGGACTTAATCTTCAAGATTCCCAAGCCTTGAGCCAAAACCACACAACTCTTCCCCTTCTCTCTCTAAGCCGACCCTCTCTCTCTCTATTCTTGAGTTCAAAATCAGCCAAAGTGTTAAAAAGGGGAGGAATTGAAGTGTAATGGCCCTTATGTATAAGCCCACTAATCAAGTTTAATAATAATAATAATATGGCACTAATTCATTAATTAAATCAATTTAATCTGGCCTGAATCAGTTTTTCAATTAAATTTCACCGTAGGCTCTAAAAATTATGCCAATCACAATGGCGTAATCAATTTCGGGTTCTGTGGCCGATAACGCCTCCAATTTAATTTCCGAAGCGGTAAAATCAAACAGATATTCCTACGGTGAACAGATAGAAATTCAAAACCACATATTTTCACATAATGGCATACAAAACCATAACAAACACATAATCACATACAAATTACACCAATTAGCATAATACCGAACAGGGGTATCACAGTAGTGGTACTGAAAAGAACGGCAAATGACGCGTTTGTATGGACTACAAAACAGTCAACAAAGCATGCCCAAAGGATAGCTTCCTATTACCACGAATAGACCAACTGGTGGACCTAACAGCAGGGCATAACCGACTTAGCTTTCTTGATGCGTATCGCGGTTACCATTAGATCGCTATGTATGAGCCGGATCAGGAGGTCATGTCATTTACAACACCCAGAGGACTATACTGCTACAAGGTTATGCCCTTTGGCCTAAAGAACGTAGGGGTTACATTCCAACGGATGATTACCAAGATGTTTGAACCATTGTTAGGCAAAACAATAGAGGCTTACATAGATGACATGGTGGTCAAAAGCAGAGTGAGAAGGACCTTCTCAGGGACCTAGATGAAATGTTTCAAATTTTGAAGTCCCACAAGTTGCGTCTGAACGTATCTAAGTGCGCATTTAGCGTAGGGTCAGGCAAATTCCTGGACTTTCTAGTAACCAATCGAGGTATAGAAGCTGATCTCTCTCAGATCAAAGCCATCTAAGATCTTGAGAGGCCCAACACAGTCAAAGAAGTGTAGCATCTCACTGGCCTAGTGTAGACATCCCATTTTTGACCGACCTTAAGACTTTGATGTTATCGTTTGTGCACTCGGTGATTACGTATGTTTGTGTTCGTTATGAGTTTCCAGGGTTTTTGGCTGAGCGCCTTGTCTCGGGGCCTCTTAACTCTCTTCTTTTTGGCCTTGTTTTTGGACCATGCCTTGGTGCCTTTTCCTGGAGGGAGAGAGAGGCCTGTAGGCCACTTTTTGTAGCTGTAGGCTACTTTTCCCCCTTGTAGGCCACTTGCAGTGGCCGGTAGGCTAGTTTCAGGAGCTTTCGGCTGAGCGCCTTGTCTCGGGGCCTCTTGGATCCCTTCATTTTGGTTTGTTTTTGGACCATACCTTGTTACCCCTTGCCTGGAGGGAGGGGAGGGCCTGTCGGCCACTTTTGGTGGTTGTAGGCCACTTTTTCCTGTTATAGGCCACTTGAAGTGGCCTGTAGGCTAGTTGAAGTGGCCGGTCAGCCACTTGAAGTGGCCAGCCTTTTTTCTGTTTTTGTAGATATTTTTGGTGCCAGCTGTGCCAGTTGTTGGCCACTGAATGCATCCTCCATACATATGGAGGGATTTAAGCAAGCTCTAAGCTTATTAAGCAAGCTTCTCGTTGCTTTGCTTATATAAGGGGAGGTGCTTCCCCCTTATGGAGGGTTCAGAATTTGGAGAAGCAAATTTCCCCCTCTCTCTCTAGAATCCTCTCTCTCTTCCCTTTTAGTGCTTGAAAGTGAGCTTTCTTCACATTTTTGCAAAGAGACTCTTAGCCAAACACCTCTACCTTGAGCTGAGGTTCTTTAAGGGTGAGTAGTTACCCTCTTTAAGCTTTGTTTTGCTTAAGTATTTGGCCATCCTTGCATGCTCTTTTAGGCCTTACTCTCAACTGCAAAAACTTTTGTTTTTAAGTGTTTAAGATGTTTGTTTGAGGCCTTGTTTGAGTTAGGGGTGGTCTACCCCCTTTTGTGCCTTATTTTGCCTTGCTTTGAGCTATCCTTTAAGGCCTTTGAGATCACCTTTGTTTAGCCTTTTCACCACTGAATTCTAGAGGAATTTCAGTGGTGGAAAGTGGGTTTTGAGACCCAACATGGATGGGGGTGGTTCCTCCCTTTTGTGCTTTGTTTGCATGTGTTGTTGGCTTAACACTTTGGCATGTTTTTCTACCCTCTTGAGGCTCTATCTTAGCATGTTTTAGGCCTTATTTTTCCATGTTATAACTCTGTTTTGGGATGGTTTGGCCTCATGTTGTTTGTTTTTTGCACTTGTAGTGTAAACTTGTTCACTAGCCTAACATGCTTCATAAGTTAGCTTGTCATTCTAGCATGTATTGGCTTCACTCTAGCATGTTTTTGGTGTTATTTTGGTATGCTTTAACTCTGATTTTAGTTGGTGGGGTCACCTCTTGCTTGGTCTTTGTACTTGTAGTGCGATCCTCCTTGTAGGCTTAACATGCATCATGCTTTGTGCCTCTAATTCTAGCTTATTTTAGCTTTGCTCCAGCAGGTTCTTAGCCTTATTTTGACTTGGTTAAACTCTGTTTGGAATGATCTTTGCTAGTCTTGTGTCTTGGGACCCCTAGCATGCCTTATTTGTGACATTTGTGTGATATAGCATCATTTGGTATGTAAATTCAGAGCATAAACTTCTATCATACTCCCATGTTTATCACTCTTTCATTGTGGTTAAGAGTTGTGCCTTTATGCCTTGTGTTGGTGGCCTAATACATGAGCATGTATTTCTCTCATTTGCTAGCTTAGTCCAAGCATGTTTTTGTGACTTTTTGGACCTGCCATAACTCTATCTTGGGTTGGTTTGATCATTGGTTTCTTGCATCTTACACTTGTAGTGCAATCCTACTTGTTGGCCTAACATACATCATGCTTCATGCCTCTGCTTATGTTAGCTTTATCTCAGCATGTTTTTACCACTGATTTGCCATGTCATAACTCTGTTTTTGATTGGTTTGATTACCTCTCGCATGCTTCTTGCACTTGTAGTGCAATTTTGTTCACTAGCCTAGTGTATTTGGTGTTTTAGCCTATTGATCTAGCATGTGTATGCTCTACTCCAGCACATTTTTGGCATATGTTTTAGCATGCTTTAGGTCTAATTTGAGTGGTTTTGGTCATGTATGTTTGGCTTTGCATAGCTATAGTGTACTTGACTTTGCTAGACTTGCACTTTGAGACCTCTAGCATGTCATATTTGAGCTTTTTGCATGACATGGCATCATTTGGCATGTTATTTTAGACCATATGCCTCTGCTATATTCTTGCATTTATCGCCCTTTTATTGTGTTTGAGGGTTGAGTCTTATGCTTCACTTGTAAACCAATACGCATGCATGCTTGTCTAAGCTTTTTGAGCTTCCATCTCAGCATGTTTTGGTCTTTGTTTTGGCCTAGTTGAACTCTGTCCATAGTTGGTTTGACCATTTGAGCATTGTAGTGCATGCCTCATGTGTAATACATTTTACTAGCTTTGATGCCTTAGCTTCTAAACATGCCATGCATGCATTGCTTACATGATAGAGCCTTGTGCATGCCACTCTAGCATTGATAGATAAGCATGTTGTTTGCATGTGTGTTGCATTGCATTGTGTTTGGATTGGATGTTAATCCAGACACTAGAAACGAGGGGTGTTTAATATTTGAAGTGATGAAACGCGCGTCATTTCTTGGTCGCCGTCCCCCTTGATTGTGCATGATAAGGTGGAGGCCTCTTGAGCCTTGTGTGTTACTTGTGTATTCATTAACTTGTACAAACTTGGCTTCTCGACCATCGTGCATTGCGATGCTCGGTTGGTGGCCCGAGAGTCGAGTACCGCACTCCTTTGAGCTTGAGAAATTATAAGGAGGGTGGTTGTACACACATACCCTGCAAATGCCTTGCTTTGCCCTTGTTGAACTCTGTTTGCAGCAAATTGGAAGTGTACAGAAGCAACTGGCCGACCGGCCACTTTAAGTGGCCTACAGCCTCCTTAAGTGGCCTACAGCTTCCCCTAGTGGCTGACAGTCCACCAGCTTGAAGATGGTTCAAAGTTATTCTGGTTCTGGAGTAAAGACAACCTGAAGATTTGTTTGGTATTTAGAATCAAAGCAAATGCAAACAGAGACAACCGGTGCCAAGGCGACGGGATTTCAGGAAGAAACAACCGAGTATGCATGCATTCCATGCCCCGAGGCTCCTTTTAACTGGTTTGCTTATATGGTTAACTTGTTGATTCTATACTTAAATAGTTAATGCATTTAGCTATTCATTTGTGTTTGTAATTAGTTAACTGGTTAGTTAATTAGTTTCGTTTTGTAATAGTTAGCTTAATTAGCGTAGCTAGTTAGCTCACTTTCATTTGGACCCTCCGTCGAGAGGGCACAATGTTGTAATAAGGGTGCGTGTGTGTGTGCATGTCTTCCAACCCCACTTTCTTTCTCCCTTTTACTTATCAGCTTTTGATGGTTAGTTTAGGGCATATTTTAATTAGCATACCTTATGTTTTGCATGCATGCATCATTCATTCGTATTGCATGCACCGGGCTCGGCACATCATTCAAACTGCATTGAATTTCAATACTTACTTGAATACGTGTTTCAAAGCATGTTATCGAGTGTTACATTCATATGCCATCTTAGATAGCCGAGCCGATTTAGTTGCATTAGGCATCTTAACATAGCTAGGATCATGCATTGATTTCTAACTAGTTTTCTATTTTAGCTCGGAGTACACTGTAAGTGTTTACGCTTTAGCATCCTTGCATGTGTGTAAGTGACTGCCATGATAGCATGCTTGTCATGAGGCTATTTGGTTAATTTCTTAACTGCATGAATGCCTGTGGATGAAGGCTTCATTACTTGAATTGGAACAATTCATCAAAATGTGAGTTTTAAGCCCACTTGAAGTAGCAAATCATCATGTTTTAAGCCCACTTGAGGGTGGCAAATCCGCACTTTAGCCTTTTTGAGGGTAGCAACTTCAAACTATTTTCGAAAAACAAACATGAGATGTTTTGTTCCAAATTGAGTGATTTAGTCTATACTTGTGTGTTGTGCGCATCACATAGTAAGTTAGGTTAATAAACCGGAATAAGAACACATGTGTTTTCGAAAACAACATATCATGTTAATAGAGGCCGATCTTTGATCGGGCGAGCGGGGGTGCTCATTTCAGGACCTTCCCCTCTCGTACCCAAGTTCCCGAGCCGAGGCAACTTTGGTGATGACGGACACGTGGCCTTAGGCACGAGTCAGGGTTTCCTAAATTTCTCAAAACAAAATATTTAGGTGACGACTCTGAAATCTGGCAAAGTAGTCCATGTTTGGCGCTTTTTGATTAAAATCGATTTTCCAAAACGATTTGGCGGATTTGGACTCTTTGGTGATTTATCAGTCTTACATTGCACTTTGTGAGATTAGATTCAGAACCGCGACAGGAGTCCGAACTGTATTAGCTAGAACCCAATTTGCGCCTTCTCCGAAAGGGAGGCGCGCGGAGAAAGTTCAGGCGGTCTACACCTAGCAGCTGCACTCAACCTGTTCATAAGTTGGTCATCGGATAGGTGTCGACCATTTTTCCAGGCGCTGAAAGCCAAGTCTGAGTGGGATGATGAGTGCGACTGCACCCTAGAAAGCTTGAAAGACTACATGACCTCTCCTCTGTTGTTAGCAACCCCAGTACCAGGAGAGGAGCTCTTTTTGTACCTAGCAGTTTCCTAGCATGCAGTCAGTGCAGTGTTGGTGAGAGTGGAGGGAATACAACACTTGCTAATCTTTTATGTGAGTAAGACATTACTGGGCGCTGAAACAAGGTACATACTATTGGAAAAGTTGGCCTTAGCTTTGATGATGGCCTCAAGAAAATTGTCGCACTACTTCCATACCCACACTGTGATTGTCTTAACGGCCTTCCCCTTAAAAGCCTTGTTTGAAAGGGCAGATTTTTCGGGACGAATCTTGAAGTGGGCAGTGGAATTAAGGCTGTTTGACATTAAGTTTCAACCCAGAACCACAATAAAAGCCCCAGCTTTGGCAGACTTCGTGGCCGAGTTCACACCAGGAAGTCATCATGTTTGCCTAATCGACTTGACCGAGGCAACCGAAAGAAGGGGGAAAAGTGCCGCAGGAATAGCGCAGTCCCCAGAACAAGATGCTCAGTCAAATAGTAGGCCATCCAGCCCTAAAGAATGCACAGAAGAACATACCACAACATTACTAGCAAGGACTCACCCAAAAGTAAAGTCTTGAGACAGTTAGACAGTGAGAAACAAGGACCAATGATAGACATTAACCCAGGCAAAGACATCGGTAACACCCCTGATCCTAAGACATCATCAGACCCCTCAACTTGCTGGAAGCTATTCATCGTAGAGATGTGGAAACTCTTCGTAGATGGAGCATCCAACAGGCACGGTGCAGGACTGGGTATAGTCTTCATCTCACCGGATGGCCTAACAATTGAATATGCAGTCAACCTTGGCTTCCTAGCATCTAACAACGAGGTGAAGTATGAGGCACTTCTAGCGGGTTTGAAATCGGCACTTTGCATGAAGGCCATCGAGCTGATGGTGTACAGTGACTTCCAGCTGGTAGTCAACCAGATTTTAGGCGACTACGAGGCAAAGGATAATAGGATGGCTAAGTACCAAGACTTAGTTAGAAAGGAGATTATGAATTTCGAAGTAGTCCGGATAGAGTAAATCGGCCGGGAGAAAAATAGTAAAGCAGATGAGCTGGCCGATTTTGCGTCAGTGGCAGATACATCTATCCCACACTCGTTGCTGATTGACTTCTTACCTAGACCAAGTATTGAAGAACCTGAAGCAGCCGAAACATGTTGTGCCGAGTTAGGCCCTTCCTGGATGGACCCCATCATAGTATTTTTAAAAGATGGCATCTTGCCTAAAGAAAAGAAAGAAGCCAACAAAATTAGAGCAAAATCACAGCGATTTTGGCTCTTTCCATCACTAGCGTTGTACAAAAAATCTTTCATAGGACCTTACTTGAAGTGTGTCCATCCCAATAAGGTTGAGGCATTTTTTGTTCGAAATACATGAAGACGTCTGCGGAAGCCACCAAGGAGGAAGATCATTGGCCTACAGAGCAATTTCACAAGGATATTGGTGGCCATACATGCAAGCAGATTCAGAGAAATATATTAAAAAGTGCGAGAAATACCAGAAGTTTACGCACCAAATACATCAACCAGCCAGAGAGCTTCTACCATTGACCAGCCCGTGGCCCTCTGCAATGTGGGGCCTGGACATAGTGGGACCACTTCCAGCTGTGCTCGGCAACAGAAAGTTCTTTCTCGCAGCAACAGACTATTTCACAAAGTGGGTGGAGGCAGAAGCACTCGCATCTATAAAAGAGAAAGACGTTAAGAAATTCGTTTGGCAAAACATCATAACTCGGTTCGACATACCCAAGTCTCTAATATCTGACAACGGCACTCAGTTTGATGGTAAAATCTTTAAGGGCTTTTACGAAGAACACAAAATAGGATTCTACAACTCTACACCGGCGTACCCCCAAGCTAATGGCCAGGCTGAAGCCTCCAACAAAGTTGTCTTAGACGGTTGGAAGAAGAGGTTGGAAAGAGCAAAAAGCAAGTGGGCTGAGGAGCTTTCACATGTTTTATGGGCTTACCGTACCACACCTCGGCGATCAATTGGAGAAACGCCTTTTTTCTTGGCCTATGGCATGGAGGCGGTAATCTCACTGGAAGTAGGCCAACCCACTATTAGAAGCGAAAATTTTGATCCAAACTTGAATGGTGAGGCCATAACCTTGGAACTCGACCTTGTAGAAGAAAGAAAAGAAAGGGCATTAGTACACATTGCCTCATACCAACAAGAGTTATCCAGAAAATATAACAAAACAGTGCACCCAAGGTAATTCAAGATTGGAGATTGGGTACTGCGCAAAGTAATGGGAAACACTTTGGTACCTAGAGATGGCAAGTTAGGACCTAACTGGGAAGGACCATACAAAGTGATTGGTTTAGCTGAAAAAGGGGCATATCACTTGGAAGATATGGACATCAAAGCTATTTCCAGGCCATGGAACATGGCCAATCTCAAACTATTTTATTTTTAGCTTTTCCTTAAAAACACTTGTAATTTTTCTTTTTTTCAAATAAAGCAAGTAGTTTTTTTCCGCACCATTCTTTCTACTGTAAAAGTTGTTCATAGTTATTGCCAACTAGGGGCAATCAACAAGGTTGGCAGGTTTGACTAACATTTAGTTCACTTCTTCAGCCGGGATAAGGATCTAGGCTGAAGAAGGTTAGTAGGTTTGACCAACACTTTTTATTTCTTCAGCCAAGATAAGGATCTAGGCTGAAGGAGGTTGGCAGGTTTGATCAACACTTTTTTCTTTCTTCAGCCGAGATAAGGATCTAGGCTGGAGAAGGTTGGCAGGTTTGACCAACATTTAGTTCTCTTCTTCAGTCGAGATAAGGATCTAGGCTGAAGAAGGTTGGCAGGTTTGACCAACACTTTTTCTTTCTTCAGCCGAGATAAGGATCTAGGCTGAAGGAAGGAAGTTTGGCAGGATGGACCAAACATCTTTTGTTCTTTAGCCGAGATAAGGATCTAGGCTGAAGGAAGTTTGGCAAGATGGACCAAACATCTTTTGTTCTTCAGCCGAGATAAGGATCTAAGCTGAAGAAGGTTGGCAGGTTTGATAAACACTTTTTTCTTTCTTCAGCTGAGATAAGGATCTAGGCTGAAGGAAGTTTGGCAGGTTTGACCAAACATCTTTTGTTCTTCAGCCGAGATAAGGATCTAGGCTGAAGAAGGTTGGCAGATTTGACCAACACTTATAAGGGAAGGCCAAGCCAAATTAGGCCAGCTAGGCTTGTAGAAAGTTAGTACACTAAGGGAAAAAGTACATTAACCGAACAAGAAGTTAGGCAAAACAAGAAATTTCATTCATTGGAAATTCAGTACAAATGAGGGGCTTGTAGCCTGGTTACATTTTTTAAAGTGAAAAGGGAAAAATATACAACAGAGAAAAATCAGGCAAACAGGTCATCTAGGTCGGTGTCCAAATCAACATGGGCTTCGCCACTCGGCAGGCCGGTTTCAGCGGCGACCTCCTGAGCTAGGTCAGTCACGTTTGCCCTCTCAACTACACTTGGCATTAGTTGGCTACGCAGATCCACTCGAGCTGGTAGAAGAGGCTCGAGACCGAGGTCAGTGTTTACAGGTGGGGCATTATGCGGTTCAGGGTTTTCTTCTTTTCCCCTCTTGAAAAACTTCTGTTGGACCGTGTTGACATAGTTCGACATGTAGCTTGGAATAAAGTGAGGGGGAGGGTTTTGAAAGATCTCGGTGTCTGGCCCGTGACCGAGCTTAATGGCAGCAGCCTTCCACCCGCATTTGAAGAAGATAGCTTTGGCAGCTTCACATTGCAAGACGTAGGTTGCCTACCCTTCTTTGAAGCCTCGGTCTTCAGCGTCTTCCATCTTCTTCTGCAAGCTCGGTGATCTCGGCACTCTTCTTTCTTTCCAACTTTGCTAGTTCACGCAGGTAGCGGTCTTTTTTCTCGGCCAAGGCTTTTTGCTTATCGGTTTTCTGCAGCGTTGACTAGCTCCGTTAGACATTTGTTTTCAGATTCCAGCTCGACTAATTTTAGCTGGGCCTCCTTCAGCTCGGCCGCCCTGGCACTTGCATCAGCCACGGCGACCGAGCGGTCTTGCGGAGTTCAAGCACACGCTTGTGGGCCACGTGGTTTTTTTTGCAGGGCCTGTGATAGAAAAGGAAGAGATTAAGCAAAATCGAGCAAACAGATGGTTAATATGGAAACACCTGGGTGGGAAGAACTTACAAGCACCATGATTTGGTCGCCAAGCGAATAGCTTTGAGCTCGATTAGGTGGTCATGATGCTCCATGCCTGGTGGCAGTAGACACTCTTTGAGAGGTTGAAAGTGAGCATATGGTCTTTGTCAGCAACTACCGAATGTGGTGGTTACAGCACGGTTCTTGTAAGTCATTGAGGGTGTCCATTTTGAAGGGCTTGCTCGGTGGAGTGCATGGGCTTTAGGCTTGGCAGCGTGGCTTCAAGAAGGAAGGTGTCCTCCTCATCTACCAGGCGTTGCGGTTCGGTCGATGAGGTACGTGCACGCTTGCTCGGCGAGATGTGGTGGCCCTAGCAGTTGGAAGGGCAACCACGGTTTCACGCTATTGACCAAATGGCTCTAGCCCGGTTTGCAATTCACCGGAGGTCTGCTCGATGATAAGAGCTCGCATGACCCTCCTTTTTGCCATTTCTTGTTCTTCTGTAAGTGGAATTAGGTTGATTTGGGGAAGTGTGGGATCTGGCTCAGGGAAGGTTCAAGAAGCAAGTCGGTCACCATGGTCTTCCTCTTGCCACTGTAATGGTAGGTCAGTTGTACGTCAAATAGCTCAGTCCACTCTCGATGCCGGTATCGTAGCATGGCTAGAGTGCGTCTTGATTCGCGTAGGCGTAAGCCAATTTCAAGTGTTCAAATCTGCATATCGAAAGAAGAACGCAAGGGTTATACGACGGTGATTTGGATAAATAGGAAAAACGAGACCGAGTTGTTCTTACTAGCTATCCCTTTGTTCCAGTTGATGTTGTATCCGGTATCTGTGTTTCGTGATCCTTAAAGTTCCCAGACACCCAGAGAAAATCATCATCATTCAGTCTTTATCAGGTGTGTTTTTAATGATTTTCTCTCGACCTCTTCTTACTCTAAGATAGTATATCCAACGTATCATTCTGATTGAGCGAGTATTGATGGAAAAGCTCGGCCAGTCCGAGGTTGAGGCCAAGACGGTGATTTAGTTTGGCTATGCATTTATTATTCTATAAGTGTTGGAGGATAGTTGTGTGGGGCATAGCTTGGTCTGCCTAAGGAATTGCAGATCAAGGGTTGGACTAGAAATCGAAGTCCCCCTCTACAATAGACACCACGGTGAATGGGACAAATCCTGACTTGCCCCATGGTGTTATGTCTAGCTCGACTAGGGAGAGATGGACATCATCTGGGATGTGGTATTCCTTTCGAAATTTTGCCATGGCCCTAGGTGAGTCCACCAAGAACCGGTATTAACCCATTATACCTAAAAATTGTTATGTTCCAAATGGACGCAGATGCCTAGCCCGGCGCTGAGGTAGCTTGGGGTGGCTCGGTGGAGCTAAATCGCCCAGGGGCAAAGTGTAAGGGTGTGCTGGCCAATCTAGTCAAGTCTGTAAAGTGGAAATGAAAAAGTGTTATGCCTAGATAAACTGGACCAGGCTAAGTAAACAGGCAAACAAGCAAAAAGCCCAGCTCAACTGCATCTGGGTCATAGATAATCCAGCTCAGCTGCATCTGGGTCACAGATAGGTCGGTTGAAAAACAGGGCCAGCATAAGGTTTGTACACGGTTGGTGACTAGTGCACGAGGGTATAACTTGCTTCTAGTTTGGTCAGGTTCAAGCCTAAGGGTTGCAAACAAATTCCTAGTTCGGTCAGGTTCAAGCCTAAGGGTCGCAAACAAATTCCTAGTTCGGTCACAGCACATTGTTGATCAAATGCCATGTTTTAAGCTGTTTAAAATCCAGCTAGAGTGTTTTTTCAAGCTTGAGTGTAAGGTTTTGGATTTAAACCTCAATACTCTAAAATGTATAACATGCTTATATGGGGATTGGTTGCTCGAATGATGGAAATTAATATAAAAAAAAAGAAAGAACACCAGAGAGAGGCATTACAACTTACAAGTTTGAAGCTTGAAGGCAGAATCCAATAAACGAGCTGTTGTGACTGGGATGAGCAAACCAAGCGATTCAGGTGCTGGGTTGGAAACTTGACAGTAGAAAGTGAGGATTTAGGGGTTAAAGAATGCGAGAGGTTTTTCAGAAAGAAGATGAACAGTGATGATGAACGTTTGAAGATGGTAGGAATAGGTGTAAAATGAAGGTAAAAAGGCGGGACTGTTCAAATTTTGGAGTTATGTTTGACGGTCGTAGCAGCATACGGCAATCAAAGGCGCCACGTGTCCCAGTGAGGACGTAGTGTCAGCAGTGTGGGAAAGTAGGCTGTACTACGTCAGGGATGTGGCAACCGAGTTGATATTTTAGCTCGATTAGCGAGGGACTTCACCTCGGGCGATTTTAGCGCGGCTTGAAGATAATCCCAAATCATGCATTGCAGATGAATTAAGGGGCAATTGAGAGGGTAATTTATGAGTAACTTGGGCCGAGCTAAGTCTAGATGTTGAAGTGGACCGAGCTATGGGCCAAGCTATGAGCCGAGGTAATGGTCTACGTTGATTTGTCCTTGATCCCATTAGTTCAGTCAAAAGTGGCTACCAATGGCCTGGTCTGGATGCCCTGGACTGAGGTATCGGTTGAAGAAGGACCGAGCTAGAGGATGGCACTACAGGGCGTAATCTCAAGACTGACCGTGTTGCCCAAGATAACACTGAGCTGAGTGAGCCTGGTTAAGTCTGGTGTAAGGCAAGACAGTGCTAGCTCGGTTGTGCTATTACCAGACCGTGGTATAGGGTTTGAACCATCTCACTTGGTTAAGCAGTGAGGAGGGTGTTAAAAGATAAGCATTATCTTTTAGAGATGTGATTCCTAGGAGGATTCTACATTGGTGAATAAGAGCCCTGCTAGGATTGTGTCACTCGGAATCTATAAAAGCTCGAATATGTACAGGTATACAATTTCTACTCTAAAAAACACAGAGCTTTTTGTCTATTGTCTATTTGCTGACTTAGACATCGGAGAGGTATCCGGCACACACCCGTCGGCTAGCTCACGTTTGTGTTTTCAGGAAGTAAAGTGATGACGTTTGGAGGAGTGCAAACTTGATCAATGATTATACGAGAAAATTATTTTGTGTTCGTACATAAACCAAATAAAGAGAAAAAAAATTATCAAAACAAAAAAGAAACTAGAAATTAAGATTATAATTTTCTTTGCCAAAAAATCTAAGAAAAGAACTTTCAATGTAGATTGTGAGAAAATTGTTTTCCTTTTTTTTAACAATAAATATTGAGACCCAAAAGCAATCAATTTTGTTCCCACGATTTCTTGGCAAACAAACTAATAGTTAAAGTAAAATAAGCAAAAAATAAAATATTTTCATCAAGAAGAAACCAAATAAATAAAGAAAAATCATGAAAAATAAAGACCATTAAAGAACAAATTATAAGACAAGCACAAAACCTATGAAAACAAAATATTATATAAATAATTACCAAGTAACCAAATTAAAACACCATAACTCATAAAAACGTTATAATTAAGATTATAAATTTGATTGCTAAGAAAGAAATCTTAGAAGGTACTTAGTCTCAATGGAGATTGCGAGAAAGATATCCGTTGTTTTAACATCATGCATTGAGACCTAAAGGGCAATGAATTTTGTTCCTAGTATTTCTTAGCAAACAAACTAATTGACAAAGTAAAATCAAGCAGATATAATACACATTCATTAAGAAGAAAACCAAATAATGAGAGAAAAATTATCAAAAATAAATAAATAATAAATTATAATTATAAATTTAATTGCCAAAAAATCTAAGATAGGAACTTAGTCTCAATGAAGATTACGAGAAAGATATCGTTTTTTTACCATCAATCATTGAGACGTAGAAGGAACAAATTTTGTTCAAGGATTTCTTGCCAAACAAACAAATAGATAAAGTAAAATAAAACAATAAATAATATATATTCATCAAGAATAAAACCAAATAATTATAGAGAAATAATTAAAAATTATATAACAAAACAAGGGTGTTTTTGAAAATCCATCCCAGTTATAGACCATCAAATTTGAAACTCCTTTCTCATTTGTCCTATTTGGACATTTCAATGGTCCAGATTTAGCTTTTTGGTTCCACCCTCACGCCTCAACAACTTACATCTCATAGACTTCTTCTTCTCTCTTTCTCTCTCTGATTTTGATTTCAACTCCTTTCTCTTTCACACTCTTCTCTTCCTCTTCCTCTTCCTCTTCCTTTGCCCACCACATATCTTCTTTCCACCAAGCTTTCTCTCTCTAGAAGTTTAAGTCTCCGGTGGTGATTTCTGGAATATACTTCGACGGAATATAAGCCCGCTGAGAGGGGGTGATTTCTACTATCTGGCTCAATGTTTGCCTCCTCTCTCTACACAGCTCCAAGGTAGAAGGCTAAATCCTCACTCCCCCCCCCTTTTGTTATTGTTCCATTGGGTTTGTTCAATCTTTGCCTCCTCCCTCTCTAATCTAGATCAGCTGCTTTTTTTTTTTTGGAAGAGGGTGTGTGAATCTAGGGTTTTTAGTTGGATTTTGATATGATAATCAATCTTTGCCTCCTCTCTCACTTTTTTCCCCCTTCTATTTGTTTGTTTGTTTGTTTGTTTGTTTGTTTTTTTTTTTTTGGTGCTATAAGCACAGAAACTATTCTTTTTATTAGATGTAATTTCTACAAAAATATTTATGTCCTGTTTGGTTGCTAAGAAAGTGGCAAAAAAAGTAAAGAAAGTGATTTTTTTTGGGTTTTGCTGAAAGGTCTATTATGATTGTATTTTTATCAAAATTAATTTTTTTATTGGGTTTTGTACTAAGAACAAGGGGTTCCTTTGGCTAATCATTGGTTGTGTTTAGTTGCTAAGAAGGTAGGGGAAAAGAAAGGAAAGTGAAGTAGTGTTGATGTTCTCAATTGACTTGGGTTATTTGTTTGAGCACCATTAATCTATCTCTTTATATTTTCCCTACCCTATCTTTAAGTGCCATTATGTTTTCTACTTCATATGGCGCAGCGACTTCGACGGCAACAATAATAATTTTGTTTTTTTTCCCCCCTTTTTATGTGTCTTCAGAATATTGCAGGTTTCAAATAATACAAAAAAGCACTATCAAATTGGTTTTTCAATTTTTTTTCTTTTTTTCCTGTTATGAGTTATCAATTTTATTTTGTTAACACAGTGTGATCTCCCATTTCATTTGAACAAATAATTGATTTTGTTTTGCTAGGTGACTTATGCTACTCTAAAGATCATTCATTCTCAATGGAGTTGTTTACCGGTGACTCTCTTTTTCTCTCAATTGACGGCGACACATAACTATTTTAATATCAACTTACGTTATTTCCTCTTTTATTGGCTTTTTTTTTTTTTTTTGTCTTTTGATGTATCTATATTAGTTGTCTCTCTCATTTATATGAATTAGTTTTCTTTTTGTTTTCATTATAATTGACTCCAATTGGTTTAGTTTTACTCTTTTTTATATATTTATTTCTTCTTTATTTCCCTTAATAAGATCTAGGGAAAAAATAAAAAATTAACCACAAATTAGACCCACTACCAAATGCATGTTAGGTTTTACAATGTTAATTAGAGTACAAATATGTAAAAAGCCTCACTTTTTATTTTTATTTGGGAATGTGGATTGGTATGCTATGATAGAAACTATACTTTGAGCTTCGTTTATTAGTTTTTTTTTGGGTCTTTGTACAAGCAAGAAATAATGTTCTCGTATAATCCTGTTGATCAAGTTTGCGCTCCTCCAAACGTTGTCGCTTTACTCCCTGAAAACACAAACGTGAGCTAGCCGGCGGGTGTGTGCCGGGTACCTCTCCGATGCCTAAGTCAGCAAAATAAACAAATAGACAAAAGTTCTGTGTATTCGAGAGTCAAAGTTGTGTTACCCCTTCCATAGGTTCTGTTATGAGCTTTTATAGGTTCCGTGTGGCACAATCCTAGTAGGACTCTTATTCCTCCATGTAGAGTCCTCCTAGGAATCACACTCCAGAAAGATAATGCTTATCTTTCAACACCCCCCTCACTGCTTAAACCAAGTGAGATAGTTTTACCTCGGCAATATGACAAAACGACCGAGCTAACAATACTTCTTTGTCATACTCAAACCAGTACCTTCACATGCAACTCATAGCTCGGCCCTTGTTTACCAATACCTCGGTTGTGCCCGTTCAAGACCGAGCTAAATACAGTAAGTTCTGACCGCGCTAACCATAGCAAGGTCATCCTTAAGAAGCCATAATACCTCGGTCTATACTGTGGCCGAGCTAATTATCACTCCGACCGGGGTGACTGAGCTAACTGCAAGGCTCCTTTGGGACGGAGCTAACTACAAGGCCCTTTTACTCAGCCCTTCTTACTGTGGTCCACAGAACGGCCCATTACCCAGCTCGGCCCAATTTACTTATAAATTACCCTCTCAGTCTTCATCTTTTTTAGACTCGATAACTCAAGCAGTTGAATTAGGGTTTTAATGAATACATTTGAATGATTTGTTTTTTGGCTGTCAATCACTTTATTCATCTTTGTAACAAAATGATTTTTTTTTATTTTGAAAATGCTCTACTCTGTAGAGTATGGACATCCATGTTGATGATAATGAACCGTGAAAGTGATTCGATCAGTGACAAAGTCACCTAAGATACCATTCAGTGTGTTTGGTTTCAGTTTTTTGGAAATTGAGTTTTTTTGTTTTTCGTGTTTTTTTGTTTTTAGTGAATATTATTAAAATTTTAAGCAATTTTTTTTTTATTTTCTTAAATGCACCTTACTTAGATATATCTAAATAGTAAAATACTTGTAAACAAATATTTTAAAAAATTAATAAATACACAAAAATACAAAAAATATACTGAATATACATATATATTTGTATTTTTGGTATTTAATGAATTTAATTTTTTTTTCACAAATATTATATACTTTTTAAGTGTATTTATGTGGTGTGTCTAAAAATGAAAAAAATGTTTAAAAATATTATAAAAAAAATCAGTGAAAACAAAATAATATGGAAAATGAAAAAGTAGAATTTTCTGAAAAGTGAATTCTAAAAACTAGAATCAAACAGAGTATTCTTTTAGTTACTTGATGGGTAATGGACATCCATGTATAATTTCCCTTGCTTTGTCTAGAGACATTAAAATGGGATTGATGAGCAGTAGACAAAATGTAAACCATGATGAAAAATAATATTGCTCAAACTTTTTGCTTTCTCCACTAGATTAGTTTTCTTGAATCTTTTTTCTTAATCTTTCTTTCTTTCTTATGGAGCTTAGTAATGCGTATTGTAGTAGTCTTTGTACCTTATATGTAACAACCCAGATTTTTAATTATTCTGTAAAATTTATACTAATATTATTTAATCTCAGTTCGAAAAATATATAATTTTTATATATTATTATGTGTAATTTTGTAAAATAATATAATTATTAAAAGTTTAAGGGTCAAAATATAAATAATAATAATATAGAATATAAATAATAATAATAATGGGTGTGGTACTAAAATAAATAATTAATTTTCTGTTAGTATATAATAAAGTGTAATTTAATTAAGAATTAATTAATTTATATAATTATATTAAAATATTAGGTTAAAGTGTAATTATCTTAAATATTTATTTGGGATAAGATTGAATCTGCAAATTCATTATCAAAATCTGAGGGATATTATGGCCTGGACACGTGTTTGCCTATGGATGGCCTCACCTCCCTATAAATAGGGAGGTGATTTGGCTGGAAGGAAATGAAAGAAGAAAAGAAAGAAAAGAAAAGAAGAAAGAAAAGAAAGAAAAGAAAGAGAGGAAAGGAAGGAAAAAGTAGTGGAAGGTAAAAGGGTCTTTAACAGTTGAAAGAAAGGGTGAGGTATTAAAGTTAAGGTGAATTATATTATACCTTGAGTTACCAAAATATATTTTACATATGTTTTGACTTACCAAAATTTATTTTATACAAGTTATGTTTTATTAATATATTAATAAAAGTTATGTTTTATAAAGGTTTCAGTTACGTGGTTTTATTTCTGAACCCTATTTGCTTAAAAGGAAACTCATGGATATGTTTGTTTTATATTTTAAGAATATTTGGCTATGACCTTATAAACAATTATGTTTTGTAAGTACCACCACGGGAGTCCTACGCCTTGGGGGACTTAAATAACCATTGGCCTCTGTTTGGTTACTTTGTGGTCCTCTGTCTATCATTGATCCATTGACCTCTGTTCTGTGCGGACCAAAGTGCTGTGCGGAGCTAAGTGCTACACTATTGTGGGAGCCACCTCTTGAATCCGTACCTCTGTTCTGATTGTCACACCTGTGACCTCTGTTCTGTACTGTGGTTATGGCTATTTACTTACATAATTTCTGTATTTCAGCTTCTGCCACTTAAATGATATATTTACATAATCTCAGTTTTGCTACTTAAAGGATTATTTGTTCCAACTAAGTTATCCTAAATGTTTTGGCCTAACTAACTATCTATGGTTATTTCGTGTCTCTTATACTCTTGGTATAATATTTCTCACTCTGCCATGTGCTTATAGTTGTTTATCAATTTTCAGGAAACAGTGCAATTCAGAAATAGTTTTTGGAAAGTCTTAGACGCGGGGCTGCAGAATAGACACACACAACACTTTTATGATATTTCTCTATGTAAATATCGACCTTTTTGGTCAGTAAATTTTGTAATAAAAATAGAAGCTCCGATGATTATTTTGATACCCTTATTTAAATATTTCTTCCGCTTGCGTTTATTAATTTGTTTAAGAATTGGCCGGAGGTAACCTTAGTTACTGGCCATCACGATGCTTATCCCTTGGGTATGGGGAGCGGGTCGTGACATTATAAAGGTTTCTAAAATATATTTCTAAAAATTGTTTAAAATATTAAAAAAAAAATCAGTGAAAACAAAATAATATGGAAAATGAAAAAGTAAAATTTTCTGAAAAGTAAATTCTGAAAACTGGAACCAAACAGAGTGATTATTTTCTTTTAGTTACTCGATGGATAATGGACATCCATGTATAATTTCCCTTGCATTGTCTACAGACATTAAAATGAGATTGATAAGCAGTAGACAAAATGTAAACCATGATGAAAAATAGTATTGCTCAAACTTTTTGCTTTAATTTGCTTTCTTCACTAGATTAGTTTTATTGAATCTTTTTTCTTAATCTTTCTTTCTTTCTTATGGAGCTTAGTAATGTGTATTGTAGTAGTCTTTGTACCTTATATAGGTTTCTAAAATATATTTCTAAAATGGGTCTCTAAAATTGGGTTTCCGCTGGGTGTCTAATATATGCAAGATGAGAAAACAAGTTTTTGGGGGGTAAATCAAATGGCCTTCCATGAACTGAGTGTCTGGATCAAACATAGTGGGTTCTGAAATGGACAATAAGAGAATTACTATCCGTCCTTGGTTGTGATGACCAACAAAGGTTTGATTATGGGTGGATTTTGTTTCTCATTTATATTGAGTGATTTGTTTCTCATTTACAGTGTATTTGATTTGGTTTGTCAAGTAGTATTTTGCATTTGTGGATTCTAATTTTGCTGCTAAATTTGGCAGCTAAGTGTGTACTATAGAGAAATTTACCCTTTGTCGGCCCTCTAAAACCCACCCATTAATGCTTTTTTTTAAACTTTGTTGTGAATCTTTGATAGTTATCTTTGTTTGCTATAACATTGTTTTTTCTAATTGGGATAATATAATTGATTTTACTTGAAAGAGTTGGGTCTTTCATGTTCAAAAATTCACTCAATATGGAGGGTTGAAAGAGTGACATTAAAAAAAAAAAGAAAGAGGAAATATCATTTTGCCTTCCAAACTATCACGCGTTTTTCACGTTGACCCCCATACTTCGATTTATTTCAATTTAGTACATGAACTTTTCACAAATTGATCAATTAGAACATTGCCATCACCTTCCGTTTACAATTGGACGGAATGTGCTGACGTGGCATTTAAAATTTCATTTTACCCCCCAAAAAATCAATTTGTCCCCCAAACTATACTTTAAAAATCAATTTGCCTCCCACATCAGCACATTCCGTCCAATTGTAGACAGAAAATGACGGTAGGGGTCTAATTGATCAATTTGTGGAAAGTTCAGGTACTAAATTGAAATAAATCTAAGTATAGGGGTCAACATGAAAAATGTATGATAGTTTTTTTTTTTTTTGGGGGGGGGGGGGGAATGATATTTGCTCAAAAATAAAAAAAAAAAAGTTTAATATGGAGTGTGGGTATTTATGGCATGTGCTCATTTGTTTGCTACGGAATGCAATTGTAATAAATCAATTCAAATAATATCATTTCAGTTTATAACTTCACAAATAAGAAGCTAAAATTGTTTCTACACATTGATCTAACAAAAATATTCATAAATTTCAAATAGCAAACTTCAAAATTAAAGTCCAAATAATGAATTTTATATTTATGTGTAGCATAAGCAAAGAATCTAAAACTATTTGCTAAAATTTAAGTCAAAATAGCAAATTTAAAATTTAAAAGTATACAACCAATTTTTGCTTCTTTGCTAATAAGACAACAAGATAAACTGTAAGTACTATGACAAATAAGTATATGGTTTCTTTTGTTTTCTTTGTTCTTATTTTTCTATTTTACATTGTAGTAGTGGGTATTTTAAATGGAACTTAGTTATCAAAACCAAAACATGCATATTGGTTATCCAAAACTAGGAAACTACTCATTTCAATTTACATATTTATGGGTCCAATTTCTCTTTGGGGTTTAATCACTGAGTTTATTGATTGATTTGGAATGGAAGGTGAAAGTATAGCGACCCTGGTTTTCCCTCCATTGATTAGTGTGATCCGGACTTGGTTCCGTGGATATTAGTTGTTGTATATATCTTGTTTCCGTCCTTCAATACTTTGTGTTTGAGTTATAGGATGTTTTGGGCAAGTTTGTTACAGGTTGGGTGTGATTGGGAGCAAATGGTTGCTGCCCAGAATTTTGGTTCTTCGCCGACCGTAGGAGGAGGCCATTGGTATTTGAGGTGGGAGATCATGTTTTTTTGAAAATATCACCTAGGCGGGGATTGATGAGGTTTGGTAAGAGTGGGAAGTTGTCCTCTCGGTTTATTGGCCCTTTCGAGATCCGTGAGAGGATTGGCGAGGTTGCCTACCGTTTAGCTTTGCCACTGCAATTGTCCGGAGTTCATGACGTGTTTCATGTTAGTATGCTTCGGAAGTACGAGCCGGATCCATCGCAAGTATTGGATTGGACCGACTTAGAGGTTGATGATGATGCCTCGTATGAGGAGAGACCGGTTCGGGTCTTGGATAGGCGGGATCAAGTCTTGCGAGGCAAGACCATTCCTTTGGTAAAAGTTTTGTGGAAACATCACGGAGTGGAGGAAGCCACTTGGGAATGTGAGTTGGAGGTCCGAGAGAAATATCCGGATCTATTTGTTGATGTTTGAGCATATGTTGTATATTTTGTTGTATTGATAAACCTTAAGAGCATTGTATATGTTTGGTTTATGGAAATATTGTGGAAATATTATGAATTATGCCTTGAGAATGGAAGTTTATTTTAACATTGTGTATGTTAAATATGTTATAGAAATGCAAATATGTTGTTGGCATTGGTTATATAATTGAATTTTGGACTATATGTTGAAATTGGTAAATTTCAAATAAATGCATGTTGTTAATGCACGTTGGAAGTTGTATATTGTGAAATGCCTCTTGAATAAAGATGGGATGACCGGTAATGGTCAAGATGTGGAATGTTGAACTATGATGTTATTGAGAATTGAGAAAAACTTGTTTTTGAAAAACTTGTACCTAATTTTGGGGACGAAATTCTTTAAGGGGAGGAGGTTATAGCGACCCTGGTTTTCCCTCCATTGATTAGTGTGATTCGGACTTGGTTCCGTGGATATTGGTTGTTGTATATATCTTGTTTCCGTCTTTCAATACTTTGTGTTTGAGTTATAGGATGTTTTGGGCAGGTTTGTTACAGGTTGGGTGTGATTGGGAGCAAATGGTTGCTGCCCAGAATTTTGGTTCTTCGCTCGAGCGAGCCTTTTTGTCGCTCGAGCGAGCTCTTTGTTTTTGGTCCTTCGCTCGAGCGAGCTTTCCTTCGCTCGAGCGAGAGTTGGGTGTTGTGTCTGGTGGCTCGAGCCAGGGTTCCTTCGCTCGAGCCTACGTCTGCGTCTGCGTCTGGTTCTGGACCTGAAAGTTGTATTTCTTGGCTCGAGCGAGCTTTCCTTCGCTCAAGCGAGCGAGGTCTATGTTTTGGGTTTCTTCGCTCGAGCGAGCATTCTGTCGCTCGAGCATGCTTCTGGGTTGCAGACCTAAAGGTTTGGATTGTTGGCTCGAGCGAGGCTTTCTACGCTCGAGCGAGGCTTCTTTGTGTCTGGTCGCTCGAGCGACCACTTCTTCGCTCGAGCGAGCCTGTGTTATGTCAGTAGATAGCAGCGGGTAAACACTTCACTTTTTCATCCTCTTTTTCTTTCAAACCCTAGATCCGAGCTCTCTCTCTGCACACCTTCTCTCTAGGGATTCATCTATTTTTAGTGTGTTTTTACCCTAGGTCCTTTGTAAGAAAGATAGAGGGTTGTGTGGGCTACATTTTAATCTGAAAATTTGTGGATTTGGAGCACTTTGAATTTTCACCATCTTCTCCATTTGAGCTCTCCATTTCGAGGTAGGGATACCCTACTCCATCTTATGAGTTTTGTCTTTAATTTTGGCCATTTTGATTAGTTGGTGATGTTGGGTAATTTTGGGAAAAGTTAGGGTTGTTGTGAATTTATAAAAGAGGGGTTTTCAAATATTAAAAACCTATATGTATGTAAGACTTGGAAAATGGCATTATTAGTGTCAAATTGAGGAAATTGAACCTTAGGGTTGATTTTTGGTAAAGGGGGAGAATGCTCTAATTATTGTGATAAATTAATTGGTATAATTAATTTGGGAAAAACATGAAATTGAGTTGAAATCCATGAAATTGGGAAATTATGGGATTGAATGGTGTAGTTGGATTAATTTATCACTCACCTATGTAAATGATGATATTATATCTGTTGATGCATTTATCTTCTGTTTAGAAATAACTGCTTTGGGTTATCGGTGGAGGATAGTCTTGATTGTTGTAGATACTGTATGTTGATTAGGGAAAACTAAAACTAATCACATTGAATATGTCATTGAATATGACGATTGGAACAATACAGCAAATAGGTGTATTGATTACTTATTATATATGACAAGTGTTTTATTACATTGTATATGCATATTATTTGGGAGGAGATAGGGGATGTACTCCATGGTTTGAGGGAAGATAGGGGATGGACTCTCAAACCCTTTTTGGGAGGAGATAGGGGATGGACTCCATTAATACAGCAAATATGTGTATTAAATTGAAGTATTGATACAACAAATTTGTGTATCATTTGTGAAGTATGGAAGTGTTTTAATATGATAATGATGCATCAAATATGTGTATCTATTGTGGAATATGGAAGTGTTAGTATATGAGTTATAGTCTCATTGAATTGCTTGGCCAGGTTCTGAGCCATGTATATGAAATGATTTGGATAAGTAAAGGAGAGTGGATTGTAACATGGACATAATTGTCATGGGACTGTACTGTGATATAACTGGTTTATAAGTGTTAACTATCTATCAAATGCTATTGTTTTAGTCATTGCTTATATTTGGTTTAGCATCTCTCTACTGGGTTGTGGCTCACCCTATATGGGACATCATTTTCAAGTACAGATGGTATGCCACCTCCAAGGACGTAGCTTGGGAGGCTAGAGGCTGAAAGACTTTTTGTGATACCTTTTATGTATTACATGTAAATTCAAGCCAAGGGCTTAATGTGTTTTGAGTTAGTACTCTCTTTTTGTGCAACCAAGTGTTGGCTTGGAAAGTTGTAAGCCCGTTGGGCATTTACTTTTGTTGTCAACATGTAATATTTGTAAGGAATACTCTGATGAATGGAATTAAGGTTTGTTTACTTATGTCTATGCATGTCAATAATGTGGGTTTCTATGTATTATTTTGAGGGCGTCACAGAAAGGATTTAATCAAAATTTTGAATTTTAGATTTATCTCAATCTATGACTTTAAGAAATAGAAGTTTCCCTAGGCTGAGCTTTCTATGGGGTGTATAATCTTTTTAATCTTACCATGTTCTCTTAACAACCTGTGATGTTTATTAGTCAACCTCAACCTATGATTATTAGTTGATTGGAATCACTCACAGGTGGAGGAAAAGATATCTATTTGTTTAGATGAAGGGAGAACACCATGAAAATTGGAAGCTTACTAAGGGATGTAAGAAAATTGGCAGCTTACAACTTTTTACTTTCATTCCTACTAAATAGTTTGGATACTCTCAAATGATCTTGGTTGTGAGTTTATGAATTGTTTTTCCTTTTCTTAAATTGATCACATCCTTTGAATAATATTTTTATAATTATAACTTTGATTGCCAAGAAATCTGAGAGAGGTACTTGGTCTCAATAGAGAGACTGCAAAAAAGATGTCCTTCAATGAATTTTGTTCCTAGTATTTCTTGGCAAACAAACTAATAGATAAAATAAATCAAGCAAGATATAATGAATCAAGATCCTCTCCTTGAGTCCTCTCCTTCACTCTCTACTTGCAAGGTTATTGGGCCCATTGTTGGGCCTAATTTCAATGATCCGAACCGTTCATATTTTAAGATTTATTGAATATATCATACCTATAAAAAATCAAGTTAATCGGATATCAGAAAGTATGTGTTTGGAAAACTGTTTATTAAATTTTTTTTAAAAAAAAGTTTTTAGTTTGATGATCTGAACATGTAGTTTCTGATATCTGATCAACTTGATTTTTTACAGGTACAATATAATCAATAAATCTTAAAATATGAACGGTTCAGATCATCGAAATTGGATCCAAAAGTGAGCCCAATAGCTCTGCAAGTAGGGAGTGAAGGAGAGAACTCAAGGAGATGATCTTGATTCAGATATAATACATATTCATCAAGAAGAAAACCAAATAATGAGAGAAAAATTATCAAAACTAAATAAATCAAAAATTATAATTATAATTTTGATTGCCAAGAAATCTGAGATAGGAACCTAGTCTCAATGAAGATTGTGAGAAAGATGTCCGTTTTTTTACCATCAATCATTGAGACGTAGAAGCAATAAATTTTATTCCAACGATTTCTTGGCAAATAAACAAATAGATAAATTAAAATAAAACAATAAATAATATATATTTTCTCAAGAAGAAAACCAAATAATTATAGAGAAATAATTAAAAATAAAAAAAAATATTAAACAAAGAACTACAAGAGAAGAATAACAAAATATTATAAAATAATTACGGAGTAACCAAATTAAAAAGTCATAACTTATAAAAATATTATAATTAAGGAAACTGAGATATTGATAGTTAAAAGATTATAAATTCGATTGCCAAGATATTTGAGAAGCAACTTAGTCTCGATATAATTGCGAGAAAGAAGTCCGTTTTTTTAATATCGAGATCGAGACCCAAAAGCAATGAATTTTATTCCCAATATTTCTTGGCAAACAAACTATTCATCAAGATGGAAACCCAATAAAGAGAGAAAAATTATCAAAATTAAAGAAACTAGAAATTGATTACAATTTTCTTTGCCAAGAAATCTAACAAAGGAACTTAGTCTCAATGTCGATTGCGAGAAAGATGTCCGTTTCTTAATTACCCATTGAGACCCAAAAGCAATTGATTTTGTTCCCATGATTTCTTGTCAAACAAACTAATAGATAAAGTAAAATAAAGTAATAAATAATAAATATTCACCAAGAAGAAAACAAAATAATTAGAGAAAAATAAAGAAAATATTAAAGAACAAATTATTAAAAGACAAGAATAAGAATTATGGAAACAAAACATTATACAAATAAATGTTCATCAAGATTGAAACCCAATAAAAGAGAGAAATTATCAAAATTAAAGAAACTAGAAATTAAGATAACAATTTTCTTTGCCAAAAAATCTGAGAAAGGAAACCATCGTTAACCATTGATCGTTAAGGCGTATTCTCAAAATACCTATATCTACCACTATGACAATAGGGGTGTGATTTGGTAATATGCCAATTTGGCCACTATTAGTAGATAAAATGATTTCTCACTTCAGAATCCCCCAAACAATTCGATTAGGAGTTAGTACACAAAGATTTAAGGTCATTTCTTCAAATTGCTATCCATTTCTAAGTTCATAGCCTTCGCGGTAGCTTCATCTATGTTACTTATCAAATAAAAGGCCTGTTCAGGAAGACAATCTAATTCTCTGGAAAGGATCAATTGAAACCCTCTAATTGTTTATGCTATACCAATGTATTTCCTCGGAGAACCGGTAAATACTTCTGCTACAAAAAAGGATTCTGATAAAAAATGCTCAATTTTTCATGGTCTTGCTATGGTTAAACGATCCTCTTCAGATAATTCGTGCTCTCAATGTCGATTCCGAGAAAGATGTTCGTTTCTTAATTACCCATTGAGACCCAAAAGCAATTTGGCAAACAAACTAATAGATAAAGTAAAAAAAATGTAAAAAAAAGAGAGTAATAAATAATAAATATTCACAAAGAAGAAAACTAAATAATTAGAGAAAAATAAAGAAAATATTAAAGAACAAATTATTAAAAGACAAGAATAAGAATTATGGAAACAAAACATTATATAAAAAATTAGCAAGTAACCAAATTAAAATACCAAGAAAATCTTATTATAAAATTTGATTGCAAGAAAGATTATAAATTTGATTTCCAAGAAAATCTTAGAAGGAACTTAGTCACAATGGAGACTACAAGAAGGATGTCTGTTTTTTTAACATCAGGCATTGAGACTTAAAAGCAATGAATTTTATTCCTAGTATTTCTTGCCAAACAAACTAATAGACAAAGTAAAATCAAGCAAACTATAACATATATTCATCCCCCCCCCCCAAAAAAAAAATAATAATAACAGAGAACTTATCAAAAAAAAATTAAAAAAAATTATAATTATAACTTTGATTGCCAAGAAATCTGAGAGAGGTACTTGGTCTCAATATAGACTGCAAGACAGATGTCCGTTTGTTCCTAGTATTTTTTGGCAAACAAACTAATAGACAAAGTGTTGGAGAAAATACCAGAAACTAAACAATATTATTTTTAAATGATGTAAAGAAAATGAGATACAAATAGATCAGGCTGAGGCACGGATATCTCGTTTCTTTACATCATTTAAAAATAATATTGTTTAGTTTCTGGTATTTTCTCCAACAATTTTAAGGAGATCAAACATGGAACAAGTACCAGAAAAAACCAATGATGGAATTGGAGATCTCAACAAGCCTTTCAAGTTCATGAATTCTATTAACCTCCATTAATGACCAAGAGGTTACCAAAGTAATGAAAGGTTACCAAAGTAATGAAACCCCATTTATGAAAAAGATAAATCAATAAATAAATATAAGATATTAAAATGGTCCAACACAAAGTAAAATCAAGCAAGATATAATATATATATTCATCAAGAAGAAAACCAAATAATGAGAGAAAAATTATCAAAAAAAAAAAAAATTATAATTATAATTATATTTTGATTGCCAAGAAATCTGAGATAGGAACCTAGTCTCAATGAAGATTGTGAGAAATATGTCCATTTTTTCACCATCAATCATTGAGGCGTAGAAGTAATAAATTTTATTCCAAGGATTTCTTGGCAAACAAACAAATAAATAAATTACAATAAAGCAATAAAAAATATATATTTATCAAGAAGAAAATCAAATAATTATAGAGAAACCATTAAGAATAAAGAAAATATTAAACAAACTACAAGAGAAGAATAATAATTACCGAGTAACCAAATTAAAAAGTCATAACTTATCGTTTGGCATATAGTTTTTTTTGACAAAAAGACAAAATATGCTAAAAAGTTAATAAGACAAAATGTCACATTCAAACCATAATTATTTCATTTTTTCTCTCACAAAAGTCAAAAAAGCCAAAAAGCCTATCTCAAACGAGGCTTTTTTAGCCCCAGGCTAAAATAGCCAAAAAGCTAACCCACACATCAAAATTAAGGAAACTGAGATATTGATAGTTAAAAGATTATAAATTCGATTGCCAAGATATTTGAGAAGCAACTTAGTCTCGATAGAATTGCGAGAAGTCCCTTATTTTAACATCACGATCGAGACCCAAAATGTAACGCCCTCAAAATAATACATAAATCCCATCATTCTAGACATGCAATGGTATAAAGAAATCAACACCTTTCCATTCATCAGAGTAGTTCTTACAACAGTATTACATGTAACAACAAAAGCAACTGCCCTACAAGCTTACAACTTTCCAAGTTAACACTTGGTTACACAAAAGAAGAGTACTAACTCTATACAAAATAAGCCCTTGGCTTGATATACATGTAATACAACAAAATAATCAAAAAGAGTCTTCAACTCCCATTTCCATCCAAGCTAAGTCCTTGGAGGTGGCATGCTACCTGTACCTGAAAATAATGTCCCATATAGGGTGAGCCAACGCCCAGTGGAGATATGCTAAACACAATATGAGCAGTAACTAAGACTTTAGCAATTGATAAATGTTAAATTCCCATAAATCAATTCATAACCCATTTCCATTACATGACCACTATATCCATGTTCCATTTCATTCTCCATTTTTATCAAGTTCACAATTCACAACACCGGCTCAGAACCTGGCCAACAACTTACATGAGACAGTAACTCATAATAAACGTTTCCCCATTTTACATTAGATAAGCATACAAGCTATATCAGTACTTCGATAGATAAGCATATAAGCTACATCAACATTTCAACAGATAAGCATACAAGCTGTATCCACACTTCAACAGATAAGCCTATGAGCTATATCAATACTTCCATAGATAAGCATAAGAGCTGTATCAACACATTAACTGACAAGCATATGAGCTGTATCAGTGGAGTCCATCCCCTATCTTCTCCCAAACAGCATCCGGTTTAGAGGTCCATCCCCTATCTTCCCCTAAACCGTGGAGTACATCCCCTATCTTCTCACACACACACAACGTATATACACAAAGGTCATATACTCAATCAACAATACATAGCGTTAATGTATTCTATCAACCGTCATACTCTATGACACATCCAATTGATTAGTTTTAGTTTGCCTAATCATCATGCATTGTCTACAACAATTATAACTACCTTCCACCGGTAGCCTAAAGCAATTATTTCTAAACAAATAATAAAAGCTCCAACAGATAAAATGTCAATGTTTTCAAAAGTGAGCGATTAATAAATCCAACTCCACCGTTCTACCCTATAATGAGCTAATTTCATTATTTCCAACTCAATTCCATATAACCACAATTTTCCCAAATTAATTATACCAATTAATTTGTACAACAAATTAGGGTTTTCTACCCCATTTCCCAATATTGACCCAATGGTCTATATATCAACAACCAACAACAATATCATTATTTTGAAACCCAAAATACACATTTTTAGAATCAAAATAACAAAACCCCTTTTCAACCTTTTCAAACCCTAACTCCCAAATCAACCATTTAACAAAATGCCAAAAATCTATGTCAAAACCCATAGTAGTGAGTAGGAATCCCTACCTCAAATTCGGAGCTCGAATAGAGGAGTTAGAAAACCAAAATGCTCTAAACACCAAGATCCACGGATCAAAACGAAGCCCTCGACAATCAATACAACTTTTACAAAGGCCAAAGGAAAGGAAAGCACTCTAACTAAATCAAACCCTAGAGAGAAGGGAGTTTCTAGAGAGAGAGGCTCTCAAAATTGATTTTGGGAAAGTAAGAGAGAGAGAGAGAATGTAAAAAGTGATTTCAAAATGCCCAGCTGCCAACTGATATACGACATTCCCGCTCGAGCGGAAAACACAACGCTCGAGCGTCAAGAACAAAAGACTAGGTCCGCTCGAGCGCCAAGACACAGGAATAAAGTGCATCCGCTCGAGCACGAAAACCAGTCCGCTCGAGCATAGATTTCTCTCCCAGAACTTACACCAAAAATGTACCACCTGCTCGAGTGCCAACAAGACCGCTCGAGCGCGACCCGCTCGAGCGCAGGAAACCTGCTCGAGCGTAGAAAATACACCTGCAGAAGTTTTGCAGGAACACGAAATATTGGGAGTGTGTAAACCCCGCTCGAGCGCAAGAAGGCCCGCTCGAGCGGACAACCAAAAACCAAACTCCGCTCGAGCGTAACACCAAAAACCTGAGCAACAAGATTTGAGACTTAGGCTCACCCAACCTGTAACACACCTGCCCAAAACATTCCAAAACCCAAACACAAAGTGTAAAGGATGTAAACAAGATAATTACAACTATCAACTTCACGGAACCGAGTCCGGAATACAATTGAACAATAAAGGGACAACCGGGATCGCTGTACAAAAGCAATGAATTTTGTTCCCAATATTTCTTGGCAAACAAACTAGTAACTAAAGTAAAATCAAGCTAATAAATATTCATCAAGAAGGAAACCCAATAAAGAGAAAAATTATCAAAATTAAGATTACAATTTTTTTGCCAAGAAATCTGAGAAAGGAACTCTTAGTCTCAATGTCAATTGCGAGAAAGATGTCCGTTTCTTAATTACCCATTGAGACCCAAAAGCAATTGATTTTGTTCCCACGATTTCTTGGCAAACAAACTAATAGATAAAGTAAAATAAAGAAATAAATAAGATATATTCACCAAGAAGAAAACCAAATAATTAGAGAAAAATAAAGAAAATATCAAAGAACAAGTTATTATAAGACAAGAATAAGAATTATGGAAACAAAACATTATATAAAAAATTAGCAAGTAACCAAATTAAAATACTATGAACTCATAAAAATGTCATAATTAAGATTATAAATTTGATTGCCAAGAAAATCTTAGAAGGAACTTAGTCACAATGGAGATTGCGAGACAGATGTCCGTTTTTTAACATCAGGCATTGAGACCTAAAAGCACTGAATTTTATTCCTAGTATTTCTTGGAAAACAAACTAATAGACAAAGTAAAATCAACCAAAATAAAACATATATTCATCCCCGAAAAAAAAAAAAAATAATAAGAGAGAAATTATCAAAAATAAATAGATAAAAAGTATAATTTTGATTGCCAAGAAATCTGAGAGAGGTACTTGGTCTCAATGGAGACTGCAAGAAAGATGTCGTCTGTTTACATCAGGCACTGAGACTTAAAAGCAATGAATTTTGTTCCTAATATTTCTTGGCAAACAAACTATTAGACAAACTAAAATCAAGCAAGATATAATACATATTCATCAAGAAGAAAACCAAATAATGAGAGAAAAATTATCAAAAATAAATAAATTAAAAATTATAATTATAATTTTGATTACCAAGAAATCTGAAATAGGAACCTAGTCTCAATGAAGATTGTGAGAAAGATGTTCATTTTTTACCATCAATCATTGAGACGTAGAAGCAATAAATTTTATTCCAAGGATTTCTTGGCAAACAAACAAATAAATAAATTAAAATAAAGCAATAATTAGTATATATTTATCAAGAAGAAAACCAAATAATTATAGAGAAACAATTAAAAATAAAGAAAATATTAAACGAAGAACTACAAGAGAAGAATAACAATATTATAAAATAATTACGGAGTAACCAAATTAAAAAGTCATAACTTATAAAAATATCATAATTAAGGAAACCGAGATATTGACAGTTATAAGATTATAAATTCGGTTGTCAAGATATTTAAGAAGCAACTTAGTTTGATAGAATTGCGAGAAGTCTGTTTTTTTAACATCAAGATCGAGACCCAAAATGTGATAACCCTGGTCCGTGTTATGCTAATTAATCTTGATTATGATTGTGATTGTGTGTTTGATATGATTTTGAGTGCCATTTATATGAATATATGTGGTTTTGAATTTCTATCTGTTCACCGTAGGAAAATCTGTTTGACTATCTGCTTTAGAATTTAAATTGAAGGGCCTATCGGCCACAGAATCCGAAATTGACTACGCCATTGTGATTGGCGTAATTTTTAGTGCCTACGGTGAAATTTAATGAGAAATTGATTCGGATCAAAATAATTAGATTCAGAACGATTAAATTAGGCTCAATTACTTAGCCTTAATTAATTTGATTAGGCCAAGGTATATAAGTGGCCTATTTGCATTGTTTTGAGCTCATTTTTCCTCTTTTGGCTGAAAATCATACTCTAAAGAAAGAGAGGGCCGAATTTAGAGAGAGAAAGGGCTAACATTGTAGATTTTGCAAGGAAATTGGAGAATCAAGTAGATTAACTCAAGAATTAACCATAACTTGGAAGATTTGAGCTTGTAGGTGAGTAATTGGTTATGAATTCATAAGTTTGAGGTTGTAATTTTGTGAATTCAAGATAGATGGCCACCAAGAACATAATTTGAGTTGAAATGGATGAATTTGGTGCTTGTATGTACATGTATGTCCATAATTGCCATGATTTTATACATTCAAACATGAATCATGTTGAACAAGAGGAATTGAGCAGCAAATCTCACATGCATACATAATTTTCATGAGTTTCATGATTATAAGTGTCATTTGTATCATTTGAAATAGAGATGAAGCCAAGAATTGACATGCATGCATGATAGATGAGGATATGGAATTGTATGAAGTTGAGTACATGGGTTTTGAGAATTATGAAAAGAATTCAAGATAATTTATGAGGTGGACCATGATTTTGGTCAATTGGTTTCAAATTACTCATGTTTTGGTGTTATATGATGTCCTTCCATGCTTTTGTGTCAAAAACATGAGTTTTGCACCTTTGAATGTCAAGTTTGAGATTCAAGAACAATTCTGGAAATCCCAGAATTTGGCATGTCCGCTCGAGCGGGGAAAGGGCCGCTCGAGCGTAGAATGTTGGTTCCTGGAACTTTTGCAGACATGGGTGTCCGCTCGAGCGGGGGTATTCATGCTCGAGCCACGCTCGAGTGGGAAGCCATGTAGTTTGACTCTCAACTCGAGCATCCGAAGTCACGCTTGAGCGTGAAAATGAAGTAACCAGTATTTTTGCAGACCCAGTGGGTCCGCTCGAGCGGCCAAAGCCACGCTCGAGTGGAGAGCCCTATTTCAGAAAGTTTGTAAAGTGGTTTTGTGATTTGTTTTCCGTTCTCTTTCATTTTTAAGCGCTCTTAGGCATGCATTGAGCATTGTGAATGAGTTAAAATGATGAGAAAGGAGCCTAAGAAGAATGTATGAATTAAGAACAAATTGAATAGTTTGTGACCCATATATGTTATGTAATGTGTAGGGTCGAGCTCAAGGGCAAATTCATCGGTAGAATACTGTGAGTAATATCTTTAATATCTTAGTAAAGATATTTTCAAGTATGTCACTTTCCAAATGCTACTTCTATATAAGCTCCATGGGTTTGTTGATTTGAAATATGAATGAGTATTCTATATGCCTAATTTGTATAAGGCCGTTTGTTGATTCGAAATATGAATGAGTATTCTATATGCCTAATTTGTATAAGCCCGTTTGATACGTTTGATAAAATTGATTTGGACCTAAGGCCGTTTGCCGTTTGCCATTTGATATGTCCAAATATAAAGATAGGCCATAGGCCGTTTGAATATAATAATGATTTGGGCTTAAGGCCGTTTGCCGTTTGATATGTCCAAATATAAAGATGGGCCAGAGGCTGTTTAAATATAATAATGATTGGGCCAAAGGCTGTCGGACATGAATGACTGGGCCAAAGGCCGTCGGACATGAGTGACTGAGCCAAAGGCCGTCGGACATGAATGATTGGGCCAAAGGCCGTCAGACATGAATGCAAAGATAGGCCAAAGGCCGTTTGAATATGTCACTTGTTATGTTGGAATACCGTGATGGGCCAAAGGCTGTTTGAATGAAAGGGATCATGATCATGAATATGAAATACGCATGGATATGAATATAAAGAGAATGGGCCCGAGGCCGTTTGATATGCCTGATATGTTTGAATTGGGTCCGAGGCCGTTTGATGTGTTCGAATTGGACCAAAGGTTGTTTTGAATAGAGAGTTGGTTGGACCAAAGGTCGTTTCGTATAGATGGACCTGAGGTCGTATTGTTTTATATAAGAATTGGACCCAAGGTCGGTTTGCATATGGATATGATGTGTTGGACCTAAGGTCGTTTTGCTTTGTTGAGATTTGTGAATCTGTTGTGAATGAGAATAGTGGTTCAAATATGTACATTACGAGTATGATTCATTCATGAACGAATCTCATTCATTAACCTCTTTATTTTGATATTATTCACTGGGCGTTAGCTCACTCTCATTTATATGTATGTAGGTGAGCAAAGAGACGTTCAACCCCAGCCTTAGTGGAGTTTAAGAAAGGAACCCGAGTTTTGTGAAGTCAGCCCAGGTGCCTCACGCAAGAGGCTTTGGTTATGAACTTTTGTATTCCTTTTTGTATTTCTATTGGTCGTGATAGACCGTTTATGTATATAAGCTTTTGGTTTAGCTGACTATGTGTTTGAATGATCCTGGGTATGCAGGATGTTGACTATTGATATGTGGTGTGAGTTATTATTAAGTACATGTGAAATGTTTTGATATGCCATGTAAGCATAGCTCATTAGACAAAATTTTTAAGTCTGCTTCCGTTTGGCCCCTTAACTCTGATGGAGTATATTCTAATCTGATTTGAGGCCGTAGGTAATCTCATGATTACTGGTCGGTTATGACCTTAATCTATAGGGGGGTTTGGGTCATGACACAAAACCAATGAATTTTGTTCCCAATATTTCTTGGCAAACAAACTAATAGCTAAAGTACAATCAAGCAACAAATAATAAATATTCATCAAGAAGGAAACCCAAAAAAAGAGAGAAAAATTATCAAAATTAAGATTACAATTTTCTTTGCCAAGAAATTTGAGAAAGGAACTTCTCAACGTCAATTGTGAGAAAGATTTCCGTTTCTTAATTACCCATTGATACCCAAAAGCAATTGATTTGTTGCCATGATTTCTTGGCAAACAAACTAATAGATATAGTAATATATTCACCAAGAAGAAAACCAAATAATTAGAGAAAAATAAAGAAAATATTAAAGAACAAATTATTATAAGACAAGAATAAGAACTATGAAAACTAAACATTATATAAATAATTACCAAATAACCAAATATTAAAATACCATAACTCATAAAAATGTCATAATTAAGATTATAAATTTGATTGCCAAGAAATCTTAGAAGGAACTTAGTCTCAATGGAGATTGCGAGAAAGATGTCTGTTTTTTTAACATCAGGCATTGAGACCTAAAAGCAATGAATTTTGTTCCTAGTATTTCTTGGCAAATAAACTAATAGACAAAGTAAAATCAAGCAAGATATAATACATATTCATCAAGAAGAAAACCAAATAATGAGAGAAAAATTATCAAAAATAAATAAATTATAATTATAATTTTGATTGCCAAGAAATCTGAGATAGGAACCTCCTAGTCTCAATGAAGATTGCGAGAAAGATGTCCATTTTTTTACCATCAATCATTGAGACGTAGAAGCAATAAATTTTATTCCAAGGATTTCTTGGCAAACAAACAAATAAATAAATTAAAAGAAAGCAATAATTAGTATATATTTATCAAGAAGAAAACCAAATAATTATAGAGAAGCAATTAAAAATAAAGAAAATATTAAACAAAGAACTACAAGAGAAGAATAACAATACCGAGTAACCAAATTAAAAAGTCATAACTTATAAAAACGTAATTAAGGAAATTGAGATATTAACAGTTAAAAGATTATAAATTTGATTGCCAAGATATTTGAGAAGCAACTTAGCTAGGAGAACTTTTGAATGCAACTAGCACTTGAGTAATGAACCGTAAATCAAGATCGACCCAACACAAGTTTGTTATCTATTATATAATGGTTGCTTGTTATATAGAAAAATCCTTGTTGGCTTGCTCGACCAAAACACTATTGCAATTTGCAATCAACCAGGTTTAGGAAAGAAGTTGACCTTGTTTTCTTTTTCTTAGTCATTCATATAAGCTATTTAATCTGCTTATAGCTGATGTATACTCCAAGGCAAAACTTGATGAACTAGGAGAAACTCATTGCAGTTTGACTACTCATGTGAAACTTAAGCAGGTGTTTGTGACATTGGATGATCCACGATGCTTCTTACTTTGGTTCAGCTTATGGAACTGCTTATAGTTTTGTTTGTTTTAGGAAATTGTGTCAGATTGTTTGGTCAGTTTCTGCTGACATCTTGTGAGTCAAAAATAGTTTAAATAAGCTAAACAAAATTTATTATTTGAAAGTTGGGGGAGAGATGCTTTTAGCTTTAGCTTTTTCTTTCTGATTTTCAATTTTCCACTTGCAAAAAATTGCACCAAATAGGCTCATGTATGTCCACAGCGAATTTGATTGATCAGATTTCATGTGATGGAGTATAGGATTTTTTTAAGAGTTTAGTTCAGTTTTGAGATCATCTAAATATCTTATTATTGTTAAGTTGTGTTATGTTTTAATAGATTAACACTGAGTTTGATGCTTTCGGATGGAATTTGTCGAGGAACTAATTAAACAAGCGGGAGTGGTGGCCGTGCCAGGGTTTGGTTTTTTCCATAGAAATTTGTATTTGGAGAAATTTCCTCCAGTTGATTATAGTTATCAAAAGAGATATATCAGGTTTGCTCTCTACAAAAGCGATGCAACTTTGGCTGCTGCTGCACAAAAAATTGGCGAGCTTATGGATTCTTCGGGGTTTCTCAAACTATTTAAATTTGAGAGAATGGCTATTAAAATCTGATTTTTGTATGAAAGATGCACTGAGAAGGCAAATGAGAATTGCTGAGATGTTATGTACCTCATTGAATTTGGATGCATAAACATTGTTATTGTTGAGGAACATATTTAAGTCCGTCAAAAATTGAGGAAACAATGGGGGGTTACAAAAGAACGTTTTTAGGCCTCGTTTGGCAATATATTTGAAGCCAGAGGCAGCTTATTAACCTTTTATGGGGCGTGAGTCCAAAAATCTGAACGAGGCCTTTTCATATATTTTTACATCATTAAAATAAAATAAAAAAAATTGAAACATTTGTTTTTCATGCTTTTTATGATGCAATAGTACTAATTAAATTTTTTTTTATTTTAGCTTTTTAACGTATTATTTTCAATTGGTATTATAGCAACTAACTTGAGTGTCGGAGTACTTTTAGTCACTTGCTGGCTAGGCACTAATCATATTTTCTTTTGTAGATCTTGAATACACGGTGGCTGGGATGTTCTCCTGCATTGTGTTATCTTCGTCAACAAGATATGTTTTTCGCTTATATAACCATTCTAAGGTTTCCCATATAAATTTCGTACATTATTCTATAAGATAAAATGAACTTCATGCGTAATATTCGAATTAAATTGGTAACAATGTTGTTTTGTTACTGGAAATTTCAAGAATTTGTGCCATTACTTTTTGTAGGAGAACTAGTCCTTAACATCATAGCCTCATTATCATTACTATGGTCTATAGCTTCATGCATTGTTTTTTCCATCTTTTGTCATGCATGTAGATTGATTTTGGTGGTATGTGCATCTTGAATTTACAGGGGGAAAATAAAAATTAACTTATGTTTTATTTCTCTTTTGCTTTACTTTTTATGTTCTTTCTACAAATCTAAAATCTTAACACAACCTTAGCAAATATTATTTGGAAGGCCTTTCTCTCGACAATAATGTTAATGACACTAACAAATCCAAATGGCCATTAAGTCCCAATCAACCTTCAATTTAGATTAGTTTGAGACTCAATAGTATAACTTCTCCCAGATTAGTTTGAGATTCAATAGTACTATACTTTATTTCAATTTTACATTTTAAAATTTGTACAAATTATAATAAAGAAAAGTATAAACGATTGAATAGAAAGAGGCATTCATCTTTGTAATAGAACATAAATAATTTATTATTAATACTAACTAACAATATTTGAGGGGAAAAAAAACTATAGTCATAATTAATTGAACATCAAAACAAATTAATACTTGGGCAAATTACACTAACAGTCCCTGTAACGCCCTCAAAATAAACCCATAATTAAACATTCAAGACATGCTTAGACTTAAGAGAAATAAGCATAATTACATTTCATCAGAGTATTCATTACAAAATGTATTACATGTTGACCACAAAAGTAAATGCCTTATAGGCTTACCACTTTCCAAGTCAATACTTGGTTACAAAAAAAGAGTACTAACTCTACACAAAATGAGCCCTTGGCTTGATATACATGTAATACAAAAAGGAAATCACAAAAGATGTCCCAGCCACTAAGCCTCTCAAGCTACGTCCTTGGACATGGCATGCTACTTGTACCTGAAAATGATGTCCCATATAGGGTGAGCCAACGCTTAGTAGAGATATGCTAAACATAATATGAGCAATAACTAAAACATTAGCATTTGATAAATGTTTAACTCACATAAACCAATACATAGTCCATTTCAAATACATGACAATGTGTGTCATGACCCGAACCCGCCCCCGTGGGTTAAGGACATAACCGGCCAGTAATCATGAGATTACCTGCGGCCTCAAACCAAACCAAACGTATTTTAAGAGTTAATGGGGCCAAACGGAAGCAATTCAAAACTTTGTCCATAGATCTGTGCTTACATGGCACATCAAAACAACCATACATAAATATATTAATAACTCACAACTGAAGTACAGTGCTATAAAATTCTGTTCGAACAGGATCATCCAAAACTAAGTCAACCCATGGAACTATATACAAACATATACAAAACTTCGCCAACATGACAAAATATAAATACATAACAAAAGGGCGAAGATGGGTCTCGTGCGTGAGACACGAGGGCTGACTTCCCAAAACTTATGTTGATCCACTTAGGCTTTACTGGGGCTGGGTCTGGACCTCTCTTGGCTCACCTACAAACACATGAATGAGCGTGAGCAAAAGCCTAGTGAATAATATCAAGTAAGGGAAATGCATTGAAACATTATACAACAGACGACCTTGGGCCCAATTCATTCATGTCAACTGGCCTTTGGCCTTTTCAAACTTTCATATCAGACTGGCTCTTAGGCCTGTATATCAGACTGGCTCCTAGGCCTTTATATCAGACTGGCTCTTTGGCCTTTATATCAGACTGGCTCTTAGCCCTTATATCAGACTGGCTCTTAGGCCTTTCAAACTTTTAGATCAAACTGGCTTATAGACCTTTCAGACTTCCATATCAAACTGGCACATAGGCCTTTCAAACATTCAGATCAAACTGTGTCCACCATTCAAATTAATGAACTTTACAAAACTTACATAGAAGTAGCAATTGGACAATAACATATGTCAGATATTACTCACAGTGATCGGCTTGTGGAGTTGCCCTGGAGCTTGACCCTACATATCACATAACACATATGGGTCACAAATAATACAATCCGTTCTTTAATTCACATATTCCTCTTTAGGCTTCATTATTATCTCTTTTATTCAATTACAATGCTCGATGTATGCCTAAGAGGGCTTAGAAATGAAAAGGGAACGGAAAACAGAACACAGAATGCATTTTCAAAATTTCAGAAAACAAGGTCCCCGCTCGAGCGGACCCTTGAGGCCGCAAAAGTACTGGATAGGTGAAATTTACGCTCGAGCGTTAATTCTGGCGCTCGAGCGGAAGGCCTCTCTACATGGCTCCCCGCTCGAGCGGGCACCATGTCTGCAAAAAGTACCGGATGTATCATTTTTACGCTCGAGCGTGAACTCGGACGCTCGAACGGAAGTTCATCCCACGTCGATCCCCGCTCGAGCGTGAACTTACCCGCTCGAGCGGACACCAAGCTTGCAAGAAAATACTGGGAGCTCGAAATCTCTGCTCGAGCGGCGGTTCTCCCGCTCGAGCAGACATCAAAATCCTGGGTTTTCCAGAATGCTTTCTTGAGTTCAATTCAACATTCAAAAGGCTTATAAGCTCGAACTAAGGTACCAAAAACATGTAAATACACCATTTAACACATGGATGTAAATAATATGAAGCCAATCTTCCAAAATCATGGTTCAATACTTCAAATTCACTCATGGCTTATGCTTTCAACCTCATTTAAGCTCCACATTTTTAATAATCAAATATGCATGCTAAATTTGATCTCATTTCCATTTCAATTGATGCAATTGGTGTTCATTCACATGAATTTCAACAAAAAACATGCTTGTATGTATGATCCAACCCTCAATCTTTCCTAATTGACACGCTACATGTTAGATTATACAAATTTATGGCAATTCATAACAAATCTATGCATGCATGTGCATATTTCATCAAAATCAACACAATTCATGATCAAACTCAACATGCAGTCTTTAATTCACAAGAACACAACTCAAACTCATGAGCTAAGGGTTGATCACTCACCTAGGAGCTTTAATCTTCCAAACTTAAGCTTAATTCTTGAGTTGGTCTACAAATTGTCAAGCTTTGAGGCCAAAACTCCAATTTCTTCACTCTCTCTCTCTCTTAGCCGACCCTCTCTTTTTTCCTTAGAGTTTATGATCAGCCAAGTCAAGCCAGAGAAGAGATATAGAGTGTGTAGTGCTCAAATAAAAGCCCTACTTGTTATATTATCTTGATATATAACAATAGAGCATTAATTCACTAATTAAATCAATTTAATCTGATCTGAATCAATTTTTCAATTAAACTTCACCGTAGGCTCTAAAAATTATGCCAATCACAATGACGCAATCGATTTCGGGTTCTATGGCCGATAAGGCCTTCAATTTAATTTTCAAAGTAGATAATTAAATAGATATTCCTACGGTGAACAGATAGAAATTCAAAATCACATATTTTCACATAATGGCACACAAAATCATATTAGACACATAATCATACTCATATTAAGGACCAATTAACAAATTACGGAACAGGGGTATCACAATGTGTCCATGTTTCATTCCATTTTCCATTTCCCAACCAATTTTCCGATTTATAACCCTGGCTCAGAACCTGGCCATATACTTTGAATGAGATTATATCTCATATCAATAATACTTCCATTTCAACAATTCAAATGAGGTAGCAACTCATATCAAACCACTTCTATAAGTCACAATAGATACACAGATTCGCTGTATCAATAACACCTAAGGCACTTCCATACTTCACAAATGATACACAGATTTGCTATATCAATAATTCAATGGATGCACGTATTTGCTGTATCAATGGAGTCCATCCTCTATCTTCTTCTACATAACATCCGGTTTAGGAGTCCATCCCCTATCTTCCCCTAAACCGTGGAGTACATCCCCTATCTCCTCCCACACAATACAATGTATGTAAACACATATCACATACATAATTAATCAATACATAATTGTGATGTATTAATCCAGCCGTCGTATTCGATGACGTATTCAATTGATTAGTTTTAGTTTGCCTAATCATCATGCATTGTCTACAACAATCAAGACTATCCTCCACCGATAGCCTAAAACAGTTATTTCTAAACAGATAATAAATGCTTCAACAGATATATACAATTTCAACATTCTCAAGGTGAGTGATTAATAAATCCAACTCCGCCATTGCATCTCATAATGAGCCAATTTCATTATTTCCAACTCAATTTCACATTTTCATATGATAAACTTCCACCTATAACTAACTGCCTTAACAGAACTACTGTAACTGCCTTACCTGAACTACAACAGCAGCTCACTCCTTCAGTTACACTGCACCAACAGTCTCATATCTCTTCATCACTGTCACAGTCACCAAAGTGAGAGTCATTGATATATCATCTATCACTGTCATGTATGCCAAGTGGTACTCCAAGATAATATCTGTAACAGATACAGAGTTTGTTATACAGAGTTTGTTAGTTAGTTATCAATATTGTTAGTGAGTTAGTTAGCACTATTATGTATATAAACTCTTTCACTGTTGTAATCAATGTAAGTTGAATATAAATGAAATCAATCTTCATCTTCCACATGGTATCAGAGCTTAAGAGCTCTCACGAGCAGATTCATTCATAGCAGGTCATGCTGCTTTATCCATGGCTGATTCATCCATGGCTGATCCTGTATCTCTTCCTTCTAGTCTTACTTCTCTGTTATCCAATTTTAGTTCTCTTGTCACTGTGAAACTTGATGTCAGTAATTTCCTTATCTGGCGAAATCAACTTCACCATATTCTTCGAGCCACTGGTTTTTTAGGCTATGTCACTGGAGCAATTCCTTGTCCTTCATACGAAATTACTGATGCTTCTGGAAAAACAGTCCTTAATCCTGCATATGCTAAATGGGAGGCTATTGATGCAAATCTTCTCACCTGTCTCATTGCAACTCTTTCTCCTTCTGTCTATTCTTCTGTTCTTCATTTACAAACTTGCTCACAAGTCTGGAAAGCACTTGAACAGAGATTTACCTCTGTCTCTCGATCGCATATTCATCAGTTAAAGAACAAACTTCACACCATCCGGAAGCAATCTTCCTCCATTGATAGTTATTTGTCCCAGATCAAAACTGTTTCAGATCAATTAGCTTTGTCTGGAGCAAAGGTTGATGATGAAGACCTAATTCTTCTCACATTAAATGGCTTACCAGATGAATATGATGCATTCAAAACTTCCATTCGCACTCGATCTACTTCAGTGTCTATGGAAGAACTGTGTTCTCTTCTTGGATCCGAAGAAATTCATATTGAAAGTAAACTCCAGCATTCATCTACTCCAGATCTGCATGTTGCCTATTCAACAACAACAAAAGGATCTTCATCTGGTTCTGGTTTTGATTCTGCATCCTCCAACTTTGGTTCAAATTCTCGCACTGCTTCTTTCAATACTTTCAGAGGCAGAACTCAGCACAGAGGAAACAGAGGTGGTAGATTTCAGAATAATTTTCGTGGTGGAAACAGAACTAATCGATATTCTGGAAATCGATTCAAATCAGATTATTCTGGAACTTCTCCATCTATATGCCAAATCTGTGGAAAATCAGGTCATATTGCTTTAAATTGTTGGTATAGGCATGATAATGCTTATCCATCTACTACACCAAAAGCCTATACAGCAGCAGTGTCTTCCTCATCACCAGACTTTACTGTGCCTCCTTGGTACCTTGATTCAGCAGCCACAAATCATCTCACACATGACTTGACCAATTTGCAGCAATATCAAGAGTATCAAGGATTAGATCAAGTTCAAGTTGGAGATGGCTCAGGTTTGCCTATTCAGCATGTTGGGAATGGTATACTTCCTACACCACATTTTTCCTTCCTTCTTTCCAATCTTTTACATGTTCCCTCTATTTCTTCCAATCTTCTATCTGTTCATCAATTAACCAAGGATCACAACTGTCTTGTTATTTTTGATTCTGATTCTTTTATCATTCAGGACAAACACACACATAAAGTTCTGCATAAAGGCTCCAATGTCAATGGCCTTTATCAAATGTCTCCATCTTCTTCCATCTGTTCAAAGTCACCACAGGTGTTTCAGTCTTCTACTGCTCCAGTTTCTGATCTGCTGTGGCATAAAAGGCTGGGACATCCTTCAACTGTCAAGATGCAGCACTTGGCATCAAATCTTCCAAATAAACATAGTCTCAATAAAGCCATAGCTTGTATTGACTGCTATGTGTCCAAAAGTCATAGACTTCCCTTCAAATTGTCATGTTCCTCTGTTGATAGTCCTTTTTCTCTTATTCATGCAGATGTATGGGGTCCTTTTACTGTTGATAAAGCCCCATTTCGATTTTATGTTTTGTTTGTTGATGATTGTACTAGATTCACTTGGATCTATCCCTTGCACTTTAAGAGTGAAGTCTATGACAAATGATTGAGTTTAAAGTGTATGCAGAAAATCAATTTCATACTTCTCTTAAAATTCTAAGAACTGATGGAGGCACTGAATTTGTTAACAAAAGAATTGCTGCCCTATTCTCTTCTCATGGTATTATTCACCAGACAAGTTGTCCTTATACTCAAGCTCAGAATGGTGTGGCTGAAAGGAAGCATAGGCATATAACTGAAACAGCTATCACTCTTCTTCACCAATCCTCTCTTCCTTTAAAATTCTGGTTTGATGCTGTAGCTACTGCTGTGTTTTTAATCAATAGAATGCCTAGCTCTATTCTTTCCAACAAATCTCCTTTTCAAGTGCTTTTTAAAACTCTTCCAGATTATTCCTCCTTCAAAGTCTTTGGTTGTCAATGTTTTCCTTGGTTGAAACCTTACACTACTCACAAACTTCAACCCAGGTCTGTCTCATGTGTCTTCTTAGGCTATCATCCCACTGTTAAAGGGTATAGGTGCTTAGATCCTCTCACTGGTAAACTTTATCTCTCAAGGCATGTTGTTTTCAATGAATCCTGTTTTCCTTATGCCACTACTATTTCTTTATCTCCTTCTCCTTCTCTCTCTTTGCCACATCTACATCAATTTTTCTGGCCTTCTTCATCTTCATCTTCCTCTGTCTCTCAGCAGCTTTCCTCCACTGTATCTCAGTCTTCTCCATCTCCTTCTTCTTTACCTATGTCTCATCTTCATCATCTTCTTCTCCACAGTTCTCTTCATCTCCACATGCCATTCCTATTAATTCTATTACTATTGATCTTCCTCCTTCTTCTGCTCCATCTTCTTTTAATCTTCACCCTATGCTTACCAGGTCCAAAACAAAAGCTCCTGTTTGTCTTACTGCTGCCTCAGATTTTTCTTATACTCAGTCTGAACCTCCAACTGATGCAGCTGCTTTAGCCTCTCCTGTGTGGTTTTCTGCTATGCAAGAGGAGTTTCAAGCTCTGCAACAACAATGTACTTGGGATCTAGTGTCACTTCCTTCTCATAAAACTGCAATTGGCTGTAAATGGGTGTATAGAATTAAACGTAATTCTGATGGTTCTGTGGCTAGATACAAAGCCCGGTTGGTAGCTAAAGGGTACCTCCAGCAAGAAGGAGTTGATTTTCATGAAACCTTTAGCCCTGTGGCCAAGCAACCCACCATTCGGATTTTTCTGTGTTTAGCTTTGCATTTTCACTGGCCTATTCATCAGTTAGACATTTCTAATGCCTTCCTTCACGGAACCTTAGATGAAGAGGTTTATATGCTTCAACCTCCAGGTTTTGTTCAAAATTCTACCCAAGTATGCAAGCTCAAGAAAGCTTTATATGGACTTAAACAAGCTCCTCGAGCTTGGTTTTCTACCTTCTCTAAATTTCTTCTTTCTCAGAACTTTGTTAACAGTCACTCTGATTCTTCTCTCTTTGTTCAACATACTACTACTAGTCTTATCATTCTTGTTGTATATGTTGATGACATCTTGGTTACTGGTAGTGATGCTTCCCTTCTTACTAAGTTCATTCATCACATGCACACTGTTTTCTCCATGAAAGAATTAGGTTCTGTGTCATATTTCTTAGGTATCTCTGTTAAATCTTTTTCTCATGGTTATTTCTTGTCTCAAGCTAAATATGCCACTGATCTTCTTCATAAAGCTGGTTTGACTGATTGCAAACCTTGTTCCACCCCTTTAGCTGTTAAACCTTCTCTGACTGCTGGTGCTGACCTTCCTTTTTCCAATCCTTCTCTTTACCGTAGCCTGGTTGGAGGATTACAGTACCTGACCATTACCCGTCCTGACTTGGCCCTTGCTGTTAATCAGGCCTGCCAGCACATGCATCTCCCCACCAATGCTGATTTTCAAGCTGTTAAACGTCTCTTGAGATATGTGAAGGGTACACTTCATCATGGTCTTCATTTTACGTCTGGCCCCTTTTCTCTTCATGCTTTTTCAGATTCAAACTGGGCTGGGGATAGTGTTGATCGTCGCTCCACTTCAGGCTACTGTATCTATTTGGGTCCTAATTTGATTTCTTGGAGTGCTAAGAAACAGTCTATTGTTTCTAGATCTTCCACTGAGGCCGAGTACAGAGCTTTGGCTAATGCAACTGCTGAACTTACATGGTTGCAACAACTGCTCAAAGACATGCACCTCTCTGTGCCTTCTATTCCCGAGCTCTGGTGTGACAATCTCTCTGCTATGGCTTTGGCTACTAATCCTGTTTTCCACTCTCGGTCTAAGCATATCGAAATTGACTGTCACTTTATTCGTGATAAGGTTGTTGACAAGCTTATTACTTTGAAGTATGTGCCTACCACAGATCAGGTGGCTGACATTTTCACTAAGCCTCTTCCTACTTCTCGCTTCCAATATTTGAAAGACAAGCTTCTTGTGCTTCCTTGCCCCATCAGCTTGCAAGGGGCTGATAAACTTCCACCTATAACTAACTGCCTTAACAGAACTACTGTAACTGCCTTACCTGAACTACAACAGCAGCTCACTCCTTCAGTTACACTGCACCAACAGTCTCATATCTCTTCATCACTGTCACAGCCAAAGTGAGAGTCATTGATATATCATCTATCACTGTCATGTATGCCAAGTGGTACTCCAAGATAATATCTGTAACAGATACAGAGTTTGTTAGTTAGTTATCAATATTGTTAGTGAGTTAGTTAGCACTATTATGTATATAAACTCTTTCACTGTTGTAATCAATGTAAGTTGAATATAAATGAAATCAATCTTCATCTTCCACACATAACATTTCTCATTAATTACACTAATGACCCAAATATACCCAAACATGGCATTTTCCCCATTTTTCTCAATATTGACCCAAAGGTCCAAATATTATCAACAAGGTCAATAATCCCTTTTTAAGACCCAAAATATACATATGTGAGTCAAAAAGACAAAACTTCTCTTTTTCTAAATAACACATCTCAAACCCTAACTTTCCCAAATCAAACCATTTACACAAATAGCTCAACATCTATGTTAAAGCACATAAGAATGAGTAGTTATCCCTACCTCAAGAGATGAGACCCAATGGAGAAGATGAGGAATTTCGAGATGCTCCAAAATCTAAGATTTTCGGATCAAAAGATAGCCCTCACCAAGACCAACACTTTTTGTAAAGGCTCCAGGTAGGAGATCACTCTAACTAGATCAATCCTAGAGAGAAGTCAAGGTTTTAGAGTGAGGTCTCTCAAATGTGATTTTCGAAAAGTAAGAGAGAGAAAAGTGTTGAAAAGTGATCCAAAAAGGTGAGACTTGGACTGTTATACACATCGCCCCGCTCGAGCGTGAAAACCCCCGCTCGAGCGTCAGATACATACTCAACTTTTGGTTTTCTAAACACAACCAACCTGCTACAAACCTGCCCAACACAACCCAAGACTCAAATACAAAGAGTAAGGATGGAAATGAGAACGAGACAACAACACAACCACGGAACCAAGTCCGGAATACAATATATAAAGGAAGGGAAAATCGGGATCGCTATAATATCCCCCTTTAAAGAATTTCGTCCCCGAAATTAAGTACAAGTTTTCAAAAACAAGTTTTTCTCAATTCTCAACAATGTTACAATTCATTACCCAACAACTTGACCCATTACCGGCCATTCCATCTCTATTCAAGAGGCATTTCACAATATATAACTCAATATGCGTTTACAACATGCTTTCCCTTGAAATTTACCAATTTCAACACATTTTCCACAATTCCATATCATATTCAATGTTCATGATATATTTCCATTTCTACAATACATTCAACATATGCAATGCTACATTAAACCTCCTTTTCAAGGCAAGTTTCAAAATACTTCCATAAATCAAAACATATACAATGTTTTACAACTCAAGACATATTTAATGCTCTTAAAATTCATCAATATTACAAAATCCCAATACATGGTTAAACATTTGCAAACAAGTCCGGATATTTCTCACGAGCATCCACCTCACATTCCCAAGTGGCTTCCTTCACTCTGTGATGTTTCCACAAAACTTTTACCAAGGGAATGGTCTTGCCTCGCAAGACTTGATCCCTCCTATCCAAGACCCGAACTAGCCTCTCTTCGTACGAGATATCCTCGTCAACCTCCAAATCGGTCCAATCCAGCACATGGGACGGATCCGGCTCATACTTCCGAAGCATAGTAACATGAAACACGTCATGTACCCCGGATAACTGCGGCGGCAAGGCTAAACTATAGGCAACCTCGCCAATCCTCTCAAGGATCTCAAAGGGACCAATAATCCGAGGGGACAACTTCCCACTCTTCCCAAACCTCATCAAACCCCGCCTAGGTGATATTTTCAGAAAAACATGATCACCTGTCTCAAATGCCAAAGGCCTCCTCCTACGGTCAGCATAACTCTTTTGGCGACTCTGGGCTGTAACAAGCCTCCTATGGATAAGCTCAACTTTCTCCGTCATTTCCCTCACCAACTCCGGGCCCAACAAAGGTGCATCACCCACCTCGGCCCAACAAATCGGAGACCTACAAGGTCAGCCATACAAGGTCTCAAACGGTGCCATACCGATGCTCGACTGAAACTATTGTTGTAGGCAAACTCCACCAAGGGCAAGTGCCTCTCCCACGACCCACTAAAGTCAAGAACACAACCTCGAAACATATCCTCAAGGATCTGAATAGTACGCTCGGACTGCCCGTCAGTCTGAGGATGATATGCCGTGCTAAAGGTCAACCTAGTGCCCAAGGCACTTTGCAAACTCTGCCACAACCTACCAGTAAAGCGAGGATCTCTATCTGAGACGATCGACACTGGGACCCCGTGCAACCTCACTATGTCCCGAATATACAAATCGGCAAGATGGTCTACCGAATCTCTCACGCGCATAGGGATAAAGTGCGCCGACTTAGTCAATCGGTCTACAACCACCCAAATAGCATCACTACCCCACTGAGTCCTCGGAAGACCTACAACGAAGTCCATAGTGACGTGCTCCCACTTCCACTTGGCAATAGGCAAGGGTTGTAACAAACTCGCTGGCCTCTGATGCTCGGCCTTCACTTGCTGACAAGTAAGGCATTTCGATACGAAAACTGCCACATCTCTCTTCATACCCCGCCACCAAAACTGGCGACCTAAGTCGCGATACATCTTGGTGCCTCCCGGATGCACCGCAAGGCGTGAATGGTGAAACTCTCGGAGTACCTCCTCTCGGCAAGACTCCGGCACAAACAAGCGGTCTCGGTATCTCACACTCAGGTCGGGATACACAGACAAACCCTTCTCAGCCTTCCCACTGGAGATCTTCTCTCGAAGGGATTCTACCTCAAGGTCACCTCCCTGTGCCTCTAACACTCAATTCATAAGTGTAGGCTGCACAACAACAGAAAACAAGGCCGCTGCTTCAACGGATTCGCCCAGAAGCAAATCAAACTCGCCAAGTGCACCCAACATCTCCCATTCCCGAATGGCTATACAAGCTACATCACTAATGGATTTCCTATTGAGGGCATCGGCCACAACATTGGCCTTTCCCGGGTGATAGTGCAACTCGAAATCGTAGTCCTCAATGAACTCCATCCACCTCCTTTGCCTCAAATTCAAGTCTCTCTGTGTAAACAGGTACTTCAAACTCTTATGATCCGAGAATACCTCGAATCTCTCACCATAAAGGTAGTGCCTCCAAATCTTCAAGGCAAAGATCACAACTGCTAGCTCTAGGTCATGTGTAGGGTAATTTTTCTCGTGTATTTTCAACTGACGTGAGCCATAGACTACTACCTTCCCCCCTTGCATCAACACACAACCCAAACCTTCTCGTGAGGCATCACAATAAACCGCATAATCCAAACCTCTCTCCGGAATAATCAAGACCGGAGCAGTAGTCAATCTAATTTTCAACTCTTGGAACGACTTTTCACAAGTCTCACTCCACACAAACTTGACCCCTTTCCGCATCAATCTAGTCAATGGCGAAGCTAGCCTGGAGAAATCTTTTACAAACCGGCGGTAATACTCAGCTAATCCTAGAAAACTGCGGATCTCAAAGACACTCTTAGGCTGTGCCCAATCCTGCACTACCTCAATCTTGGATGTATCAACAGACACCCCTTCCCCGGAAACAACATGGCCTAAGAATTTAACCTCTCTTAGCTAGAACTCACACTTCCCAAACTTGGCATACAGCCTATGGGCTCTAAGCAACTCAAGCACCACTCTCAAGTGTTCCTCGTGCTCCTCCTCAAAGGAGAATAAATCAGAATGTCGTCCACGAAAATGACCACAAAGCGATCTAAGAATTCCCGGAATATCCGGTTCATCAGGTCCATAAACACTGCCGGTGCATTGGTGAGCCCAAATGGCATCACCAGAAACTCATAATGGCCATACCGCGTACGGAATGCCGTCTTTGGAATATCCTCCTCCTTGACCCTCAACTGGTGGTAACCCGATCTCAAGTCTATCTTAGAGAAACAATGGGACCCCTTCAACTGGTCAAACAGATTATCTATACGGGGCATAGGGTACTTATTCTTAACCGTAGCCCGATTCAATTTCCGATAATCGATGCAAAGTCTCAAGGCACCATCTTTCTTTTTAGCAAAGAGAGCCGGTGCTCCCCACGGCGAAACACTAGGGTGAATGAAGCCCTTATCCAGCAACTCTTGGAGTTGAATCTTCAACTCACTCAACTCGGCTGGGGCAAAACAGTAAGGTGCCATAGAAATCGGCGCTGTGCCAGGCACTAAATCAATGGAGAATTCTATCTCTCGATGAGGTGGTAAACTAACAAGATCCTCGGGAAAGACGTTCGAGTACTCACAAACCACTCTCGGCAACTCAACCCCGGTCTCATCACACTCACTACTCATAAGGCTAGCGAGAAAACCACTAAGCTTACTCCGCCCTTGCGGATCATACACCGGTGGCAAAACACTACCAACCCGATCCCCAAGAAATGGAAACAATCCCCGCTCAAGGTACATACTGTGACCTTCTGGCGGTAGCAATGGATAACAGCCCGGTATGACGATAACCAGTCTATACCCAAAATAACATCAAAACCTGACAGAGGCATAACTACAAAAAGAAATGGAAGTCGGCGGTCGGCGACCTCTATATCGCACCCTCTACACCTTTGTTTCAAAATCAACTCACCCCCAACAGGTGATACAACACAAATAGGAGATGTTAACTGTGCCAACTCCAACCCCAAAACAGATGCAAATGCAGCAGATATAAAAGAATGGGATGCACCCGTATCAATCAACACATTGGCAACCGAGTTGCAAAACAAGAAGGTACCTCTCACAACCGATGGAGCCGGTATAAGATCCTGCGCGGTAACAGCATACACGCGCCTTGAAGGCCCCTAGTCTACCTGCTCACCTTTAGGAGCAAAAGACTGCTGCACAGACTGGGACGATGAAGCCCCCTGATTGGCCCTCGAGGACTGAACTGACTGAGCTGGCTGAAAACTCTGCATCTGCCCAGATGCACCAGATGTGCCACTCAACTGCGGGCAAAACCTCTTCAGGTGCCTTGCCTGACCACACTGGTAACAAGAGAGCGACTGGCCTCTGCCGTGACTCTGGCTCTGAGGTCGAGCAGAAGATGAAGCTGCTCTCTGCCCTCCGCCCTTCTGCGGGCAAGCTGGAGACTTGTGGCCCAGCTGACCACATTTGTAACGTCTCCCTGACTGCCTCTTCCAGGGCCTGCACTCGGCACTGGAAAGGTAGATCTAGTAAGACTACCCTGAGACTGCTGAGGGTTAGAACCCCTCCCATCACCCTAACCATCCTGACTCCTCTTGGAGCCCTCTGCCTCTCCTCTTCCTTCTGCATCATCATCTCCATATGGGCCACAGCATCTACAAGGCGCCCATAGTCCCGGGTCATAGAACCCCCAACTCTCATCTTGAGGCCATGCCTCAACTTCTTCTCAAACTCCAGACAACGACGTTCCTTAGACGCCATAAGCTCAGGTACAAACCTGGATAGACTGGTAAATGCGGCCTCAAACTCAGCCACTGATAAACTCAGCTGCTTGAGCTGACAAAACTGGTCTCTCAGTTTCTCCCTGGCAGCTGGAGATAGAAACTTCTCTTGGAAAGCATCTACAAAAGCCTCCCACGTGCCACCAATACGACCCCTCATGTACTTCCACCACTGACCTGCATTCCCCTTAAGTTGGAAAGATGCCAAGGTCACCTTCAAAGCCCCGTCTTCAATGCCAAGCATCTCAAACGTCTTCGTCATCTGTTCGAGCCATTCATCAGCTTTCAGTGGCTCTTTCGGATTCCCCACAAACTCGTCTGGGTTAGACCGGAAAAACTCCCTCTTCAGAAAGGAAGGCCCTGCATCAACTACCTGGGCCTGAACTTGATTCTTAGCTCTGAGAATGTTCAAAGATTCCCTCAAAGCTCCTGCCATCTCGAGGGCTAAGGCGCCCATGGCTTGCTGACCCATTGGCTCGGCCACATTGGCCTGACCAACACCCTCCTGCTGCTCCGGAATCTCATCCGGTATAGGCATCTCCTGCCTCCTAGGCCTACCTCGCCTACCACCACGTCCTCGTCCTGACATCCTAATAAAGGTAACGAAGAACATTAGCACATTCACAAATGTGCCGAAGCTATAACACTCGCGTCCTAATGCATGGACAATTGTAATTCACTCCACGTAAGCACATAATCACATAAGCACTTACGAATTTCATTTCCGGATAATGATAGTCCCGAGGTGTTACTAGAGTTCCGGTTAGAAACAGCATTGATCAAGTGCTTTTCCAACAAGACTCACAGAAACCCAAGGATCCAATCAACATCCTAGAAACTACATTCCATACCCATATAGTCAAATAAACATGTTATCACATAAGCACATGACATTACACCTAAGTCTCTAACAAGCGAGACAAACCCATTGTGATACTAATCACTTCCCACATATCCAAAGTATTCAAACCCGGTACGTTCTGATACCAAGTTGTAATGCCCTCAAAATAAACCCATAATTAAACATTCAAGACATGCTTAGACTTAAGAGAAATAAGCATAATTACATTTCATCAGAGTATTCATTACAAAATGTATTACATGTTGACCACAAAAGTAAATGCCCTATAGGCTTACCACTTTCCAAGTCAACACTTGGTTACAAAAAAAGAGTACTAACTCTACACAAAATGAGCCCTTGGCTTGATATACATGTAATACAAAAAGGAAATCACAAAAGATGTCCCAGCCACTAAGCCTCTCAAGCTACGTCCTTGGAGGTGGCATGCTACCTGTACCTGAAAATGATGTCCCATATAGAGTGAGCCAACGCCCAGTAGAGATATGTTAAACATAATATGAGCAATAACTAAAACAGTAGCATTTGATAAATGTTTAACTCACATAAACCAATACATAGTCCATTTCAAATACATGACAATGTGTCCATGTTTCATTCCATTTTCCATTTCCCAACCAATTTTCCGATTTATAACCCTGGCTCAGAACCTGGCCATATACTTTGAATGAGATTGTATCTCATATCAATAATACTTTCATTTCAACAATTCAAATGAGATAGCAACTCGTATCAAACCACTTCCATAAGTCACAATAGATATACAGATTCGCTGTATCAATAACACTTAAGGCACTTCCATACTTCACAAATGATACACAGATTTGCCGTATCAATAATTCAATGGATACACGTATTTGCTGTATCAATGGAGTCCATCGCCTATCTCCTCCTACATAACATCCAGTTTAGGAGTCCATCCCCTATCTTTCCCTAAACCGTGGAGTACATCCCCTCTCTCTTCCCACACAATACAATGTATGTAAACACATATCACATACATAATTAATCAATACATAATTGTGATGTATTAATCCAGCCATCATATTCGATGACATATTCAATTGATTAGTTTTAGTTTGCCTAATCATCATGCATTGTCTACAACAATCAAGACTATTCTCCACCGATAGCCCAAAACAGTTATTTCTAAACAGATAATAAATGCTTCAACAGATATATACAATTTCAACATTCTCAAGGTGAGTGATTAATAAATCCAACTCCGCCATTCCATCTCATAATGAGCCAATTTCATTATTTCCAACTCAATTTCACATTTTCATAACATTTCTCATTAATTACACTAATGACCCAAATATACCCAAACATGGCATTTTCCCCATTTTTTCTCAATATTGACCCAAAGGTCCAAATATTATCAACAAGGTCAATAATCCCTTTTTAAGACCCAAAATATACATATGTGAGTCAAAAAGACAAAACTTCTCTTTTTCTAAATAACACATCTCAAACCCTAACTTTCCCAAATCAAACTATTTACACAAATAGCTCAACATCTATGTTAAAGCACATAAGAATGAGTAGTTATCCCTACCTCAAGAGATGAGACCCAATGGAGAAGATGAGGAATTTCGAGATGCTCCAAAATCTAAGATTTTCGGATCAAAAGATAGCCCTCACCAAGACCAACACTTTTTTGTAAAGGCTTAAGGGTAGGAGATCACTCTAACTAGATCAAATCCTAGAGAGAAGTCAAGGTTTTAGAGTGAGGTGCTCTCAAATGGTGATTTTCGAAAAGTAAGAGAGAGAAAAGATGTTGAAAAGTGATCCAAAAAGGTGAGACTCGGACTGTTATACACGTCGCCCTACTCGAGCGTGAAAACCCCCGCTCGAGCGTCAGACACATACTCACGCTCGAGCGTGAAAAGCGCCGCTCGAGCGTCGATTACACACTTCCAGAAGTTTTGCAGACTATGGTTCACGCTCGAGTGTCAAACTCCCCGCTCGAGCGGAGGAACAAAATCAAAGGGTCACGCTCGAGCGTCAAAACTCCCGCTCGAGCATCCGAAGACCTGCAGAGAAAATACTGGGAGATGGGAAATCATGCTCGAGCGTCAAAACGCCCGCTCGAGCGGAGAAGCAACAACAAAGGTGTAACGCCCTCAAAATAAACCCAATAATCATACATTCTTAACATGCTCAGACATAGGAGAATAAAGTATAAGTACGTTTCATCAGAGTATTTCTTACAAATGTATTACATGTTAACAACAAAAGCAAATGCCCAACGGGCTTACAGCTTTCCAAGTCAACACTTGGTTACAAAAAAGAAGAGTTCTAACTCTATACAAAATAAGCCCTTGGCTTGATTTACATGTAATACAAATAAAGTAATCACAAAAGATGACCCAGCCACTAATCCTCTCAAGCTACGTCCTCGGAGGTGGCATGCTACCTATACCTGAAAATGATGTCCCATATAGGGTGAGCCAACGCCCAGTAGAGATATGCTAAACATTGTATGGGCAATAACTAAAACATTAGCATTTGATAAATGTTTAATTCACATAAATCAATTCATATTTCATTTCAAATACATGACCAATGTGTCCATGTTTTTATTCCATCTCTTAACCAATTTCTCAATTCACAACCCTGGCTCAGAACCTGGCCATATACTTTAAGTGAGATTACATCCCATATCAGCAACGTTTCTATTTCAATTGAAATAACAACTCAAATTAATCATTTCATGCTTCATAATAGATACACATTTTAGTACTGTATCCATCTCAGACAAAACACTTCCATATTCCACATATGATACACATTTTAGTGCTGTATCAATGTCAAACAAAACACTTCCATATTCCACGTATGATACACATTTTAGTGCTGTATCAATGTCAAACGATATTCGGTTTAGAGGTCCATCCCCTATCTTCCCCTAAACCGTGGAGTACATCCCCTATCTCCCCCCACACAACACAATGCATATAAACACATATCACATACATAATCAAACAAATACATAAAATTCATGTATTATACCAACCGCTATATTCAATGGCATACTCAGTTGATTAGTTTTAGTTTGCCTAATCATTATGCATTGTCTACAACAATTAAGACTATCCTCCACCGATAGCCCAAAGCAATTATTTCTAAACAGATAATAATTACGTTCAACAGATAAATATCGACAATTTCAAAAGTGAGCGATTAATAAATCCAACTTCACTATTCCATCTCATAATGAGCCAATTTCAATATATTCAACTCAATTTCATATTCTCATAATTTTCCCAAATTAATTATACCAATTAATTTATGCACAAATTAGGGCTTTCTCCCCCGTTTCTCAATATTAACCCAAAGGTTCAAATATCAACAACTCTTCAAAAATACCATCATTTTGAGACCCAAATACATATTCAAGAGTCAGAATAACAAAACCCCATTTATTCACTTTGAAACCCTAAGTCCCAAAATTTCCCAACTCAAACCATCTATACAAATAGCTCAATATTTATGTTAAAACACATAAGAATGAGTAGGAATCCCTACCTCAAGAGATGAATTCCAACGAAGAAGATGAAGAAAACGAAGATGCCCCAAATCCTAAAATTCTCGGATCAAAATGTAGTCCTCAACGATCCCCACACTTTTTGTAAAGGCCAAAGGGTAGGAGAACACTCTAACTAGATCATTACCTAGACAGAAGTGGAGGTTTTAGAGAGAGAAGCTCTCCAATGGAGTTTTAGAAAAGTAAGAGAGAGAGTGTGGATGTAAAAAGTGATTCAAAATAGCCTAGCTGTCAACTGATATACGACTCTCTCGCTCAAGCGGATAATAGGACGCTCGAGCGTTAAGCACAAAAACTGAACCCGTTCGAGCGCAAGAAGACCCGTTCGAGCACCAAGACACAACTGCAAAACACACCCGCTCGAGCGCAAAGGAAAAGCCGCTCGAGCGTAGATTTCCCCCTTCCAGTACTTTTACAGAAAAAGAACTACCCGCTCGAGCGCCAAGATACTCGCTTGAGCGCGACCTACTCGAGCGTAAGAAAATCCGCTTGAGCGTGAAAAACCCACCTGCAGAATTTTTGCAGAGGCACGAGGTACTGAGAGTGTGTAAATCCAGCTCGAGCGCAAGAAGACCCGCTTGAGCGGATAACCAAAAATCAAACTCCGCTCGAGCGCAAAGAGACCCGCTCGAGCGTACCACCAAAATCCTAGGCAACAAGTAATGGGACTAAAGCTCAACCAACCTGTTCGAAACATGCCCAACACATCCTAAAACTCATATATATGGAATTAAAGGATAACAACAAGATATACAACCACCAACTCCACGGAACCTAAGTCCGGAATACAACAATCAAAGGAAGAGGAACCGGGATCGCTATAAAAGGGCCCGCTTGAGCGTCAAAATCCCCGCTTGAGCGTGAAGGCCAAATTCTGGGCATTAACTTTTGGTTTTCTAAACACAACCAACCTGCTACAAACCTGCCCAACACAACCCAAGACTCAAATACAAAGAGTAAAGGATGGAAATGAGAACGAGACAACAACACAACCACGGAACCAAGTCCGGAATACAATATATAAAGGAAGGGAAAACTGGGATCGCTATAGTCCCTATAGTTTGGAGTTGTGTCACTTGGGTCCTTGACTTTTCAATTGTGATATATTTGACCTGAATTTTGAATCTTGTTCCAAATAAGGACAATTGAAAATACCATTACTCAATTTCAAGGTCAAAGTCGCCAATTTGATAAATATAAATTAATTTGACAAAAATAAATGTTAAAAAATATTTTTGAATTTTTAAAAATTATTTCTACCCACCAAAGATAAAATTATGTAAAATTGATAAATTTTTTTCACATTTAATTTTTTACCAAATTAATTTTTATTATGTATTTGGATGATGATCATGTAATGGATGGTTGTTTTTATTTTCATTAAATTAGATTCTATTTTTCCAAAACTCAAATATGGTGACAATTTTGATATTATTATTAAATCAATATGTTAAATCAAAAAATTCAAAACTAAAAACATTTCATATATTAAATATATAGATTACACACTAAAAGCCTAACAACCACACATTGTATGATCAGTATCTAAACACACAATAAAAATAAATTTGGTAAAATAAATAAATAAATGCGTAAAAGATTTATCAATTTTACATAATTTTATCTTTAGTGGATAAAAATAATTTTTAGAAATTCGAAAATATTTTTTGACATTTTTTTAAATTAGTTTATATTTTATCAAATTGACGACTTTGCCCTTGAAATTGAGCAATAGTATCTTCTCAATTGTCCTTATTTGGAACAAGATTGAAAATTTATTATCAAATGTGTCACAATTGAAAAGTCAGAAATTAAAGTGATACGAGTTCTAAACTATAGGCAATGTTAGTGTACTTCGCCCTTAATACTTTGTCACAAAAGTATTTCAAAATGAATACAACAATTTGTTCCCACCTTGAAGGGTATGATTGGATTAAAGTATGTTATTATGGAGTCTTGAACTTATTTGAGAGAAATTAAAAAAATATAGGACTTAGTTATCTAAAAATTGAAAGTTGAAAAAACTGAATGACATTTTGAAGGAAAAAATGATACTTATTTGTAATTTTTTCTAATATTTTGTTGCCATATTTTGTCCTGAAAACTGTAACAATTATTAGATACCCCACAGTATCATATGGCATTGTCTACGTGGTACTCCAAACAAATGAGAAAATGCAACATATACTAAGTGGGTCGGTCATATTTTGTTTCCAACTACTTAACAAAGTAAGTCAATATATCTCACTCATAAAAATTTTCTTTGCGTAATTGGTTTGGATTATTATATAACTAATGTCATATAGCGATTGAAGGCTACCTCATTCCGTCCTGATGCAATTGCAACACAAAATTTGGTTAATTAAGTATAAAACATTGGAGAAATCACCACTTCTATATATAACAATAGCAACTCAACAAAGTTATACAGACGATATAGAAATAAAATCATTTTTTTGTTTTCACTAAGAAGAATCCCATAAGGTTCCCCCCAACCAAAACCTCTCTCCCCAAATAAAAAAAGAAAACAAATACGTACTTATAGAATCAAGGAAGACACTAGCCTATTCTAGAATTTTTCCTATCTCATTCTAAATGTTTTTCTCGCTCAGTGATTTTCTTCAATTAAAAAAAAAAGTACAAACTACAATACAAAAGAAGATAAATTTAAATAAAACTTAAAATTTATTACTGAAATTACACCAACCCATGAACCCCTTTTTGTTTCTCTCTTTTCCTTCCTCCCTCCTTTCAACTTCCTCACTTCTTCCCCTAAATCTGTAACGCCCTCAAAATAGTATATAAATCAATCATTCACGAGATCTATAGACATAATAGAAATGTTATATTTTCATTCATCAAAGTTAATATTACAAGAGATATCACATGCCTTACATTTTCATAAATGTTTATCTTGAAACTATAGCACGTAATTCAAATTGAGAACAACAAAATGGATGCCCTAAGGGCTTACATCTTTCCAAGTCATCACTTGGTTACAACAAAAAAAGAGTCAGAAGCTCTTTACAATTAAAGCCCTTAGCTTAAAAGGAAACATATAAACACAAAATGTAATGACAAAACGGAGCCTTCAGCCTCTAAGCCTCCCAAGCTATGTCCTTGGAGGTGGCATGTCACCTGTACCTGAAAATGGTTTCCCAAGTAGGGTGAGCCAAAGCCCAGTAGAGATATACTAAACAATATATGAGAATTAACTAAAATATGTGCATCAGATAAATGTGCAACATTCTTAACCAATACATATTCTTTTCAAGGTTAGTCCATATAGATAGCCAATATCTCAATTCATTTCCATTCTTCCATTTCGGGTAAATCAATTAACCAAATTTATTGTTATCAAAGCAACTAATATGAGACTACAACTCAATGGTTCACAATTCAATACATTCATCAATCCAACACTTCTATTTCTTGCCATTTTACAGAACCACGTCCGAGGGAATCGGCACCCATAAATATATAAGATTTCGGGACTTTCACCCTGGACACTTCGGCCAACTTAATTATCAATGGAGTCCATTCCCTATCTCCTCCCGAATAATGGAGTACATCCTCTATCTCCTCCCAAACAATGATTGTAACAACCCTCGTCGCTGAACACCGATAAACTACAGATTACTGTTAAACTGAGACTGATTATGAAAATTAATTGAACTGATTAAAATACTGGACTGACTGACTGAGATCTGAAACGGAATCGATTGACTGTATCCGTTTAATTGCATGTTTATCTGTTTGAGCGTTTAATTATCTGTTCAGTTTTCTATGTTTAAACTGTTAATTGAAGGCCTTATCGGCGGCCAAACCCGAAATCGATTAGTATTTTGTGATCATCATAATTTGTGTGAATTTATGGTGTAATTATCTGAAAATTTATTTGGTACGATTAAATTAGATTAAAATAAGTTAAATTGCATTGTTAGACTTATTTGCAGAAATGCCATTGTGAGTGGGCCCTTATTATAACATTTTTGAGCCTTATACACTCAAACAAAACAAATCCTTCAGCCATTTCATTGAGCTCAACCGACCATAGAGAGAGAGAAACTTGAGGAGTTGATTTCATTTCAAATTGTGCTTGTAAATTGCTTGGTAATTGAAGAAATTGGAACATAGGTTGCAAATTAAGCTTCCTTACCTTGTAATTGAAGCTCTAGGTAAGGAATTTAACCTCTCATTATTGTGTTTAAGCTTGTGCATGCCTAGTTCTTGTATCCTTAGTGCTTTGAGCCTTGAATTGGTCCATACATGTCAAATTGGAGTCTAGATCATGCATGCATGTCTACATTGTTGCATTTTGAGGTTGATTACATGGAATTTGGTACATGCATGTCCATATTATTGTTAGAATCCATGTTTTCATCTTGTCTTTGGAAGATTTGAGCTCATTAGAGCATGTTTTGAAGTTTTGAAATGGTTTAAATCCATGCATGTCATGTTTGTAGCATGTTCATGAAAATTTGGTTTGAAATGGGTTTAATTAAACACCCTTGGGCTTTGATTTCTCAAATTGAGCTTTGAATCATGTTATTCTATGTGTTTACAAATGTTTTCCAGAAAATTAGCCCAAGAGGGTCGAATTTGATGCATTTAAACTTGGTTTTTGGCTTGAAGGTGCAATCTGGGTTTTCCAGATTTTGCACTTCCGCTCGAGCGGGGGAAGTGCCGCTCGAGCGGGAAAATCGAGCTCCCAGCATCTTGCACTGCGCATCAATCCGCTCGAGCGGAGGATTGGGTGACACGCTCGAGCGGGCATCGAGCGTGAATTTCACCTATCCAGTACTTTTTGGTCCGCTCGAGCGGGGAAGTTGACGCTCGAGCGGTGACCTTTATTGCATGAACGCTCGAGCGGGGAAACCTGCGCTCGAGCGGGACTCGGTTTTCCTGAAAATTCTGAAAATATTTTCTAAGTGCATCTTTGCATCCTCTTTCCATCCTAGGTATTCCTAGGGCATATTTAAGGCATCTTAAAGAGGATATAGATGTAGAACACACCGAGGCAAATTAGGGATTAAGTTATTATCTTTCCCAACTATGTAGCTTAGTGTATGTTCAATCTGTAAACTGTGTAGGGTTGGCTTTCCGAGAGGACGCTCTAGTTCACTGTAGCCCAGAACTCTATGAGTAACAATTGTGTAAAGATATGTTCAAAATGGTTATCTTTTGAATACTGAACTGTACTGTTTTCTGAACTGTCACTGTTAACTGAATGAATGTACGTCCTATATTCTGAATTGTATTGTGGCATCCTTAGCAACTACTGTTACTGACTGTACTGTTACAGAGATCTTTGTCGGTTCCCTCGTGGAACCACTACTGTTTACTGATTGATAGCGATCATTACTGCTCGGTCTTTTAAGACCTACTGTTTACTGTTATGCTAATGGATGTACCACATATGACTGTTTACTGCACTGAACAACTGATATACTGATTTAATGAACTGTTTTCATTACTGTAAGGACATTCATTCTAAACCTCTTTACGTATTATGTTATTCACTGGGCTTTAGCTCACTGCTCATATATATATATGTAGGTGTACAGGTACCGGACCAATGCTAGAAGCGTCGGGATAAACTCCAGTTTTGTCAAGCCAACCAATGTGCCTCACTACGAGGTTCCGAGCCTGCCAAGCTTAGGCTATGGGGTGTTTTAGTTTCCCCCTTCTGTTCCATTTTTGTAATACTGCATAGACTGAACGTTTTGCACTGTACTGTTTATCAGGGATTAAGTCCCTGTTCTGACTGGTTATATATTATATGCATACTGTTTCGTACTGTTCTGTATAAATGTATGAAAAATCTTTTTGGCATACAGACTGTCACAGCTCATTGGACATTGTTTATTTACTGTGATGGCTTCTGCCATGCCCCTGTACTCTGTTTTACTGTATTACTGTCAAGCAGGCCTTTGATAATCTCGGATTACTGGCCGGTTACGGTGCTAAACCCATAGGGGCGGGTTTGAGTCGTGACAATGATACATATACAATGTACTTAAACACTTTGTCATATACAATGACTAATCAAAACACATATTCAATGGTTTAATCAAACCGTCATATTCAATGACATAATTCAATTGATTAGTTTTAATCCTCCTAATTCTCATGCAGTTTCTACAACAATCATAGATATCTTTCATCGATAGCCCAAAACAAATATATCTAAATAGATAAATAAATCTATCAACAAATAATTTATCAAATTCCCATAGGTGAGTGATTTATTAAATCCAACTACACCATTCATTTACACATTCCCCCAATTTCATATTTCCCATACCAATTTCATTATTTATACAAAAAGATTATTTAGTTCAAATTAGGGTAATCTTCCCCATTTCCCAAATATTACACCCAAGACCAAATTTCACCAATTATGTCCAAGCAATATCATGTTCAAGACCTCTCATACACATATTGTACCAAATATGGAAAACCCCTCTTTCAAATATCAAAACCCTAACCTTAACTTCACTCAGATCTTCCCAAATCCCACCATTTATACAAAATGACAAATATCTAAGTTAAAACTCATATTAAAGAGTAGAATATCCCTACCTCAAAGCTAGGAGACCAAAGGAGATGACGAAGAGCTTAAAAAATGCCCCAAATTTAGTTTTGCTCGGATCAAAGGAAAGCCTTTGAGATGCTCCAACACTTTAGCAAAGGGTCTAGGGTTGAGAGATGCTTAGATCTAGGATTATTTGTAGAGAGAGAGGGTATTTTAGAGAGAGAGAGACAGTTGGATTAGGGTTTTGGGTGAAAAAGAGACCAAAAAGTGATATAAAATCATACGTAGTCCTCGCTCGAGCGAAAGAGTCTTCGCTCGAGTGACTAGACACAACAATGATCTCGCTCGAGTGCAAGGAGTGTAGCTCGAGTGTAGAATGCAAAGCTTCAGGTTTGCCACCAACGCAGACGCACGCTCAAGCGCAAGAAGTCTCGCTCGAGCGCAAGAAGCCTTGCTTGAGCAAAGCACTTCACCTTCCCAGAAAAGCTGCATTAGGAAAAAGACCTGAGGACTCTCAATCCTCGCTTGAGCGTAAGAACCCTCGCTCGAGTAAAGAAGCCAAAATCTGGACAACAACGTTCTAGACCAACTAACAACCAACTTGGTCTAAACTCACCCAACAAGTCCCAAAACTCAATTTCAAAGAATTAAAAGAGAATAACAAGACAAGGATACGATATTCAACCACGGAACCCAAGTCCGGGACACAAAGAAGGTCGGGCAAAATCGGGATCGCTATAAAATCACTTCACACAATCCCCCACAAAAAATTGAAAATAACACCATACCATAACCAACTCACCACAACATCAAGAAAAAATTAAAACCAAAATCACACCCAAAGGTAAATAAGTAAACTCCAAAACTCCCAAATTAAACCAAAACAACATACCATAAATGAAAGGACTAATTGGTTTAGAAGAAAACATCCAAAACTAAACGAAGCAACATTTACTGAAATAGAACTTTTGAATAATTTTTCCAAATAAGAATATATAAAAAATAAAAAATTATTTTTTAAATCGGGATCGCTACAACAGCTCCTGCTGCGCAGCTTTACGGTGCCGTTTTGGACAAACAAAACTTTGATTTACTTCTTGGCTGCATTATTAAATAAAATAAAATAAAAAATTGTCCCTTTGTTTTTTATTTTTAAATAATATTTCTAAGAAATTCTTTTACATTTTCACTTTTATATGTTATGCTTTTTTTAATAAATATAATGTTAAATTTTGCCAAAGTTATGATAATTTATAATTTAGAAAAAAAATTAGTATTTTGTAATAATGTTATATATATATAGTAATAATATTTTTAACAATAAAATATGTATAATTACTACAAAAACACATAAGATGCTTATACACCATTTGAAGAGTGTGGGATTCCCTTTCTATAAATTTCAATTTCTTATATAATTTTATTTAGTTGAATAAGAAAGTACTAAAATAGAATTTTAAGCTCAGTATAATTCTTTTGCTTTCTATTTGAATGAGTCATTTAATAAAAATAAATAAATATAGTATCTAATTTATTAAAAATTCATATTTCACATATTTTATACACCTTTTACATATTTTAATATAATTTTTATGCACATACCAATATTAACCACTGCCCAATGGCCTATGGTAAATATGGGTGAAATTACTCATAAAATTTACCCTTGTTTGGGAAGTGATTTTTTTTTTATTTTTTGACTAAAATATGAATCTGTGACTTTTAAAATATTTTTAATTTTTTTTTTGAATTTTTAAATAAAATAGTTACTTGCTAACTCAATTCCATTTCTAAATTTCAAAAACAAAAATGCTATGAACCTACTCTTATCAACCCATAATTTACCCTGAATGTGTTTGTATGGTGGAGATTAAATTGATGAAGTGTGGGGTTTATGAGTAAAATGAATTTGAGCCAATAATTCATTTTTCTGAGTAAATTCTAGATTGATAAGAGTGAGTTTGTAGTATTGTTTCAAAAAAACAAAATCTATTTATCTTTTATTAAAAAATGAAAGCAATCCTAAAGACCTTTGTTAGTATTTAAAAATTGTATAAAAAATGTGTTAAAGTGAAAATGTAAAGGAATTTCTTAGAAATACTATTTAAAAAAAAAAAAAACAAACAAAGGGGCAAATTTTATTTATTTATTTTTAATAATGCAGCCAAGATGTAAATCAAACCTTTGTTGGCCCATCCCCTATTGGCGTGTCCAACAAGTCAATGTAAATAAGTAAACTTCATAATTCTTAAATTAAACCAAAATAACATACCATAAATAAAAGAATTAATTGGTTTAGAAGAAAACATCCAAAACTAAATGAAGCAACATTTTCTGAAATGGAAATTTAAAAAAAAAATTTCCAAATAAGAATATAATTAAAAAATATAAATTTTTAAAAAAATTGAATTCCATTACATACAGTAGAGTACAGTACATACATACAAGTCAAATTAGAAGAGAAAACACTAAAATAGTAACATATCAATACCAAACCCGACCATATTCTATGTTGGCATGCATTAGAAACCCACACCAAATGGGTAACATCACTAATCCCCTAAACCACTCGACACAATCCCCCACAAAAATTGAAAATAAAACCATATCATAACCAACTCAACACAACATCAAGAAAAAATTAAAACCAAAATCACACCAATGGTAAATAAGTAAACACCATAAATAATTTTCTGAAATGGAATGGAATTTTTGAATAATTAGTTTAGAAGAAAACATCCAAAACTAAATGAAGCAACATTTTTGAAATGGAATTTTTGAATAATTTTTCCAAATAAGAATATATAAAAAATAAAAAATTATTTTTAAAAAAATTGAATTCCAATATTTATTGGAAGCACAACGCATAACCATGTATGCATTCTCTCCTCATTCACAGAGCTCTTTGTGTAATTATTGCATGTCCAACAAGCGACTGGTTTCAGTCCCTAAGCCCACCCCAACTCTCTCTTTCTCTCTCTCTCTCAAACGAAAAACCCCACCACCCCAATGTATTGGAATTGGTTGTTTTTTTGTTTTTTTTTTCCCTGTCACTCATCACTGACATGTCTACGTAGGAATTGTTGTTGTGGGGGTCCTCTATCATTTTTGCTCTTGAACTCACAGCAATAGTGCTTTTTTCAAACCGTAACAATGGCAAACCAAGCGTCGACCTTCACTCCTCCAACAATGGCGGCACCAACGGTGCTGAGTCTGGCTCGTTCGAGTTCGAATTTTCTTCTGGGTTCTCACCGAGCGATATGAGTTCGGCCGACGAGTTGTTCTTGAACGGTCAGATCCGGCCGATGTCACCACTACGAGCAGCACAGTTCCAATGGCAAGAACGCGAAGAAAATGAGGCCTCTCATCATCATCATCATCATCAACGCATTCTGGAGTTTGATGATTCTGAGAACAAAGAAGCTGAAACTCTCGAGACAACACCGTCAGGCTCTACTTCGTCTTTAAGGTCTTCATCGTCTGGAAGGAACTTGAAGAAGTGGATATTCAAGGTCTTCACTTGCTCATCATCTTCAAGGGACGAGAAGGAAAATAATCGCAAGGAAACGGAAATGCAAAAGCAAAAGCAAAAGCAAAAGCAAAAGCGAAAGCGAAGCAAACAAGTTCTTCCAAAAAAATCGATCGCCGGAGTAGGAAAGCGTAGGGTTCCGCCGTTGGCTCACGAGTTGCATTACACTGCGAATAGAGCACAGGCGGAGGAGATGAAGAAGAAGACCTTCTTGCCCTACCGGCAAGGACTGCTCGAATGTCTAGGGATTAGCGTTTGCGTTGTCGAGTAATTTTATTTGTTACTGTACTCTGGGTTGTAATTTAAGTTCCTGTATAGTAGAGACAGAAGCCTTTGTTCCAATCACCTTTGATGATTTTGCTTCTTTAGCTATGAAGATATTATTGGGTTCTTAATCTTTCCAAATTACCTTAGAGTCTCTCTCTTTAGTTAAAGTTATGTAATATTTTATTATAAAGTAAATTATTAAATTAAGTTTGTATAAGATTGCTATTCATCCTAAAAGTATTCCAATTTGTGTGTGTAACTTTTTTTTGGGTGGGTAAAACATTGATGTTGAGAGTGGGTTTTGAAATGTGTAGCTTTATTCTTTTGGAAAATTACACTGCATCCCTGAGGTTTCAATTCCCATTACAGTTTTTCCCATTCTGTTAAGTAACCTAACGGTTCTAAATGACGCTGGAGAAGAAACAAGAGGAAGCACACATGAAATTCAAAGTTGAGCTCGCGAACTCCTGGGTCAGTGGGTAGTTACAGCAAAAGCTCATCAATGGAGTTACACGGTCTAATTGAGGGTGGTAATGCAATCTAAACTGGTGGACTCAAATAATGAAGACTTTTGGATGATTTGGTAATGTAATTAGTACATTAAATTAAAGTTTCTATGAATGCTCTGTTTCATTATTGAAAATCCTAAGTGATTCGTGATTCGATGAAGATTTAATTATTCCAATTTCCAATCATTCAAAACACACAATCTAAATCATCAAGCACTTACGAAAGTGATTTAGATTGTTGTTTTTGAAAAACAATAAATCGACACAAACGATTTTTACGTGGAAAAATCACAATTGAAACACCTTCAATTGTGATAAAAAAACCACGGGCGAAATGCCACCAATCAATCCACTACTGAAGAAAGAAAGATTACAAAGATAACAAACAAATTACCCAAACGCTTCCAATTTGTCTTCAAATCTTCTGTATATCTTTCACTGCAACCTTCGTCTCGGAATTGATTAACCTGAAGTTGAATCCACAACTTCACTTGTCGAATCAACGACTATGCACAGTATCAAACTCCTTTGAAACTCCACGCTTAAATCTTCGGATTCCACCGAAGAAGAACACTCTTGAATATAACCAATCAACCTCCTTGATATGTGCTTATCAATACATGAGTTTAATACTCACTCAAATCATCAAGGAAAACTCACAAAAAACTTCAGAAGAAAACCTCAGAAGAAACCCTAAGATCCTTAAAGAAGATCTAGGAAAAAGTAACCCTAGAGTTGGACCAACAAGCGAATTTATAGAAGCAGAGATCGAGCGGTCCGCTCGAGCGTGGGAATGAACGCTTGAGCGGGGACTCTATATCGCGTGTTCCAAACTAGGGTTCACGCTTGAGCGTAAAAACACATCACTCAGTATTTTTGCAGACACGCAAAATACTGTGAGAGTGTAAACTCCGCTGGAGCGTCACTTTGCCCGCTCGAGCGGGAAGACCAAAACTAGAAAATTACAACTCGATTACAAACACAGTTTTTCCATAGATTTTGACAACAAGGGTCCTTACAATCTCTCCCTTTGTCAAATCCGGAACAAAATCATTCTAAACAATTTTCCCAACAAACTTTCTAACAAATTTCCTAACAAACCACCACAAAAAAAAAAAAAAACAAACACCAAAGACCATGCAATTCTTGAACAATTTCTTTGAAAAATCTACCTGAAAAAAAAACAACCACACAAACCAACAAAACTGTGGAACTGTATAAATAACCAAATATAAAATATCTGAGAAACATAATACCCATCCATAAAAAAACTAAAATATTCCCAAAACATTCCCAAATCCACAAATAATATCCAATATGCATGCAACAAGTATAAAAGCAAAAAATAGTCTCAAATTCTAACAATATACCCACTTCCCCTTTTTGTCCAGGAGAGAACAAAAAACAAGATAAACAGTAGTCCAATAAAAGAGATCTGTGCAAGAAAAGAACTAGCCAATAGCATGTCTGGACATCAATGATCACTGAGTGGGCGGCTGAGACTAGGGTGAGGACTACATCTGGAGAAAAGACAGGATCTGAGACAAATGAGTAAAAGACTATACAACGGACTCCTCAATGCGCCTGGAAGAGGCCTCCAACGCAGTGAGCCGAGCATCGACAGTAGTCTTTAGATCCGTGAGTCAGGCCTAAAAAATATCCATTCGCCTCTCGAGTCGATCAAAACAAGAAACAACAGACTGCTCAAAATGGTGGAGCTGGCCACGGATAGTACGGACTTGAGGTGCCTGCTCCCCCTCACCAACAGCATCACTGGCAGCAGCCGCATCGAACTCAGCCTCCTCTGCCATAGCAGCATCACCTGTACCTGTACTGGAATGACCCACTCCAATAGAAACCCCTCGAACATGTGACTGATTCTGGGAGACAGTTTTCTTGGTGAAAGGCCGGGATGGTGAAGCAAATTCATCCTCGTCATACGAAGGAACCTCAAATTTGGCGAGAAGCCTATTAATAAGGCACCCATAAGGCAGACCAAGGTTGTTACGTTCAAACGCAACAACCATCTTTTGAATAATCAAAGTAGCAAGGTCAATGGAGCAATTGAGAGCAATACACTGTAGAACAAACCCTTGTTCTTGATTGATTTCTGAGCTATGGGTAGTCACTATAATGTTGGCACACGCGATGAGATTGAGTAACCGAAAATGGGGTAGAAGCTCATTTTGTTTGATCAGTGCCCCAGGGAACCAAGGACGATACGTACCACATAGAGCAGTGGCCACCTCATTGAAATCGCAAGTCGGTCTCACAGGAAAAGGATAGAAGATAGGGAAGACTTTACTAATCCCTAAAAGCTCTCTAATGAGATCAGTGGTTACTGTGATTGACTTGGACCATTCCCAAGTCTTGAATGACGGACCAATGCCATCAAGACTCTCCATGTTATAGTAAAATTCTCGAACCCAACTGAGGTTTTGAGGACCTGAGAAAGAGAGTACCAAATCCCTACCCAAGGGATCAAAAAGAGGACGGATATGGATAGACTCAAAAGTGTTAGGTTGAACATTCCGTTCGAGATGAACAGTTCGGGACGGATAGGACTCTCGAAATAATTTGGCTTTCTCAGCCAAGGGAAACCTGTCGGAGTTAAAGGGAGGTCGAGAGGTAGTGGACTTCCTTCTCTTGGAAGAAGACATGACTAAACCAAGTAAAAGCCAAAAGAATAAACACAAAACCCCCAACCCAAGACAAAAATTAAACCAAAAGAGGAAAACAAAACATTAGTAAAAGACTGTAAATCTAGCAAAATCAACTAGTCAATAGAAGTATGTAACACATTGTAACCCAGTTAACAAAATAATCAAAGAAAACATAAGAATATAATCAATTAACCAAATAAATCACATAACTAATATTACAAAGCTCAGTATTCCAGAACTAGAGTCACAACCTAATATGACAAAGCCCAACATTGCATAACTAGATTCAAAAACCAACAAGACCCAAATATTACGAACAAGAGTGAAGGATAAACTAAGAGAAGGGGAAAAAAAAAAAAAAACTACAACCAAAAATAATAAAAAAAAAACAGAATAACAGAGGTGAAATCGAAGTGAAACATACCTTAGGTGTGCAAGAAGAATAGGAATCACCAAAGAAAAGACCAAGGAAGACAATGCACTGAATCACCAAGAAGCCCTAGGAGAGAGAAGGATTTTTGGGGGAAAAAAAATGAACTGAAGAGTCGAGGGAGGGAGTTTTAAACCAAACTAGTCCGCTCGAGCGTGAGGTTGAACGCTCAAGCGGGAGCCAAAGCAGCGTGGATACGCTCGAGCTCGAAAAAGGATGCTCAAGCGCCAAAAACTCCCTCGCAGAACTGCAAAAACCTGCACTAAATGCTGAATGACAAAAATTCACGCCCGAGCGTGATAAATTCCGCTCGAGCGAGGACAAACACCATTAAGCTCCAATTTTTTTAAAAAATAAAAATAAATAAAATAAAAAACTTAACTAGAGAAGGGTAAAACAAATGAGAGTATAATTGGAAGACTATAACACTGGGATGAAATGATCCACACCATGAAGCCTGTAAACTTGTTTAATTAAAAACTATGAACCACAAATCATGAGCAAGTCAGATAATATTCAATCAATGATCATAAGCAACATGAGAATGCATAACTCAAAAACAAACATGAGAGCTCACATATAAAATGTGTGTGTGTGATCCTTGAGGGGCCACAGAGCTAGAGTTAATCCTCGTAGTGATCGGATGGCTAAACCTCTGGCAAAAGTAACTACACATCACAAAGAAAAGTCAAACCACTAGGAATCACGAGGTATTTGTTGAGTAAACGCGGAGGCTCCCCCTCAATCAATGAGTCTTTTTTTTTATTATTATTTTTTTTTCTCAACCTTTCTTTCTTGTGGGCACTCACTGGTGGCATGCACGCTCAAGAGTACGGAGACCAAACCAAAGAAAAATGAAATCAAAGAAAGATGGCCTAGTTGGTGTCTCTGAGGTAGCCTTCTCCTAATGCCCGGACTTCAATGAATTGAGGGAGAAACCGTGGAAGTGAAAAATGATGGTAGATGGTTAAGAGACTCAACATCACCCATGATATACTAGTATAGGTCAATTCTTCTAAAAAAGTACAAGAAACACTGTTAGTGGTCCATAGAGAACTTTGATCACTTGTGCGGAAACCCCTGCAACAGTTTATCTCAAGAATGTGTACAAAATGAGATCATGAAGTCAATGAGTATGAGCATTCAAAATGAGCTATGAACAATGAAGAAAGAAGTCTAGCATGCAACATAAAAGGAGTTCATATTTTTCTAAATGCAGTGATGACAGGAATTAAGGAGAATGAGATTATAACATCCAAGTATACAGAAAAAACAAGCATACACACCCCCTCCAGTAACAAATAACACCCTAACAACTGAGCACTACACCCAAGGTCTTTCTAAGGAACTCAAACCTAAGAAGATCAAGGGGTTTTGTAAAAATATCAGCTTTTTGATGATCAGTGGGTACATGTTCAAGAACAACAAAGCCCTCTTCTACTAACTCTCGAATAAAATGATGACGAATGTCAATGTGTTTGGTGCGAGAGTATTGGACAGGATTTTTTGAAATTTTTATGGCACTTGTGTTATCACAGAAAAGAGTGAGAGTGTTCTGATCTATCCCATAATCATGAAGCATTTGCTTCATCCACAGCATTTGTGCACAACAACTCCCTGCAACAATGTACTCAGCCTCAGCAGTTGAAAGAGAGATGGCATTTTGTTTTTTACTATGCCAGGAAACTAAATTATTCCCAAGGTAAAAACACCCCTCGGATGTACTCTTCCTATCATCAGCACACCCTGCCTAGTCAGCATCAGAAAAGCCAGTAATTTCAGCTATAGTATCGGTAGAAAACCAAACCCCATACCCCAATGTCCCATTAACATATTTAATGATGCGTTTGATCGCAAGAAGATGAGACTCTTTAGGACTGGCTTGGTAACTGGCACAAACACCTACACTGAAAACAATATCAGGACGACTGGCTGTGAGGTAAAGAATTAGATACCTTATCACGTTTAATACTCTTAGGTTCAATTAATGAAACATAACACATATGAGATACCTCATCCCGAATTTGTCTTCGGGTTTTCATTCAATTCGATACACTTCCAATCACCTGTTGAGCTGGATGATTCAGTTTCACCCTTTCTGATGGTTTGAACTCAGGACTTGTGGTGACAGAAGCATCAGAAGTGGTGCCTCTCTGTGCACTCTTTGGACTCTGACTTACCTGTGAAGATGGTGCTGTCTCAACTTCTTGTGCTTGGACCTCAGCTTCTTTTTGACTTTGTGGTTCAGTATCCAGGATTGGAGACTCACCATATTCATCCTCATTTGTTGCTGGAGTAGGGGAACCTGTGTCATTTATAACCACATTGATCGATTCCATTAAAGAAGAAGTTCGCAGGTTATAGACTCGAAAAGCCCTACTAATGGTTGAATACCCTAGAAAAATACCTTCATCACTTCGGGAGTCAAATTTGCCCAAAGGCTCTCTATCTTTGAAAATGTAACACTTATTCTCAAAAGTTTTGAAGTATTTTACATTAGGTTTCAATCCCTTCCATAATTCATATGGAGTTTGTAAAGTGTCGGGCCTTAAATACACGCGATTTATGACATAAACAGCAGTATTTAGGGCTTCAGCCCAAAACTTTGGAGGAAGTTTCTTACTAAGGAGCATGACCCTAGCCATCTCTTGAACAACCCTGTTCTTCCTCTCAACCACTCAATTTTGTTGTGGAGTAATAATTGGTGTAGAAAATTCATGCTTAATTCCATGCATATCACAAAAATTCAAAAACGAACTATTTTCAAACTCACGACCATGATCAATTTGGATTCTTATGATACGCCCAATGGAAACACCCTGTTCATTTTGGATTTTAAGGACTAAGGCCTGGAAGCATCAAACGTATCAGATTTTTTCCTTAAAAAATTTACCCACGAAAATCGAGTAAAATTATCAACAGTTAAAAAAATGTATCTTATACCTCCAATGCTTTCAGTGCGAGTAGGTCCCATTAAGTCCATGTGAACCAATTCAAGAGGACGTTTGGTTGTAAAGTTGTTCACCTTTTTATGAGAGGCACGGGTTCACTTCCGAAGTCGACATGGTCCACACACATGATTCAGATTCTTACCCAGTTTAGGTACTCCTCTCACAAGCTCTTTGTTGGCTATCTTAGTTAGGTCTTTGAAATTCATGTGACCTAATCTTTGATGCCACAAATCAATGTTACTTATGATGGCTGAGTGACAAGTGAGATCATTAGTAGTAACAATCCCATAGCAGTTATCAGATGTGCGAACCCCATGCAAGACAGTATTTCCCTTTTTATCCAAAATTTCACATTTATTTTTGAAAACAATACTTCATGGTGGGAATCACACATTTGACTGATGCTCAAAAGATTTGCTTTAAGACCATCAACAAGTAAAGCATTTTCAAGCTTGGAAGACCAGCTACACTTATAGAGCCCTTACCAATGACTCTAGTAGTGCCACCATCTCCAAAGGTAACAATTCCAACTTCATATTTTTCAAGGGAGGTGAAGTAGGATTTGTCACCTGACATGTGACGAGAGCACCCACTATCAAGATACCATATGTGTGAGTCACGTGCTTTTAAAGCAGTGTGAACAACTAAACAAGTCAAATCATCTTTTCTCACCTAAGTCTTTTTGGTCTTAACAAAATCAGGTCTGGCGGTCTTGGTAAATGTCTTGGCGTTGTGAACACCCTCATGAATCTTGGTATTCCGCCTAGACATGTAAGGTTGTCTCCTGACCCAAATTTTTCTACCCTTTTGAATTTCTACCCTTTTGAGGCACCTTACCAAACAATTTAAAGCAATAAGGACGAATATGGCCATACCTACCACAATGATGACAAATAAAAACAGGTTTTACCTCCCTTTTGTTGATCTTACCCCCGTTAGGTAGATAAAGAGAGAGATCACCCTGGTGTATCTTCAGCTTTCCCTTTGCTTGAGTCTTCATGTCATGTGATGTAGAGGCCTGTCCCTTGTGAGCTGTCGCATTACCATAGCCTAGCCCACTTTTGTCACAACCCATTTGTTGAGACACGAGGATGTCTTCTAATGATTGGAACCTTTGTTCCACATGGCAATTGTGGCTCTAGCAATTCAGAGTTCTTCATCTTTATGACAAACCATCTCTTCCAATGTAGCTTGTGACATCTCAAGGCTCTCAAGCTTCTCTTCATATGTGGAATACATTTTCAAAAGTTCATTCCTTTCAGTTTCACAGGATAAAAGTTTCCCACATAGGTCTTGCCTGTCACTAGAGATCTTGATGACATTCTGCTTTGCTAGTACAAGTTCTCCTTTTACCTTGACATTCTCGCTTTCACATGCTTTGAGCTTGAGAGTGAGTTTGTCATTGATCTTGGACAAATTCAGAGATTCATCGTAAAGCTTTTTGTAAGCTTGTTGTAGATCATCACCATTAATCTCATTATTGTCTTCTAATGTTTCATCATCTTCTTTTTGCTCCTCATTCTCCTTGACCTCATCCAGTCGAGCAACTAAGGCAGGAAAGGTGATAGATGGTAGTAAAGATGAATCTCCTCTTTCATGAAATTGGCTCAAAATGTCCCATGCATCTTTAGCCTTTGTGCAGTGAGCAACCCGTTGCTATTCTTTATCAGAGATTGCACCACGAATAGTAATCAGGACTCTCTGATTGCTCAGATTGTCAGCACTTTCAACATCCTCTTCAATGGCTTGCCAGCCTTCTAGGTCAAAAGCTCTTAGAAACGCCCTCATTCTGATCTTCCAATACAAGTAATTACTCCCTTCAAAAGTGGGAGCATGATGCAGATTCTGACCACGAGCAAATTCCACTAGCTTCAGAAGAGGTTTTGTGAAAGTGGACCAAAATGCCATGAAGGCACTATCCCCGTCTTCACCAGATTCAATTTCTTCGGGTTCTTGCTCCGACCCGCTTTCATCATCCCAAGTCATTGTGTAGACTTTCTTCCGAATCTTTTTCGAAAGACATTCAAGGGCAATATGTCCAAACCCTTGACATTCATAACACTTGACCCCTTGCCCCTTTACAATCTTCTTTTCAGTTTTTGGAGCAAGTTTTGGTGGAAAAGTTTTGGGTTTGTCATTACTCTTGTCTTTTGAAATAGGGTCTCTGAAATTAGGCTTCTTTTTCTTTAAATTTTTTTTGAACTGTTTAGTAAACATAGCTGTCATCTCAGACTCTAAATCAAACTCGGTTTCTGGAGTTTTTGCAGTCTCATGAGCACTAGTGAAAGCCACACTATCTTTTTGTTTTTTCTTAGAAATCTGGTGGACTTCATAAATCTACAAGTTTCCAACCAACTGATCAAGCTTGAGCGTATCAACATCCTGAGCCTCCTCAATGGCTATCACTTTTGATTGGAACCTCTCGGGTAATGACCTCAAAATTTTTCCAACAACTTTAGCTTCAGGGATTTTTTTCACCAAGTGTGAAACAAGAATTCACGATGTCACTAAGTTTAGCATAGAAATCATCAAACGTCTCATCATCACGCATAAAAAGGGTTTCAAAGGTAGAGGTGAGACGTTGAAATTTTGACCTTTTAACAGAAGTAGTATCCTTGTGAATCGTTTCAAGAATGTCCCAAGCCTCTTTTGCTACCTCACACGTGCAGATACCACGAAACTCTTCAGGTGTGACGGAGCAAAAAAGGGAATTGAGAGCCTTACTGTTCCAACTCGAGTTTTGATAATTGGTTGTGTCCCATTTATCAAGGGGTTTGGGAATATTAATACCATCAATGGTGACAATAGGTTCACTCCACCTGTAGATCACACAGTGCCAAACTTTCTCATCGATGGATTTTAAAAACGCTCTCATACGAGCTTTTCAATAAGAATAGTTTGTACCATCAAGTAATGGAGGTCTATGGGTCGAGTTACCTTCACGAATTGAATCCATATCACTAATCACACAAAATCACACTCCTATAGTTTTGATAAAAACAAAGAGTGGCCCGCTCTGATACTACTTGAAAATCCTAAGTGATTTGTGATTAGATCAAGATTCAATTATTCCAATTCCGAATCATTCAAAACACACAATCTAAATCATCAAGCACTTACGAAAGTGATTTAGATTGTTGTTTTCAAAAAACAATAAATCGACACAAACAATTTTTACGTGGAAAAACCACAATTGAAGCACCTTCAATTGTGATAAAAAAATCACAGGCGAAACACCACTAATCAATCCACTATTGAAGAAAGAAAGATTACAAAGATAACAAACAAATTACCAAAACGCTTCCAATTTGTCTTCAAATCTTCTATATATCTTTCACCGTAACCTTCGTCTCGGAATTTATTAACCTGAAGTTGAATCCACAACTTTATTTGTCGAATCAACGACTACGCACAGTATCAAACTCCTTTGAAACTCCACGCTTGAATCTCCGGATTCCACCGAAGAAGAACACTCTTGAATATAACCAATCAACCTCTTTGATATGTGCTTATGAATACATGAGTTTAATACTCACTCAATTTATCAAGGAAAACTCACAAAAAACTTCAGAAGAAAACCTCAGAAGAAACCCTAAGATCCTTAAAGAAGATCTAGGAAAAAGTAACCCTAGAGTTGGACCAACAAGCGAATTTATAGAAGCAGAGATCGCGTAGTCCGCTCGAGCGTGGGAATGGACGCTCGAGCGGGGACTCTCTATCACGTGTTCCAAACTAGGGTTCATGCTTGAGCGGAAGATCCCACGCTCGAGCGTAAAAACACATCACTCAGTATTTTTGTAGACACGCAAAATACTGTGTGAGTGTAAACTCCGCTCAAGCGTCACTTTGCCCGCTAGAGCGGGAAGACCAAAATTGGAAAATTACAACTCGATTACAAACACAGTCTTTCCATGGATTTTGACAACAAGGGTCCTAACAATGATGATTTTGCTTCTCTAGCTATGAGATATTATTGGGTTCTTTAGCTATGAAGTATAAATAATATATTTATTTAAATTATTTTAAATAATCTCACGTATTCATTTTCTTATATGAATAAATTAATGTTGATGATAGTTAGATGAGAGTAAAAAATAAATCATAATGTAAGGATACAATATTCAATGCACCTAGTTACAAAGGCTATTGTGCTTAAAAATAGTTGAAGGCACATGGTGGTGTGTTATCATGATGAAAAATAACAAATAAGTTTATTTTTTAAAAAACTTTAGCTTATTTTGGCATTTGGATTAAAAGATAATTTTTTGGTTCTTTAATTTTTTTTTTAATTACATCATCTTTATATATTTTTTTATACACTTTTTCAAAAAAATTTAAAAATTAATTTTTAACTTATTTTTTAAATAATGATATTATATGTATCAATTAATATATATAACATTATTATTTTAAAATTATAATTTCACCTACCACATCATCCGTTAGCATTATTCCTTCCAAAAATAGGCCAAAGTCAGAATAACAATGCCTCTATTTGGCTATAGGAGGTGTAGCGTCCAATGTTTTGTTGCCATATTGAATCTTCTCATCGTTGATCGAATCCACATGGGTGAGATTTCTGGGCCTCCTCCTCCTCATTTCTCTAAAAATTATTAATTGATTTGATTTATTGATAAAAGACATTTATGATAAAATTAAAAACTTCAAAGAACAAGATGTAATTTTGAAAACATAAGAATAATTTATATTTTAAATAAATTTTAAAAATGTATTGGTAATTTATCCAAATTATTTGAAATGCCCCAAGTTCAATTTCTGCCCACACGATGCCACGTTTCCGTTGTACTTGACCATGTGGGCTGTTGTAATGTTATATTTATCATTTTTTTTCCCATCAATCTTAAAATTTTAATTTTATTAATTTAAATTTAAATTTTTATTTATTTTTATTGAGTAAAATTGAAAAAAAAATATTTTTTAATGAATAAATTCAATATAAATGTATAAAATATATATTTTCATTAAATTCTGAGATTTTTTGTTACAAGACGCTTAGGGGGTAGGGTGGTAATCAGAGATGATGGTGATTGTAATACTTGGAGATCAATTAGAGTCTGAAAAGTTTTAGATGTAAATTGTTTTTTCCTTTTTTTCTTTTTAAGATTGGTTGTAAACTAAATTTAGAATAAGAGTATAGATGGAATAATAGTGTGTAAAGAGGTTAAATAATTTTTAATTTTCTTTTAAGAAAATGTAATTAGAAAAAATACGTAATGAGGTAAATATTTGATGTATATAGAATCATCCAACAAATTGTGTAGTATAGTTTTAAACATTTGAGTTAATTTAATTGTTTTGTGATAATTTTCAAACAGATCAAATATGTGTGGACATCTTTGAAAATTCAAAAAAATATGATACAAGAGTGTTCACTAAGTAATCTACATCTTTCATTTGGGAAGTGGATTAATTTTTTTAGTTATTTTGATTTGGGTTTAATGTAGCATTAATTTTCCATCAATATGCAACTCTCTCTTTCGAATCAATAGAATTTCTCAAAATTCACTCTTTATAAAAAATAAAGGGTCTACTACTGATTACTGAGTGAGTAAAGTGCTTAGTTAAATAAAAAAAACTTATAAAGTTTGACATTAGTAAGACCATCTTCAACCATCATCAAATATTATATTAAATTTAAATTTAATGAAAAAATTCACATTTTGTTACTCCAACTTAGCACTAAATATTTGATCAAATCTAGAATTTCTCAAATTTTTTATCAAATTGAGGATGAATTTGTCTTTTATCAAATCACTGTTTATAGCCGTTGAAGCTACAGTTATTTTCACCACTTGACGACTGGCCAGATGTCCAGCCAATTGTCCCCTCAGATGACCACCTCCTTGCAAAAATTTATGAAAAAAATACATTGGCCTGTCATCCCCTGATCGTCCTCCCGATCGACTGATAATTTGATCAAATCTCAAATCACTCCATTGGAATGCGCGATATCAAATCAAGGTTTTTTTTAAAATCAAATTTAAGTGAAATTTGATGAAAATTTTGAATAAAACATTAGAGATGCAATAATAAATTATTTTAATTTATTTTTAGACTATCAAAATGTTTTCTTTTTTTAACTATTTATTTTTATTAGTTAAATATAACTAATAAAAAAATGTCCATGACTAACCTTTTTTAACAACCCATTTACACTCCTCTATCTATTTTTTCTATCTACCATTGTTACTCTTCTCATTTTTGCATCTTACTGACACTGTTCTCATTCATTTTTTAATGGGTAAATTACAAATACACCTCTTGAGATTTGCTTAAAATACGAATTGCTCCCTGTAATTTGGAAATGTAACGCCCTCAAAATAATACATATAAACCCAACTATTATGACATCCATAGACATAAGAGAATAAAGCGTATTTCCATATATCAGAGTATTCATTATAAAAGTATTACATGTTGACAACAAAAGTAAATGCCCTACGGGCTTACAACTTTCCAAGTCAACACTTGGTTACAAAAAGAGAGTACTAACTCAAAACACATTAAGCCCTTGGCTTGAATTTACATGTAACACAAATATAACTACACCAAAAATAAGCCTTCAGCTTCTACAACCTCCCAAGCTACAATCTTGGTGGCGGCATATCACCTGCACCTGAAAATGATGTCCCATATAGGGTGAGCCAATGCCCAGTAGTGATATGTTAAACATAATATGAGCAATAACTAAAACATTGGCATTTGATAAATGTTTAACTCATATAAACAAACATACATCCCTTTCATAATCGATCCTTATTCACAAATACATTCAATTCCCTTCCATTTCATTATCTAAACCAATTCATAGATATGGTTCCCTATTCTTTCAGACAGTTTATGATGAGACTACAACTCATGTTAACGATACTTCGATCATGATCAATTAATATGAGACTACAACTCACATTATTAATACTTCAATACTTCAATTCATCTACGTTATGCAAACGCAATTAGGATTTCGGGACTTTCACCCTAGACACTCCGGCCAACTTAGTTATCACTGGAGTCCATCCCCTATCTCCTCCCAAACAACATACATGTACAATGTATTTAAACACTTATGATATACAATGATCAAGCAAAGCATATATTCAATGTGTTATTCCATCCGTCATATTCAATGACATACTCGATTGATTAGTTTTAATTCACCTAATCATCATGCAGTGTCTACAATAATCAAGACTATCCTTCACCGATAGCCCAAAGCAGTTATTTCTAAACAGATAATAAATTATCAAACAGATAAATTATCTACAATTTCAAAGGCGAGTGATTTATCAATCCAACTACACCATTCCATCTCTTAACTTCCCAATTTCATGATTTTCACCTCAATTTCACATTCTCATATTTTCCCAAATTAATTGTACAAATTAATTAATCACATAAAATTAGGGCTTTTCCCCCTTGTTCCCAAGTTTGGCCCTAAGGCTCATTCATCATCAATAAACATCAATAACCTCATTTTAAGACCCAAATACACATGTGTAATTCAAAAGGAACAAAACCCTTCTTTATACATTTTAAGTTTTGAAACCCTAACACCCAAAATTTCCCAACTTTAACATTAAATCAAAATGACTATATGTTTATGTCAAAGGCCAAAAATATGAGTAGTTATCCCTACCTCAAGTGAAGAGACCCAAAGGAGATGATGAATGTCATGCCCTACTTTTTATTACTCGAAGTATTACCAAATTCATTAACTTAATTCAATTTCAGAGATAACAAGCGGAAATAAAATCAAATGTTTGACTAGTAGAAATGAATAACAATTCTCTCATTCGTATGCAAATTAAATACAACATGAGCATACTAAATAAATTGCCCTTGGGCTTACATCATTAAAGAATCAAGAAGAAGGGTATAACCCTTTTACATAGATGGCATTCCGCCAATACAAAAGAGGCCCCGTGGCCAACAAATAAGAAGATCCAAAACCTTGCAACACTTCTTGATTAATACCTGAAAAAAATTCAACAACGTGGCATGAACATATAGTCCAGTAGGGATCTCAACATGGTCCTCAACAATAACAACTTACAGATAGCTATGATCATGAATGCTCAATCTCATACTAGAATAGTAATGTGGCAGTTTATACAAAATATACATAAGTATGAACTTTTCTCGAAAACAGCCATTTCATTCAACGCCATAAGCGGTTCACCTTTCTTTCCTTTTCATTACCCCTTTGTCCACAAACTTTCATGACAGCAACAGTTCTAGAAAACAATTTCTCCAAACCCTTTACTTTTCTCCCATTTTCCGTACTTACAACTGATTTGCCCTTTTTTTCAAAACATGTTCACAAATACCCCATTTTCCTTCACACTTTCCAAAATCTTGAAATGGCATTTTGGTTTGTTCCCAATACATTCATATCTATACATGCATGCCTTTAATAAAAAGGGAGATAACAAATCATCAACATGTATATAATCAACAAATGAGGCAACTCGGCCTTTCAAAACTGTAACCATCACAACCCATAACATACTCAGATACACTGAGACAATAACAATAAAACTCTGCTCTACCGGCTATATGCGCAGTAAGCCAAGGATATAACTCTCACAACAGTATGCCATTTTACCAGGCGCTAGCTGGAAGGGTGTGGTACCTCAGATTCTCAGCGCAGTCAGTTCTCCAGGCCCTAGCTGGAAGGTAACGATACCTCTGATTCTAAGCGCAGTGTATAACACCAATAATCACAACACAACAGAGCATAATCAACAAGTGTAATACATACACATAAACTATTCAATAAGGTTCAACCAACACAAGTGTAATGCATACACGACAATTCAACACAACCATGTCACCATCCATCGATGACCAAGGACAAAACCTCTAGATGCATGATTTTAATACACCTATTATAAAGACTCAACTCTCATGAGATCTTAAACCCAACAATGCCACTAGTACGATAGTTAAAGATTAAATCCCCCAAATGTGTGTATTCAACACTCATGATACAATAGTTCAATTCTCATATTTATTTTCCGAGACTCACATAGAGTTAACATTTCATTTCCCATTTCCAAGATCAACCCTCATAATTTCCCAAGTAGACATGTTCCACCACTTATTCCCAAAACACTTTTCTCATTTCACAAAACCAATTCTATTCTTTTCATTTCATAAAACCAATTTCATGGATAATAAAGCCATAACCCATCTTGGTTCAATACGTTCATTTCAAAATAACCCCAATGCCATAGTTAATCGCCCTAGTCATTAATACTTTTACACAACCCATATTAACAATAGTGATTTACAAACATTGTTCAATTATCCTCCATCTTTAATTTACCAAATCAAAATATAATTTAGGGCTTTCTCTTCTTTCAACAACACCATGCTAGATTACCTCCCAAATAGCCCAAATAACAATCAATGATAACAAATTCATTCTCAAACAACCAACCCTAGGTTCCCCTTCATGATTTTCAAACAAATCCAACATGGATATGATTTTCATGCAATACAAAACTACCACATGTCTATCTATAGACGGAGTATTGAAAAAGAACAAAGAAACCCCTACCTCAAATGGAGAAACCCAAAGGGGAAGAAGAGCAAAACTTGAAAGTGCTCCAAACCCAAACTTTCTCGGGTCAAAACGTAGCTCCCGCGATGCTCAACCTTTCTTACAAAGAGACTAGGGTAGAAGGTCTCAAGAACAAGGTGTATTTTTAGAGAGAGAGTGTATAGAGATAGAGGTGCTGCTGATCTAGGGTTTTGAAAAGAAAGAGGATCAAAAATGGAGGAGAAGACCCCTGCTGCAAACTGATATACTCGGTCCTCGCTTAAGCGAAGGAGTGGTCGCTCGAGCGACCAGAAACAAAGAAACCTCGCTCGAGTGCACAAAGCCTCGCTCGAGCAAACAACACGAAGCTTTAGGTCTACAACCCAGAAGCACGCTCGAGCGAAGAAAATCTCGCTCGAGCGAAAAATCCCAAAACATAGTCCTCACTCGCTCGAGCGACTTACTCGAGCGAAGGAAAGCTCGCTCGAGCCAGGAAACACAACCTTCAGGTCTAAAAGAGATGCAGACGCACGCTCAAGCGCAAGAGTTCTCGCTCGAGCCAAGAGACACAAACTCAAAGCTCGCTCAAGCGACAAAGTCCTCGCTCGAGCAAAGACACCAAAAACTGGGCAGCAACACTTGGGTTCTAATCTCAACCAACCTGATACAAACCTGCCCAACACATCCCAAAACTCAAATATAAGAAATCAAGGGATGGAAACAAGATACAGATAACAACACATAACTCAGAACTCGAGTCTGGAATACCATAAAAGACGGGGAAAAACCTGGATCGCTATAATGAACAAACTCAAAAGTGCTCCAAACTCACAACTTTTCGGATCAAAATGGAGGTCTTGAAAAGCTCTAACACTTTAATGAAGACACAAGGTTTGGGTCTCACTAAACCAAGATCAAAATGTAGAGAGAGAGAGAGAGTTTTAGAGAGAAGAGCTCTCAAATTAGGGTTTTGAAGAGCTAGAGAGGGAGAGAGTGGGTCGAAAAAGTGATTCAAAAATGGCTTCTCTCGGACTGATATACATCACAGTCTGCTCGAGCGTGGAACGCCCCGCTCGAGCGTCAGACACAGACTCCCGCTCGAGCGTGAAAAGCGACGCTCGAGCGTCGAATGCACACTTCCAGAAGTTCTGTAGACGAAGGTCCCTACTCGAGCATGAAAGTGGACACTCGAGTGTCCGATGACCTGCAGGAAAAGTACTGAAGGTGGAATAATCCCGTTCGAGCGTCAAACTGCCCACTCGAGCGAAGGAGAAAATGCAAAAGGGTTCGCTTGAGCATGAAAAGCCCCGCTCAAGCGTGGAGGCCAAAATCTGGGCATCAACTCTATGTTTCTAAACACAACCAACCTGTTTCAAACCTGCCAACACAACCCAAAACTCAAATACAAAGAATCGAAGGACGGAAATATAACATAGACAACAACAACACTCAACCACGGACCGAGTCCGAAATACAATAGACAATGGAGGGAAAACCGAGATCACTATAGGAAAATTACAAATACCTCCTGTCAGAATTTTTTATTTAACAGAATTAATTGAAAATGTGAAATTTCTAACTGTTCATCTATGTAATAATAAAATGATCTAAATTATTAATTGAAATAGAAATTTAACATTATTAAAAATTGTTAATTAACTTGATGATTTATTAATAAAAGGATCTATTTGTTATGAAATTAGAAACTTTAGGAGGTGGGATGTAATTTTTAAAACCTCAGGAAGAATCTGTAATTTCATTAAACCTCAAGAGAGGTGTAGGTAATTTGCCCTTTTTTAATCCATAGCTAATCTAGCATCACTGATAAATAAAAATGTTAAAATTATCTAAATCATTTATATTTTGCTAGCTAAAATTTATATAAAATTAAAATTTTAAAATTTGATTTGTTACCGGACCGTACAAGAGAATTTTATTTTAATTTTTTTGGTAATTTAAAAATAAATAAATAAGAAAAAAAGTAGGAAGTAAGACCATACGCTGCATTTGATATTTCATTAAATTTAAATTTGATGAAAATAGTAATGATTTAATCTCTAATTTTTTTATTAAACTCATATCAAATGATGAATAAATTAAAACTTTTTATCAAATTTAAATTATTATTGTTGGGTTGAATGTCCATCTAAGAACAATTTTAATAGTTTTTTTTTTTTTTTGTTTATATCGGAATGACTTGTTTGACTTCCGTCCAGATATCTTTTTGGACAATCAAAAATATAAACAAACTTAGTAAAAATTTTAATTTTAATATTAAAATTAACGATATCAAATTAATTTTTTTATTAAATTTTTACTAAATTTTTTATTCCCTCCAAAGTGCATGTAATCTGAGTAAAGGCTGCAGGGAGAGTGGCCCGTAGTGTAAGCTTTGTCACGTGGTGCATGTCGGAAGACACCGTGGTTGTTTTTCTCCATAAACTTTGTCTTTTTTGAATGATTTTTCTCTTTCTTTCTCTCTCTAATCGTTTATTCGATCATTATTTGTGGTTAAGTTAATTGACTAGTCTACGAATTCTTTGAATAGTGAGTTAATAGTTAGTTCTCAATTTTTAAATTAATTTAGGTTATATTGTTTTTTATATTTTTTATATATTTAAAAAAAATTAAAAATTAAAAAATTAACTTTTAATCATATCTTTTTAAAACAATTTTACCTGTCTCGCGTTGCCCATGCTAATTGGATGTTTGTTGGGGTTTGTTTGATTTTGTTTTTTATTTATTTCATCTTTAAGTTATTTTCTTTTTAATTTTTTTTATTTTATAAAAAATCAGCCTTTTAAAGACATCAAAAAAATTAAATAATTATTAAAAAAAACAAAAAAAATAATATAAATAAAAATAATGAATTTTTTTTTGTGTGCTTATTTTGACTTTTAAAATTTTTTTTATATAACTTTTCAAAAAAAAATAAATAAATTGAATTCGTTTATGTAATCGAATCCATTACCATAACTCTTTAATTAAGTCCATTTTCAAGATAATAAGCAAGATTAAAATAAATTAAATCAATCGAGATTCTCTTTGTATAAATACACAATGGTGACATGACCACCGCAAATAATTTCAAGTGCCTTGGGCTTACATTGAGAAAAGAAAACTAAGAAAATGAGATGAGAGGGATTAACCGTCTTACAACAAAATGGCATCCCGCCTACAGGAAACAGGCCCTTTGGCCACATTTAATGGGACATCTTAGTCGTGAAACAAGCTCCAACTTTCTACCTGGAAAAAAAAGATTAACATGGGATGAACAATAATGTCCAGTAGGAATCCCAATGACCCTAAACAATAGCAGTGCATAGATATGTATGATCATGAATGCTATAAGTCATAATTATATATATATATATAATGTGACTTTTTATATCCATATATATATATATATATATATATGCATAGGTATATCTTTTCTCAAAAGAATCCTTCTTTTATCATTTCACAAAAATTCATTTCTCCATCCTTGTAGTCACCAATTTCCCTTTGGAAAGATTCAAAATAAATAAATAAATAAATAACTAATCCACATCTTGAACATCATGCACGTTAATTATTTCTTCATTTCTATAATTCATCTCTAATTATTCAAATAATTCTAACCCATTGTTTATTTTCAAAATCAATTCACATTTAACCCTTGCACTCTCGTGCTACTCATTTACATCAAACAATATGCACATTATTCCCGAATTCAATATTCATCTCAATATGTAAATTTAACAATATCCTCAATACATATATTTATCAATAATTATCTCTACAGGTATTCACATTAGCAATCAAAATTCACAATCAAATGAACAACTTAAGTACTTGTCAAGCCTCACATCACCGCTGTGGTCTCACCAAACCCCACATCTGCCTGCTTTACCGGTTGCTAGCCGGAAGGAACGCATTACCTCTATATAGCACAGCCTGCTTTACCGGATGCTAACCGGAAGGAACGCATTACCTCTATATAGCACATCTGCCTGCTTTACCGAGTGCTAATCGAAAGGAACGCATTACCTCTATATAGCACTTTCATTACTTCATCACATGACACATTATTCAAAGTTATACCTTTAAACATTACACAAAACACGTGTATTCCATTCAATACAAGCAACACCATCCTCCATCGATGGCCAAGGACAAAACCTCTAAACAATAAAGACATAATTTCCATAGATAACACAATATGATTATCAATCCATTTCCATATTTCATATTTAGCAAGGTTTGTTTAGAACTAACTCAACTATCACATCATCTCAAAAATCTCATTTAGGACAATAACATTCTCATAACAATTTCCACTTTTGACTCCACTATTACCAATCATCAATAGTTTTGACATAAGGGAAATTTCAAAGCCATTACATGTTTCTTTTCCTCTCCCCGATCATACATTCCTAGCTCACAACAAATACATTATAGAATCCTTAATCTTTCATTGTCTCTTTATATTCTACAATTTCAATAATTCAATTTCATTAACTCAATATCCCAACAAATTTTATATAGTTATATTTCATGGAAAACCATTCATGTTTTTTCTCTTTAATCAATGTGGTTCAAATATTATATTCTCACCAATTTACCTCATTCTCAAGATTGTTAAACAAAACAAATAATTAAGATTAGGGCTTTTCATCACAAACCTCATGAATATATTTAATTAGCTCAAAACTCACCAAATTAACACAAAAACAAGAAATCAAACCCAACGAACTTGAAACCCTAACTCACCTCAACATGCTTTTCAAAACTCTCAACAAAATCATTTTTTTGTGCTAACAGAAAAAATACCACATAGCCACCTATAGCAAAGTATTATAAAGAATCAAGAAAATCCCTACCTTTAGAAGAGAAGAGGAGAAAAGGCCCAAAAATCAATCTTGCCGAAATTCAATCTCCACTAGTCAAAATTGTAACACCCTCAAAATCAACCCATAATTCATACATTCAAGACATCCATAAACTTAGGAGAATAAAGCATAATTCTATTTATCAGAGTATTCATTACAAAAGTATTACATGTTGACATTAAAAATAAATGCCCTACGGGCTTACAACTTTCCAAGCCAACACTTGGTTACAAAAAAGAGAGTACTAACTCAAAACACAAAATAAGCCCTTGGCTTGATTTACATGTAATACACAAAATAAGCACAAAAAGGAAGCCTTCAGCTTCTACAACCTCCCAAGCTACATCCTTAGAGGCGGCATATCACCTGTACCTGAAAATGATGTCCCATATAGGGTGAGCCAACGCCCAGTAGAGATATGCTAAACATAATATGAGCAATAACTAAAACATTAGCATTTGATAAATGTTTAACTCATACAAACCAACGTACAACACAATCCAATTCCATGACAGATATGTCCATATTTCATTCCATTTTCCTTTACTTATCAAATTTTCAATTCATAACATGGCTCAGAACCTGGCCAACAATTTAATGAGACTACGACTCATATTAAAGCACTTCCTTTTTAAATGAGATAACAACTCATATCAAAACACTTCCATACTTCACAATAGATACACATATTTGCTGTATCAATGTCATATTAAAACACTTCCATACTTCATAATAGATACACATATTTGCTGTATCAATGGAGTCCATCCCCTATCTCATCCCAAATAATATCCGGTTTAGGAGTCCATCCCCTATCTCCTCCCAAACCGTGGAGTACATCCCCTATCTCCTCCCACACAATACAATGTATATAAACACTTATCATATACAAAGATTTAATCAACACACATATTCGATGTATTATTCCAACCGTCATAGTCAATGACATATTCAACGTGATTAATTCAAGTTTTCCCTAATCAACATACAGTGTCTACAACAATCAAGACTATCCTCCACCGATAGCCCAAAGCAATTATTTCTAAACAGATAATAAATGCGTCAACAGATAAATTATCAATATTTCCAAAGGTGAGTGATTAACTTATCCAACTCCACCATTCATTCTCATAACTCCTCAATTTCATATTTTCATAACTTTCCAAATTAATTGTACAAATTAATTCATAACAACAAATTAGGGCTTTCCTTCCCCTTTTCTCAACATTGACCCAAAGGCTCAAATATCTTCATTAAACATCAATAACCTCATTTTAAGACCCAAAATATACATGTATGAGTCAAAAGAACAAAACCCCTCTTTATATATATTGAAACCCTAACCCCCCAAAATTACCCAACTTCAACATTACATCAAAATGACTACAAGTTTATGTCAAAGACCATAAATATGAGTAGTTATCCCTACCTCAAATGGAGAGACCAAATTGAGAAGATGAAGGATTTCGAAGGTGCTCCAAACCCAATAATCTTCGAATCAAAATGAAGAGCAAGCCAAACCCCACACTTTATAAAAAGGGACAAAGGTAGAAGATCACTTGATCTAGATGATTTTGTAGAGAGAAGTTAAAGTCTAGAGTGAGAGGCTCTCAAGTTTGGGTTTTGAAAAGTAAGAGAGAGAGAGAGAGAAAGTCGAAAAAGTGATCCAAAAAGTGATTTCACGGACTGATATACAAACAGGTCCGCTCGAGCGTGGAACACCCCGCTCAAGCGTCAGACACAGACTTACGATCGAGCGTCAAAAGCGCCGCTCGAGCGCCGGATGCACACTTCTAGAAGTTTTGCAGTCGATGGTCCCCGCTCAAGCGTGAAAGTGGACGCTCGAGCGTCCGATGACCTGCAGAAAAAAATACTGGGAGATGAATAATCATGCTCGAGCGTCAAAATGCCCGCTCGAGCGGAGAAGCAAAAACAAAGGGCCCGCTCGAGCGTCAAAAACCCCACTCGAGCGTGAAGGCCAAAATCTGGGCATCAACTTTTGGTTTCTAAACACAACCAACATGTTCCCAACCTGCCCAACACAACCCAAGACTCAAATATAAAGAGTAAAGGATAGAAATGAAAATAAGACAATGACCAACATCCACGAAACCGAGTCCGGAATACAATTAAACAATGAAGGAAAAATCGAGATCACTATAAAAATGATGTCCTCAACACGCTTATCATTTTGGCCTAAAGGACTAGGGTGAGATTCTAACTCTACATGTGGTGGATCAAGAGTTTTGTGTCTTAAAAGTAAAAAAAAAAAAATTGGAAGAGAGAAAGCAGCCGAGACAGAGACAGAGACAGAGAGTGTCTCCGCCTCAACAACCAAAACCAAATAAAGAAGAAAAAATAAAGAAAAGGGAGTGAGGGAAGAGGGATGGGGGTAACCCACGTGGGTTGCCTCCTTTATTGCTCAATTTATTATGTATATATATATATATTTATTAAAATTTTATGTTAACATCTTAATATTTTATAATATAAAATGATATAATTTTTTCTTATCACAAATATACATTTCGTTTGTTGGTACATGTAACGCCCTCAAAATAAACCCATAAATCAAACAATATTGACATGCGTAGACATAAGAAGTTAAAGCATAATTACATTCCATCAGCGTATTCATTACAAAATGTATTACATGTTGACAACAAAAATAAATGCCCTATGGGCTTACAACTTTCCAAGTCAACACTTGGTAACAAAAAGAGAGTACTAACTCTACATAGAATAGGCCCTTGGCTTGATGTACATGTAATACAACAAAAATAAATAGAAGAGTCTTCAACTCCCACAACCATCCAAGCTAAGATCTCGGAGGCGGCATAACACTTGAACCTGAAAATGATGTCCCATATAGGGTGAGCCAACGCCCAGTAGAGATATGCTAAACATAATATGAGCAATAACTAAAATGTTAGCATTTGACAAATGTTTAACTCACATGAATCGATTCATAACCCATTTCAATTACATGACAAATGTGTCCATGTTTCATTTCATTTTCCATTTCTTATCCAACTTCTCAATCTATAACCCTGGCTCAGAACCTGGCCAAACTATTTAAGTGAGATTACATCTCAAATCAACAATACTTCCAAACATCACAATTGATACACATATTCGTTGTATCAACATTACACGAAATACTTCCATACTTCACAATAGATACACGTAATTGTTGTATCAATCTCAAATAAAACACTTTCGTACTTCATATATGATACACAGATTTGCTGTATCAATACTTCATTAGATACACATTTTTGCTGTATCGATAGAGTCCATCCCCTATCTCCTCCCAAACAATATCCGGTTTAGGAGTCCATTCCCTATCTTCCCCTAAACCGTGGAGTACATCCCTTATCTCCTCCCACACAATACAATGTATATAAACACATATCATATACATAATCAATCAATACATAAATTTGATGTATTATTCCAACCGTCATATTCGATGACATATTCAATTGATTAGTTTTAGTTCGCCTAATCATCATGCATTGTCTACAACAATCAAGACTATCCTCCACCGATAGCCCAAAGCAATTATTTCTAAACAGCTAATAATTACATCCAACAGATAAATTATCAACAATTTCCAATGTGAGCGATTATTAATTCAAACTCCACCATTCTATCCCATATTGTACCAATTTCATTATTTCCAACTCAATTTCATGATTCCATGATAATTGTCATTAATTACACTAATGACCCAAATATACTCAAAATATGGCATTTTCTCCCTTTTTTCCCAATATTGGCCCAAAGGCTCAAGTATTCACAACAACATCAATAATCTCTTTTTAAGACCCAAAATATACATATATGAGTCAAAAGACAAAAACCCCTCTTTTCAATATAACACATCTCAAACCCTAACACCCAAAATTACCCAAATCAATCCATTTATACAAAAAGCTCAACATCTATGTTAAAGCACATAAGAATGAGTAGGAATCCCTACCTCAAATTCGGAGCTCAAAGGAGGAAGATGAAGAAATTTGAAATGCTCCAAACCCCAATATTTTCGGATCAAAATGTAGCCCTCAACGATCCTCGCACTTTTTACAAAGGCCCAAGGATAGAAAATCACTCCTATTAGATAAAACCCTAGAGAGAAGTTGTGTTTTTAGAGTGAGGTGCTCTCAAATGGAGGTTTAGAAAAGTAAGAGAGAGAAAGGAAATGTGAAAAGTGATTCAAAATCACCCAGCTGCCCTCTGATATACGACTAGTCCGCTCGAGCAGAGAATAGGACGCTCGAGCGTCAAACACAAAAACTGGACCCGCTCGAGCGCCAAGACACAACTGCAAAACACACCCGCTTGAGCGCAAAGGGAAAACCGCTCGAGCGTAGATTTCCCCCTTCCAGTACTTTTACAGAAAATGAACTACCCGCTCGAGTGCCGAGATAACCACTCGAGCGCGACCCGCTCGAGCGTTAGAAAATCCGCTCGAGCGTGAAAAACACACCTGCAGAAGTTTTGCAGAGGCACGAAATGCTGAGAGTGTGTAAACCCCACTCGAGCGCAATAAGACCTGCTCGAGCGGACAACCAAAAATCAAACTCTGCTCGAGCGCAAAGGGACCCGCTCGAGCGTACCACCAAAATTCTGGACAATAAGGAATGGGACTAAAGCTCAACCAACCTGTTCGAAACACGCCCAATACATCCTAAAACTCAAACACACGGAATTAAAGGATAACAACAAGATATACAACCACCAACTCCACGGAACCTAAGTCCGGAATACAACAATCAAAGGAAGAGAAACCGGGATCGCTATAGTACACACCATAAATATTCATAATCTTCTCATAATAACAATAATAAGTAATTACAGATGACAAATAATATAGTCAATTGGATCCAAAATGAATGAAGTTTAATAATCTAAAATAAATTTTCGATTAAGACTAGATTACAAAATATTTTAGATGGACTCAAGATGGTTCCCACTATTTATACAATTAAAAATGACCAAACAGTTAAGTAAGACTTACATACATAAATCCAAATTAATATGTCATAGGTCTTAAAATCCAAAACTTCAACACCAAAATTCTGCTAATCTGTCAATTTTGGAAAATAAATACCCATCGTTTAAATTCTGAATTTTATTTATTTATTTATTTATTTTCGGTCTTTATAGTTTACATGAGGTGAATAAATTTTTTTTTTTTTTGACATACTTCTAAATAAAAAATTACTAAAGATAATATGACTTTTTTATGTGATTCCAAACACTTTATAAAGGGTTATTTTGGGAGGTGATTTTTTTTTTCTGTAATTTTTTAAACTAAAATATGAGATAAAAAAATAATATATTTAAAATAAATTTTTAATTTTTTACACAAAAAAAATACAAGAGGTAGAGTAAATGGATTTTTTTTTTTTTTTTGTAGGAGTTGAAATTGTTTTGGCTTTTTTATTTTTTTTATTTTTTTTTTGGATAAATGAGGCCTAAGTGTGCATTTGGAAATTTGATTTTTTTTAGTGATTTTTTAATTATCTAATTTTTTTATGAGATGAAAAGAATTAATTTACTTAAAATGTTTATCTAGTTTAATAAATAGTTTTGTGAAATAAAATGATTGATTGATACTTAATATAACATTTTATTTTTTTGGATTGCATTACCTTTCTAATTTTCTGCACATTTTTTTATAAAAAAAATAAAAAATTACACTTATTTAGATCATCCCAAATAACTTATATCATATCTTTGCAAGTTTTCTACAAAAGGCATGTTGATTTTTGAATTTATTTCCCTCACAAAGCATGCGGAACATATTTTACTAAATGAAAATTATTTGCAAATAAAAAATTCATAAGAATGGCGTGATAGAAATATTTTAAAAATTGTAAGTCCTTTTAATGAATCTTTTGATTTGAAATAAATAAACACACTTTTATCACCGTATTTTGTACAATTTTATTGTATAAATTTTTTTGTTTATATATCACCCTTCTTTAGAGCATCTCCAACGGTTCACCAAAATTTTCATCAAATCTGAGTAAAAAAATGACTTTTTTCTCACTCTGATACCGAGTGCTCCAATGGTTCATTTTCATCAAATTTTCATCAAATCTGCACCGGGACAACTGGTTTGTCGACCGGCTGGTCGACCGGTGAAGCCAAAAAAAATTTTTTTTCCTGAATTGTTTGAACCTTTTTTTTGAACTATCTGAACTTTTTCCGGGACAACCGGTTGGTCAACCAGTAAGGCAAAAAAAAAAAAAATTTATTTGAACTGTTTGAACCGTTTTATGGTCGACCGGTTGGTCACCCGGCTGGTCAACCGGCTGGTCGACCGGTTGGTCTCCCCCAACGGTCACAAACAGTGATTTGCTGAAATCTTTATTCTGTCCTCAGTTTGATGATTTGTTTGATGAATTCTCGATTTGATACCAGTTTGGTAAAACCGTTGGAGCATGAAAAAGTGATTTTTTCACCAAATTTTAAATTTGATGACAGGTTTGGTGAAGCGTTGGAGATGATCTTACTAAAAGCATATTGATTACTGAATTTTGTTTTAAATAACAATTTTTAAGTGTGTGTTAAAAATACAATTTCAGTTTGAGAGAAAATTAAACCACTACGGGTATTAAAAATTCAAAGAAAGGGGGAAAGAAACTCAAAATGTTCAATATGTTAAAGAAGACAAATAGTTTACTTCAAAAAATTAAATTGATCAAACATTAACAATTATATGATTGAAATACATTTATGTGAAGAAGAAAAAAAAAAGAACAATAATTTCTTCTTTCATGTCAAAATATTAGTGCCTTATTCTATTTTTTATTATCCAAAAATATTAGTCCCTTTTCAAAAATTAAGAACTAAAATAATATGAATTTTCTATTTTACACTTCTTTTAAATTCATTAACAATATAAAAAGTACAATAATAACAATTGATTATATCAAAAAAGTACTATCAAAGGATAATTTTAAAAAATTAATGTGTGTGTTTGGTTTAAGTTTTTTGGATTAAATGTTTTGAAAGCTGAGTTTTTTGTTTTTCGTATTTTTTTGTTTTTAGTAAATATTTTTAAAATTTTAAACTTTTTTTCATTCACCTTACTTGGATGTATCTAAAAAGTATACTGAATTCTCATATTATTTTTTTGTATTTTTGGTATCTATCTATATATTATAAGGAAAATGAGGTTTCTAACCCATAAGTCTAATGGGAGATCCAATATCCCAATCTCAATTTTCTAATTTTTTTATTAAAAAAAAAAATCTCAACATTTATTGACTTCTCCCAACCCACAAGCTTTTTTGACTTCTCCCATGACTACTACTACACCATTTTCAATTTCTTCCATACACTATAGTTAGTGATAGTGAAGGAATTATTAAATTATTTTTATAAAAAATATATAATTTGTATATTAAAAAAATCTAAAACAAATAAAAATTCTTATTAAATCTATCTATCAATCTATATCTATATATTATATAAGTAAAATGGGCAAGTCTTGTGGGAGTTCCAATATCTCAAACTAAAATTTTTAATTTTTTTATAGCGATCCCGGTTTTCCTTTCATGTTTACTGTATTTCGGACTCGGTTCCGTTGATAGTGGTTGTTGTCTATATTTCGTTCCCGTCCTTTAACTCTTTGTATTTGAGTTTAGAATTGTCTTGGGCGTGTTTCGAACAGGTTGGTTGAGCTTTTGTCCCAACTCTTGTTGCCCAGATTTTTGGTGATCCGCTCGAGCGGGTCTTCTTGCGCTCAAGTGGAGTTTGCACACCTTCAGTAGTTTGTCTGTCTGCAAAAGTACTGCAGATGTGTTTTTCACGCTCGAGCGGATTTACTTACTTTCGAGCGGGTGTTCGATGTCTGTAAAAATACTGGAAGAGTATAATCTACGCTCGAGCGAGTGTTCCTTTGCGCTCGAGCGGGTAGAGTTTTGCAGTTGTGTCTTGGCGCTCGAGTGGGTATCCTTGCGCTTGAGCGGATCCAGTTTTTTGTGTTTGACGCTCGAGCGTCTTATTCTCCGCTCAAGCGGGTCATACGTATATCAGTTGGCAGCTGGGTCATTTTAGATCACTTTTTCAACTCTCACTCTCTCTTACTTTTCAAAACTCTATTTTGAGAGCTCCTCTCTCTAGATCTCAACTTCTCTCTAGGGTTTAATCTAGTTTGAGTGATCTTCTACCTTAGTGTCTTTGTAAAAAGTGTAAAGCTTGGCTTGGGCTACATTTCCATCTGAAAATCTCTTGGTTTAGAGCACTTCGAGTTTTCTTCAACATCTCATTTTGGTCTCATCTTTTGAGGTAGGGATAACTACTCATATTTATGGTTTTTGACATAAATTTGTTGTCATTTTGATATAATGTCATAGTTGGGTAATTGTGGGTGTTAGAGTTTCAAATATGAAAAGAGGGGTTTTGGTTCTTTTGGCCAATACATGTGTATTTGGGCCCTAAAATGAGATTGTGGATGTTTAATGATAATATTTGAACCTTTGGGTCAATTTTGGAAAAAGGGAAAAATACCATAGTTGGGTTTTATCAGGTCATTAGTGTAATTAATGACTTTTATTGTGAAATTGGGAAGTTATGAGAAGGAATGGTGGAGTTGGATTGATTAATCGCTCACTTTTGAGAATATTGATAATTTATCTGTTGATGCATTTATTATCTGTTTAGAAATAATTGCTTTGGGCTATCGGTGGAGGATAGTCTTGATTGTTGTAGTCACTGTATGTTAATTAGGGAAAACTGAAACTAATCATGTTGAATATGTCATTGAATATGGCGGTTGGAATAATATATCGAATATGTGTATTGATTGATCGTGTATATGATAATTATTTATATACATTGTTTTGTGTGGGAGGAGATAGGGGATGTACTCCACGGTTTAGGGGAAGATAGGGAATGGACTCCTAAACCGGATGTTATTTGGGAGGAGATAGGGGATGGACTCCATTGATACAGTGAATCTGTGTATCATTTGTGAAGTATGGAAGTGTTTGAATATGGCAGTGATACATCAAATATGTGTATCTATTATGAAGTATGGAAGTGTTTTGTTATGAGTTACAATCTTATTTAAATTGTTGATATTGGAAAAGTTTTTAACATGAGCCATAGTCTCATGGGAATTGTTTGGCCAGGTTCTGAGCCATGTTTGTAAATCGAAATTGTTAATTAAAGAAAATTGGAATGAAGCATGGACATATGTGTCATGGAACTGAATTGTGTTATGAGTTGATTTATATGAGTTAAACATTTATCGAATACTCATGTTTTAGTCATTGCTCATAATATGTTTAGCATATCTCTACTGGGCGTTGGCTCACCCTATATGGGACATCATTTTCAAGTGCAGGTGATATGCTGCCTCCAAGAACTTAGCTTGGGAGATTTTAGAAGCTGAAGGCTTCCTTTTGTAGTTATTTTGTGTATTATATGTAATTCAAGCCAATGGCTTATTTTGTGTTTTGAGTTAGTACTCTCTTTTGTAACCAAGTGTTGGCTTGGAAAGTTGTAAGCCCGTAGAGCATTTACTTTTGTTGTCAACATGTAATACCTTTGGATTAAATACTCTGATGAATGGAAATATGTTTCTTTCTCTTATGTTTATGGATGTCACGAATGTATGATTTATGGGTTTATTTTGAGGGCGTTACATTTTTTATTTTAAATAATTAAAAAAATCGTCTATAGCTCTCATTCAAGCAAAAAATAAAAAAATAATATCTCTTGATTTATGACTTTCAAATAGAAAGTATATCAAATATATAAAATAAAAAATATAAAGTATACTAATCCATTTCAAATTCAAATTTGAGGGGCACTAAATATGGAAAGCATTTCATTAATTTAAATTCAAAATTATAATGATTTATCCCATAATATATAAGTTTTAAATTGCAACGCTCTCAAAATAATACATATAAACCCACATTCTTTACATGCATAGACAGAAGAGAATAAAGCATATTTCTATTTATCAGAGTATTCATTCCAAGAGTATTACATGTTGACAACAAAAGTAAATGCCCTATGGGCTTACAACTTTCCAAGCCAATACTTGGTTACAAAAGAAGAGTACTAACTCATACACATTAAGCTCTTAGCTTGAATTTACATGTAATACCAAAACAACAGAACAACCAAAAGAGTCTTCAACTCCCAAAACCTTCCAAGCTATGTCCTTGGAGGTGGCATGTCACCTGAACCTGAAAATGATGTCCCATATAGGGTGAGCCACAGCCCAGTAGAGATATACTAATCCAAATATGAGCAATGACTAAAACAATAGCATTTGACAGATGGTTAACACTTATAAACCAATTTATATCACAATACAGTTCCATGACAATCATGTCCATGTTGCATTCCACTTTCTTTTACTTCTCCCATTTTCATTTATACAAACATGGCTCAGAACCTGGCCAAACAATTTCCATGAGACAACAGCTCATATAAAAATACTTCCAATATCAACAATTCAAATTAGATTACAACTCATATCAAAACACTTCCATACTTCACAATAAGTACACATATTTGCTGTACTAATGGAGTCCACCCCCTATCTCCTCTCAAACAAGTTTGAGAGTCCATCCCCTATCTCCCCTCAAACCATGGAGTACATCCCCTATCTCCTCCCAAACATTATGCATATACAATGTATTTAAACAATTGTCATATACAACAATCAATCAACACACATATTTGTTGTATTATTCCAACCGTCATATTCAATGACATATTCCACATGATTAGTTTCAGTTTTCCCTAATCAATATACAGTGTCTACAACAATCAAGACTGTCCTCCACCGATAGCCCAAAGCAGTTATTTCTAAACAGATAATAAATGCATCAAACAGATATAACATCAACATTTACATAGGTGAGCGATTAATTAATCCAACTACACCATTCAATCCCATAATCTCCCAATTTCATTATCCTCAACTCAATTTCATATTTCCACAATTTCCCCAAATTAATTATACAAATTAATTTATTACAACAATTAGGGCATTTTTCCCTTTTTTCCAACATTGACCTCAAGGGTCCAAATATTAACAATAAACATCATTAGGCTCATTTTAAGACCCAAATACACATGTGTAGTTCAAAGGAACAAAAATCCCTCTTTTATAATTTCAAGATTTGAAACCCTAACTCCCAAACTTACCCAACAACACCAACTTATCAAAATGACCAATATTTATGACAAAACTCATAAGATGGAGTAGGGTATCCATACCTCGAAATTAGAAGCCCAAAGGAGAAGATGGTGAAAACCCAAAGTGCTCCAAATCCACAACTTTTCAGATTAAAGTGAAGCCCACGCCACCCCCTATCTTTCTTACAAAGAGATTAGGGTAGAAACACTCAAGAACTAGATCAAACCCTAGAGAGAAGATATATAGAGAGAGAAAGTGTAGCTAGTCTAGGGTTTGTATAAAAGAAGAGATGAAAAAGTGAAGAAAGAAGAAGCTGCTGTCAACTGAAATATACGAGGCTCGCTTGAGCGAAGGAGTGGTCGCTCGAGCTACCAGACACAAAGAAACCTCGCTCGAGCCAATAATTCGAAGCTTCAGGTCTGCAACCAGAAGCACGCTCGAGCGCAAGAATGTTCGCTCGAGCGAAGAAACCCAAAACATACAGCTCACTCGCTTGAGTGAAGGAAAGCTCGCTCGAGCCAAGAATCACAACCCTCAGGTCCAAACCCAGATGCAGACGCACGCTCGAGCGAAGAAACCCTAGCTCGAGCAAAGGAGCTAAAACACAGAGCTTGCTTGAGCGACAAAAGCCTCGCTCGAGCGAAGAACCAAAATTCTGGGCAGCAACACTTGGTTTCAAAACTCACCCAACCTGCTACTAACCTGTGCCCAACACATCCTAAAACTCATATACAAAGAATTAAAGGACGGAAACAAGACATATACAACAACCAACATCTACGGAACCAAGTCCGGATATCAATAATAAATGGAGGGAAAACCGGGATCGCTATATAAATAATGATCTATTCCATAATTTATTTATATATCCATATATCTATATACTAATATAATCGCAAAATATTGTCATTTCATTAAGGTTGAAAGTTGTAATTCCTTTTTCTTATTTTTTTATATTTTTTTTAATACGTGTTATAATATGATTGGTCTATAAATTAATTTTATATTCTTAAAATAAAATTTCGAATTTGAATTCTTACTTAAATTATGTTACTATAATTGGAATGAGATCAATATTCATTCCTTAAATTTTGCATCATTTGTTAAATTATAAAATAAAATTTCAAATTTAAATTCTTCTTCAAATTATATTACTACAATTAGAATGTGATCAATATTCACATGTATCATAATGATGTTTCATAATCTATCTATATATCATATAAGGAAAATGGAGTTTCTAACCCACAAGCCTTGTAGGAGCTCCAATATCTCAATCTCAATTTTCTAATTTTTCTATTTAAGAAAAAAAAATCTCAGTATTTATTGACTTCCTCCAACCCACAAGCCTTTTTGACTTCTCTCATACCTACTGCTATACCCTTTTCAACTTTTTCCATACACTATAGTTAGTGATGGGATTGTTAAATTATTTTTATCAAAAATATAAAAATATATAATTTGTATATTAAAAAAAATCTAAAACAAATATAAATTTTTATTAAATCTATCTATCTATCTATCTATATCTGAAAAATCTAGAAATCCCCTATATATTGATTTGTGATTATGTATCAATTTTAAGCAGTAAATAACAATCCCAATCAAACAATCCAGACAAATCAACACAACGATTTTAACGTGGAAAAATCACAATTGGAGCACCTCCAATTGTGATAAAAAAAATCACGAGCCAAAGCCACAAAACAATCCACTAAAAAGACATAAAGAAATTACACAGGTATACTCTCAATTACCTAGCGAATCCACGCCCAAATTGAACCAACCCCTATGTGCCTCTTCTAGCCCCGTCTTCACCTCAGAATTGTCTTGCCCAACGTTGAATCCACAACGCCGATGTCAATGAGCCACTCCAGAATCCACCAAAGCTTCAAGCTCGAATTCCCCAGAATCCACCGAAGAACAACTCTCTCTTTTGTATAGAATCAACAAACAATCCTTTGATGTATACTTCTTAAACCATGAGTTGAATTATAGCGATCCTAGTTTTCCCTTTATTATTTATTGTATTCCGGACTCGGTTCTGTAGATGATTGTTGTTGTCTGTGTCGCGTTTCTGTCCTTTAACTCTTTGTATTTGAGTTTTGGGTTTTATTGGGCAGGTTTGAAACAGGTTGGTTGTGTTGAGAAACATATAGTTAATGCCCAGATTTTGGCCTCCACGCTCGAGCGGGCCCTTTTGCTTTTGTTCCTCCGCTCGAGCGGGCGGTCTGACGCTCGAGCGGGATTCTTCAGCCTTCAGTATTTTCGCAGGTCTGAAATACTGCGATTGTGCATCGGACGCTCGAGCGTCGACTTTCACGCTCGAGCGGGGACCTTCGTCTGCAGAACTTCTGGAAGTGTGCATTCCATGCTCGAGCGGGAGTCTGTGTCTGACGCTCGAACGGGGCGTCCCACGCTCGAGCGGACTGTAATGTATATCAGTCCGAGTTGTACTTTTTCGACTCTCTCTCTCTCTCTAACTTTCCGAAACCCTAATTTGAGAGCCTTTCTCTCTAGAATATCCTCTCTCTCTACATTTTGATCTTGATTTAGTGAGACCCAACCCTTGTGTCTTCATTAAAGTGTTGGAGCTTCTCAAGACCTCCATTTTGATCTGAATAGTTGTGGGTTTGGAGCACTTTCGAGTTTCTTCATCATCTCCTTTGGGTCTCTTCATTTGAGGTAGGGATAACTACTCATATTTATGGCCTTTGACATAAACATGTGGTCATTTTGATTTAATGTTGAAGTTGAGAAATTTTGGGTGTTAAGGTTTCAAAACTTGAAGTGTATAAAGAGGGGTTTTGTTCCTTTTGAACTATACATGTGTATATGAGTCTTAGAACGAGGTTATTGATGTTTATTGATGATATTTGGACCTTTGGGTCAATGTTGAGAAAAGGGGAAAAATGTTTTAGTTGGGCCTAATCGGGTCATTGGTGTAATTAATGAAATTAATTAAGCAAATGTGAAATTGGTTTGGAAATAATAAAATTGGGAAATTATGAGATAAAATGGTGTGGTTGGGTTGATTAATCACTCACCTATGAAAATGTTGATAATTTATCTGTTTGATGAATTCATTATCTGTTTAGAAATAATTGTTTTGGGCTATCGATGGAGGATAGTCTTGAATGTTGTAGACCCTGCATGATGATTAGGTGAATTAAAACTAATCAATTGAGTATGTCATTGAATATGACAGATCGAATAACACATTGAATATGTGCTTTGCTTGATCATTGTATATGATAAGTGTTTAAATACATTGCATATGTATCTTGTTTGGAAGGAGATAGGAATGGACTCCATTGATAACTAAGTTGGCCGAAGTGTCTAAGGTGAAAGTCCCGAAATCTTGATTACGTTTGCATAACGTAGATGAATTGAAGTGTTGAAGTATTATTGATATGAGTTGTAGGCTCATTTTAATTGATCATGATTGAAGTATTTTTTAACATGAGTTGTAGTCTCATTATAAACTGTCTGGATGAATAGAGAACCATAGCTATGAATTGGTGTGGATAATGAAACGAAAAAGGATTGACATACTTATTTATATCTGTGAATATGGATTGGTTATGAAAGAGATGTACATCCGCTTATTTGAGTTAAACATTTATCAAAAGCTAATGTTTTAGTTATCATCCATATTATGTTTAGCATATCTCTACTGGGCGTTGGCTCACCCTATATGGGACATCACTTTCAGGTACAGGTGATATGCCGTGCTCTAAGGATGTAGCTTGGGAGGTTGTAGAAGCTGAAGGCTTACTTTTGTGATTATTTTGTGTATTACATGTAAATTTAAGCCAAGGGCTTAATGTGTTTAGAGTTAGAACTCTCTATTTTTGTAACCAAGGGCATTTACTTTTGTTGTCAACATGTAATACTTTTGAACTAAATACTCTGATGAATGGAAACATGTTTTATTCTTTTATGTCTATGGATGTCTTGAATGATTGGTTTATATGTATTATTTTGAGGGCGTTACATGAATACTCAATCAAACATCAAAGAAAACTAGCAAACTAGCCCCAAATACAAACCCTAATATCCAAGAAGAAGATCTCAAAAACGTCATCCTAGTTTTGGACTAAAACAAGTACTTATAGAAAACAGGGACTGCGAAGCTCGCTTGAGTGAAGACTCTCTCGCTCGAGCAAGGAAACAAAAACGCATGTTTTCCTCAAGAGGCGTCGCTCGAGCCAAGCTTCCTTCACTCGAGCGTACAATCTTCTTTCTCAGGTTTTTGGTAGACAGACGCAGCTTCTGAAAGCAGGACTCCTTCGCTCGAGCCAAGACTCCTTCTCTCGAGCGAGCAATGGCGAACAAGCAACTTCAAATGCATTTTTGCATTTTGCTTCGGGGGCGCTGCCCTCAACCCCACCATGGTGCTGCCTCGGACCCGCCAAGGGACACTACCCCCTGGATCCCCACAAGCAATGAATTTTTTTAACATCCAGGTTGAGACCCAAAAGCAATGAATTTTGTTCCCAATATTTCTTGGCAAACAAACTAATAGCTAAAGTAAAATCAAGCAACAAATAATGAATATTCATCAAGAAGGAAACCCAATAAAGAGAAAAATTATCAAAATTAAAGAAATTAGAAATTAAGATTACAATTTTCTTTGCCAAGAAATCTGAGAAAGGAACTTAGTCTCAATGTCAATTGCGAGAAAGAAGTCTGTTTCTAAACTACCCATTGAGACCCAAAAAGCAATTGATTTTGTTCCCACGATTTCTTGGCAAACAAACTAATAGATAAAATCAAATAAAGTAATAAATAATATATATTCACCAAGAAGAAAACCAAATAATTAGAGAAAAATAAAGAAAATATTATTATAAGACAAGAATAAGAATTATGGTCTCAATGGAGATTGCGAGAAATATGCCTGTTTTTTCTAACATCAGCCATTGAGACCTAAAAGCAATCCTAAAAACAATGAACTTTATTCCTATTATTTTTTGGCAAACAAGCTAATGGACAAAGTAAAATCAAGCAAGATATAATATATATTCATCAAGAAAAAAAATCAAATAAGAAGAGAAAAATTATTTTTAACATCAACCATCTGAGAGAGGAAGGCGTGTTTGGTTCTCTTTTGAAATTGTGATTCCAATAAAAAAAATTTCAAAACTCAAAAACATACAAACTCAGTTCAAAAACTATTTTCAAAACTTATAACCAAACACCAACTCACTTTTTTCAAAACTCAAAACCAAACTCCTTCCAAAACTCTATTTAAAAAAAAAAATTCAAAAAAACATTTTTAAAAATGATAATTATAATTTTGATTGCAAAGAAATCTTAGAGAGGAAGGCTTTTAGAATTGTGATTCCAATAAAAAAAATTTAAAACTCAAAACCAAACTCTTTTCAAAACTCCAATTTAAAAAAAAAAATCAATTTTTTTTATTATTTTTTTTAAAATTATTTTTAGAATCATGATTTGAGTGCGGAGTGTTTGAGTTAGAGTTTTGAAAAGAGAGAGTTTATTTGGTTATGAGTTTTGAATTGTATTTTGGAATTTTTTGGATTTATTTTTTTTAAATATTTAAAAAATTCTTAATTTTATTTTTTTAGGGTAAATATTTTATATTTTAAATATTTATTTATTTATTTTAATGTGTGCTAAAAATATTTTACATATACAATTTTTATTATAAGTATTTTATATTTTAGTTATTGTGTTTGGTTACGATTTGAGTGTAGAGTTCTGAAATTAGTGTGGAAGCTTTGAGTTATAATAGTTTTTGAATTGAGTAGTTTTGAGTTATGTGTTTGGTTACGATTTAAGTGTAGAGTTGTGTTTTGAGTTTCAAATATTAAAAAATTAAAATTTTTACAAAATAAAATAAAATATTTAAAATTTAAAAAAATATAAATAAAAATTATATATTAAAAAATAAAATTTTCTTATATATTTTTTAAAAAATAAATTCAAAAAATTCAAAATGGAACTCAAAACTCATTTCAAAATTCAAAAACTTTTTTTCAAAACTCCACACTTAAATCACACACACAAAATTATATATTTAAAAAAATAAAAAATAAAATTTTCTTAAACATTTCAAAACATTCAAAATACAACTCAAAACTCAAAAACTCTCTTCAAAACATTTTTCAGAACTCATAAACCAAACAAATTTTCTCCACACTTAAATCACAACTCCACACTGGAATCATAATTCTAAAACTAAACCAAATGGAGCTGAACTATAGTCTCAATAAATATTGCGAGAAAGATGTTCGTTTTTTACCATCAGTAATGGACACAGAAGCAATAAAAATTTTGTTCCGAGGATTTCTTGGCAAAGAAACTAATAGATAAAGTAAAATCAAACAAGATATAATATATATTTATCAAGAAGAAAACTAAGGCTTCGTTTGGCAAAAACTAAAAAAGTCACTAACAAAAATAAAAAAATCAACAACTTATACCAAAAAGTCAAAGATTCTATTCTCTCTACTTTTTGCACATCTTTTCATAAAAAATCAAAAAATCATCCCAAACATACTAATTTTTTTTACATCATATTTTAGTCAAAAAGTCAAAAAATTACTCAAAAAAACTTGTTTCCAAACGAGGCCTAAGGCAGCATTTGGTTTTGATTTTAGTGTGTAGTTGTGTTTTGAGTATAAAATATTAAAAAGTTTAAAATATTTAAATAAAGATTATATATTTAAAATAAAAAATAATTTTTTCTTAAATGTTTTTAAAAAATAAATCCAAAAAAATTCAAAATACAATTCAAAACTCTTTTCAAAACTTATAACCAAACAAATTTTCTCTTTTCAAAACTCAACTCACAATTCCACACTTGAATCACAACTCCACACTCAAATCATAATTTTAAAACACTAAACGGAGCCTAAATAATGAGAGAGAATTTATCAAAAATAGAGAAATTAAAAATTAAGATTATAATTTTGATTGCCAAAAAATCTAAGAGAGTTAGTCTCGATGGAGATTGTGAGAAAGATGTCCCTTTTTTTAACATCAAGCATTGAGACCCAAAAGCAATGAATTTTGTTCTTAGGATTTCTTGGCAAGCAGACTAATAGATAATGTACAATAAGGCAATAAATAATATATATTCATCCAGAAAAAAACTAGATAATTAGAGAAAAATAATCAACAATAAAGAAAATATTAAACAAAGAAGTATAAGACAAGAGCAAGAACTACGAAAACAAATTATTATAAACATAATTACCAAGTAACCAAATCAAAAAACCTTAACTCATATAATTGTCATGCAATGAAGGAAATCAAGAAATTGAGAGAGACATTTACACAAATTTCAATACTAGTAATTTACATGAAAAAATTAGAGACACAAAGAGGTGTTCACCTTTTATATATTAACTAGAAGGGGCTACATGTGTGTGCTGTAACGCCCTCAAAATAATACATATAAGCCCAACATCCATAATATCCATAGATATAAGAGAACAAAGAATATTTCTATTTATCAGAGTATTCATTACAAAAGTATTACTTGTTGACAACAAAAGTAAATGCCCTACGGGCTTACAATTTTCCAAGACAACACTTGGTTACAATTAGAGAGTACTAACTCGAACACATTAAGCCCTTGGCTTGAATTTACATGTAATACCAAAAAGATAACAACAAAAAGATCTTTCAGCCTCTAAGCCTCCCAAGCTACATCCTTGGAGGTGGCATATCACCTGAACCTGAAAATGATGTCCCATATAGGGTGAGTCAAAGCCCAACAGAGATATACTAAACCAAATATGAGCAATAACTAAAACATTAGCATTTGATAAACGTTTAACACTCGTAAATCAACTTACAATGCTTTTCTGTTTCATGACAAATATATACGTGTTTCATTCCACTTTTCCTTTACTTTCCCAGTTCAAATTCATCAACATGGCTCTCTATCTAGCCAAACAATTAAATGAGACTACAACTCATATTAAAACACTTCCTTTATCCACAATTCAAATGAGACTACAACTCATATTAAAACATTTCCTTTATCCACAATTCAAATGAGACTATAACTCATATTAAAACATTTCAATACTTCAATTATCTACGTTATGCAAACGTAACCAAGATTTCAGGACTTTCACCCTGAACACTCCGGCCAACTTAATTATCAACGGAGTCCATCCCCTATCTCCTCCCAAACAGGTCTGAGAGTACATCCCCTATCTCCTCTCAAACCTTGGAGTACATCCCATATCTCCTCCCAAACAACATACATATGCAATGTATTTAAACACTTATCATATACAATGATCAAGCAATGCACATATTCAATGTGTTATTCCATCCGTCATATTCAATGACATACTCAATCGATTAGTTTTAATTCGCCTAATCATCATGCAGTGTCTACAACAATCAAGACTATCCTCCACCGATAGCCCAAAGCAGTTATTTCTAAACAGATAATAAATTGTCTAATAGATAAATTATCTACAATTACAAAGGTGAATGATTAATCAATCCAACTCCACCATTCAATCTCATAACCTCCCAATTTCAAGGTTTTCAACTCAATTTCATATTTCCACATCTCCCGGATTAATTGTACAAATTAATCATTTACATTAAATTAGGGCTTTCTCCCCCTTTTCTCAAATATTGCTCCCTAGGCCAAATTTCATAAATCAAACACCATAGCTTCATTTTAGGGACCACTCAAACACTTGGAACCCCAAAAATAGAAAACCCCTCTTTCATAATTTCAATTTCAAAACCCTAACTTCACCCAAATACCCTAAACAACACCATCTATACAAAATGCATAACATCTATGTCAAAACTCATAGAAAGGAATAGGTTATCCCTACCTTAAGTGTAGAAGACGAGACTAGCAAGGGAAGAACTCCAAACACGCCAAAATCACTTTCCACTCGGATGAAAATGGAGGTCTTAAAGAGCCCAAGCTTTTTAATGAAGGAAGGGGATGAAGAGATCACTTGATCTTAGTTAAAATGTAGAGAGAGAGGGTATTCTAGAGAGAGAAGCTCTCAAATTAGGGTTTTGGAATGTTTTAGAGAGAGAGAGAACCCAAAAAGTTATTTAAAAAGACACAATCGCGATCTGATATACGTATAGTCCGCTCAAGCGGAGAGTAATACGCTCGAGCGTAAGACACAAAAACTAAACCCGCTCGAGCGCAAAGGTACCCGCTCGAGCGCCAAGGCATAACAGCAAAGCACTACCCGCTCGAGCGCAAATGGACCCACTCAAGTGTAGAACACACTCCTCTAGTATTTTTACAGACTTCAAACACCTGCTCGAGCACAAATATACCCGCTCGAGCGTGAGGAACGCCGCTCGAGCGTGAAAAACACCCCTGCAATATATTTGTAGACGCACAAAATGCTGAAAGGATGCAAACTCCGCTCGAGCGTAACAAGACCCGCTCGAGCGGATCATCAAAAATCTGGGCAACAAGATTAGAGACTAAAACTCAACCAACCTGTTCGAAACAAGCCTAGGACAATTCTAACACTCATAATCAAGGGATTAAAGGACGGAAAGAGACATATACAGCAACACTCAACCAAGGAACCCAAGTCCGGAATACTACACAAAAAGGGGAAAACCCGGAATCGCTATAACCTCCCCCCCCTTAAAGAATTTCGTCCCCGAAATTAAATATAAGTTTTAAAAACATAATTTCTCAAGTCTCAATAAGATTACAATTCAGTATTCAACATCCTGACCCATTACCGGTCATTCCATCTCTTTTCAAGAGAACAACTTACAATATGATACAACATGCATTATCAACATGCATTTCTTCGAAATTCAATAAGTCCCAATACACATACTTCACAATTCCATAACATATTCAATGTTAGTGATAAATTTGCATTTCTACAACACATTCAACATATACAATGTTAAATTAAACTTCCATTTCCGAGGTGTATTTAACAATTACCATACTTCCAAAAAAAAACCAAAACATATACAATGTTTTACAACCAAGACATATTCAATGTTCTTAAAGTTTATCAACACAACAAAATATTCAACATATGCTCAAACATCCACAAATAGATCCGGATATTTCTCTCGGACCTCTAATTCGCGTTCCCAAGTGGCTTCCTCCACTCTGTGATGTTTCCACAAAACTTTCACCAAGGGTATCGTCTTGCCTCGCAAGACTTGGTCCTGTCTATCTAAGACCCGCACCGGTCTCTCCTCATACGAGGCATCCTCATCTACCTCTAAGTCGGTCCAATCCAATACGTGCGACGGATCCGGCTCGTACTTCCGAAGCATACTAACATGAAACACGTCATGCACCCCGGACAACTGCGGCGGTAATGCTAAACGGTAGGCAACCTCTCCAATTCGCTCAAAGATCTCAAAAGGACCAATAAATTGAGGGGACAACTTTCCACTCTTCCCAAACCTCATCAAACCCCACCTAGGTGATATTTTTAGAAAGACATGATCACCCACCTCAAATGACAAAGGCCTCCTCCTACAGTCGGCATAACTCTTTTGGCAACTCTGGGCTGTAACAAGCCTCTTACGGATAAGTTCAACTTTCTCCGTCGTCTCCTGAACCAACTCTGGGCCCAACAAAGGTGCATCACCCACCTCGGCCCAACACACTGGAGACCTACACGGTCGGCCATATAAGGCCTCAAATGGTGCCATGCCAATGCTCGATTGGAAACTGTTATTATAGGAAAACTCCACTAAGGGCAAGTGCCTCTCCCACGACCCACTAAAGTCAAGGACACAGCCTCGAAGCTTATCCTCAAGGATCTGAATAGTACGCTCGGACTGCCCGTCAATCTGAGGATGATAAGCTGTGCTAAAGGTCAATCTAGTGCCCAGGGCACTCTGCAAACTCTGCCACAACCTAGCAGTAAAACATGGATCTCTATCTGAGACGATCGACACTGGGACCCCGTGCAACCTCACTATGTCCCGAATATACAAGTCGGCAAGATGATCTACCGAATCTCTCACATGCATAGGGATAAAGTGCGCCGACTTAGTCAACCTGTCTACGACCACCCAAATAGCATCACTACCCCGTTGAGTCCTCGGAAGACCTACAACGAAGTCCATCGTAACATGCTCCCATTTCCACTCGGCAATAGGCAAGGGTTGCAACAGGCCCACTGGCCTCTGATGCTCGGCATTCACTTGCTGACAAGTAAGGCACTTAGACACAAAAACTGCCACATCTTTCTTCATACCCCGCCACCAAAACTGGCGATCCAAATCACGATACATCTTAGTGCCTCCCGGATGCACCGCAAGGCGTGAATGGTGAAACTCTCGAAGTACTTCTTCTCGGCAAGACTCCGGTACAAACAGGCGGTCTCGGTACCTCACACTCAGGTCAGGATACACGGTCAAACCCTTCTCAACCTTCCTACTAGAGATCTTCTCCTGAAGGGATTCTACCTCAAGGTCACTCCCCTATGCCTCTAACACTCGATTCACAAGTGTAGGCTGCACAACTACAGAAAACATGGTCGCAGACTCAACAGATTCGCCCAGAAGCAAATCAAACTCGCCAAGTGCACCCAACATTTCCCACTCCCAGATGGCTATACAAGCTACATCACTAATGGATTTCCTACTAAGGGCATCAGCCACAATATTGGCCTTCCTCGGATGGTAATGCAACTCAAAGTCGTAATTCTAATAAACTCCATCCACCGTCTCTGTCTCAAATTCAAGTCTTTCTATGTAAATAGATACTTCAGACTCTTATGATCCGAGAATACCTCGAATCTCTCACCATAAAGGTAATGCCTCCAAATCTTTAAGGCAAAAATCACAGCCGCTAACTCTAGGTCATGTGTAGGATAGTTCTTTTCATGTATTTTCAACTGACGTGAGCCATAGGCTACTACTTTCCCTTCCTGCATCAATACACACCCCAAACCCTCTCGTGAAGCATCACAATACACTGCATAACCCAAATCCCTCTCCAGAATAATCAAAACCGGAGCAGTGGTAAGTCTAACTTTAAGTTCTTGGAACGACTTTTCACAAGTCTCATTCCATACAAACTTGACCCCTTTTCGCGTCAATCTAGTCAACGGCGAAGCTAGCCTAGAGAAATCTTTTACAAACCTACAGTAATAATCGGCCAGTCCCAGAAAATTGCGGATCTCAAAAACACTCTTAGGTTGTGCCCAATCTTGCACTGCCTCTATCTTGGATGTATCAACTGACACCTCTTCCCCGGAGACTACGTGGCCTAAGAACTTAACCTCTCTTAGCCAGAACTCATATTTCCCAAACTTGGCATACAGCTTATGGGCTCTAAGCAACTCAAGCACTACTCTCAAGTGTTCCTCGTGCTCCTCCTCAGAAGATGAATAAATCAGAATGTCGTCCACAAAGACGACCACAAAGCAATCTAAGAACTCCCAGAATATCTGGTTCATCAAGTCCATAAATACTGCCGGTGCATTGGTGAGCCCAAAAGGCATCACTAGAAACTCATAATGGCCATACCGCGTACGGAATGCCGTCTTCGGGATATCTTCCTCCTTGACCCTCAACTGATGGTAACCCGATCTCAAGTCTATCTTAGAGAAACAACGGGACCCCTTTAACTGGTCAAACAGATCATCTATACGAGGCATAGGGTACTTATTTTTAACCGTAGCCCGGTTCAATTTTCGGTAATCAATACAAAGTCTCAAAGCCCCATCTTTCTTTTTAGCAAAGAGGGCCGGTGCGCCCCACGGCAAAGTAGTAGGGCGGATAAAGCCCCTATCTAGCAACTCTTGGAGTTGAATCTTCAACTCACTCAACTCAGCTGGGGCAAAACGGTACAGTGCCATAGAAATCGGTGTCATGCCAGGCACTAAATCAATAGAAAACTCGACCTCTCGATGGGGTGGTAAACTAACAAGATCCTCGAGAAAGATGTCCGAGTACTCACAAACTACTCTCGGCAACTCAATCCGCGTCTCATCACACTCATTACTCATACAGCTAGCGAGAAGGCAACTAAGCTCACTCCGCCCTTGCGAATCATACACTGGTAGCAAAACTCTACCAACCCGATCTCCCAAGAAATGAAAACAATCCCCGCTCAAGGTACATATAGTAACCCTCTGGCGGTAGCAATCAATAACAGTCCGGTATGACGATAACCAGTCCATACCCAAAATCACATCAAAACCCAACATAGCCATAACTACAAAAGATAATGGAAGCCGGTGGTGACGACCTCAATATCACAACCTCTACATCCTTGTTTCAAAATCAACTCACCTCCAACAGGTGATACAACACAAATAGGAGATGCTAACTGCGCCAACTCCAAATCCAAAACAGAAGCAAATGCAGCAAATATAAAAGAATGGGATGCACCCGTATCAATCAACACATTAGCAACCAAGTTGCAAAACAGAAAGGTACCTCTCACAACAGATGGAGCTGGTACAAGCTCTGGCGCTGTAACAGCATACATGCGCCCTGTAGGCCTCTGATCTACCTGCTCACCCCTCGGAGCATAAGACTGCTGTACAGACTGAGCCGAAGAGGCTCCTCGATTGGCCCTCGAGGCCTGAACTGACTAAGCAGGCTGATAACTCTGCCTCGACCCAGATGCACCAGATGTGCCACTCAACTGCGAGCAAAACCTCTTCAGGTGCCCCGCCTGACCACACTGGTAACAAGAGAGCGGCTGACCTCTGCCCTGACTCTGGCTCTGAGGACGAGCCGAAGATAAAGCTGCTCTCTGCCCTCCTTCCCTCTGCGAGCAAGCTGGAGACTTGTGGCCCAGCTGACCACACTTGTAACAGGTAAAGTCTCCCTGATTGCCTTTCCCAGAGCCTGAACTCGGCACTGGAAAGGTAGATCTCGCAAACGCATCCTGGGACTGCTGAGGGTTAGGACCCCTCTGCCTCTTACCGTCCCTCTGACCATCCTGACCCCTCTTGGAGCCCCTCATCCTTTTCTCCTCCTCATGCATAATAATCTCAAGATGGGCCGCAGCATCCACAAGGCGTCCATACTCCCGAGTCATGGACCCCGCAACCCTAAGCTTGAGCCCTATCCTCAACTTCTTTTTGAACTCAAGACAACGACACTCCTCAAACGCCACTAGCTCAGGTGCAAACCTCGATAAACTGGTAAATGCGACCTCAAACTCAGCCACTGGTGTATTCAGCTCCTTGAGCTGACAGAACTAATCCCTTAACTTCTCCCTAACAGTGGGAGGCAAAAACTTCTCCTGGAAGGCATCAACGAAAGCCTCCCAAGTCGCACCAATACGACCCCGCACGAATTTCCACCACTGACCCGCGTCTCCCTTCAACTGGAAAGACGCCAAGGTCACCCTCAAGGCTCTGTCTTCGATGCCTAGCATCTCTAACATCTTCATCATCTGCTCAAGCCATTCATCAGCCTTAAGTGGCTCTTTTGGATCACCCAGAAACTCATCCGGATTAGACCGGAAAAACTCCCTTTTAAGAAAAGAAGGCCATGCCTCAACAACATGGTCCTGGACTTGATTCTCAGCTCTGAGAATGTCCATGGATTCCCTCAACGCTCCTGCCATCTTGCGGGCTAAGGCACCCATGGCCTGCTGACCTACTGGCTCGGCCACGTTGGCCTGGCCAACACCCTCCTGCTGCCGAAATCTCATCCGGTATAGGCATCTCGTGCCTCCTAGGCCTACCACGCCTACCACCACGTCCTCGTCCTGACATCCTAATAAAAGTAATAAAAACATTAGCACATTCACAAATGTGCCGAAGCTATTTCACTTGCGTCCTAATACAATGGACAACTATAATTCACTCCACGTAAGCACATAATCACATAAGCATTTACGAATTTCATTTCTAGATAATGACCGTCCCATGGCGTTGCTAGAGTTCCGGTTAGAAACAGCATTTATCAAGTGCTTTTCCAACAGGGCTCCCAGAAACCCAAGGATCCAATCAACATCCTAGAAACTAAATCTCATACCCATATAGTCACATAAACATGTTATCACATAAGTACAGAACATTACACCTAAGTCTCTAACAAGCGAGACAAACCCACTGTGGTACTAACCACTTCCCACGTACCCAAAGTATTCAAACCCGGTATGCTCTGATACCAAGTTGTAACGCCCTCAAAATAATACATATAAGCCCAACATCCATAACATCCATAGACATAAGACAATAAAGAATATTTCTATTTATCAGAGTATTCATTACAAAAGTATTACATGTTGACAACAAAAGTAAATGCCCTACGGGCTTACAATTTTCCAAGCCAACACTTGGTTACAATTAGAGAGTACTAACTCGAACACATTAAACCCTTGGCTTGAATTTACATGTAATACCAAAAGATAACAACAAAAAGATCTTTCAGCCTCTAAGCCTCCCAAGCTACGTCCTTGGAGGTGGCATATCACCTGAACCTGAAAATGATGTCCCATATAGGGTGAGTCAAAGCCCAGCAGAGATATACTAAACCAAATATGAGCAATAACTAAAACATTAGCATTTGATAAACGTTTAACACTCGTAAATCAACTTACAACGCTTTTTAGTTTCATGACAAATACATCCGTGTTTCATTCCACTTTTCCTTTACTTTCCCAGTTCAAATTCATCAACATGGCTCTCTATCTAGCCAAACAATTCAATGAGACTACAACTCATATTAAAACACTTCCTTTATCCACAATTCAAATGAGACTACAACTCATATTAAAACATTTCAATACTTCAATTATCTACGTTATGCAAACGTAACCAAGATTTCGAAACTTTCACCCTGGACACTCCGGCCAACTTAATTATCAATGGAGTCCATCCCCTATCTCCTCACAAACAGGTTTGAGAGTACATCCCTTATCTCCTCTCAAACCTTGGAGTACATCCCCTATCTCCTCCCAAACAACATACATATGCAATGTATTTAAACACTTATCATATACAATGATCAAGCAAGGCACATATTCAATGTGTTATTCCATCCGTCATATTCAATGACATACTCAATCGATTAGTTTTAATTCGCCTAATCATCATGCAGTGTCTACAACAATCAAGACTATCCTCCACCGATAGCCCAAAGCAGTTATTTCTAAATAGATAATAAATTGTCTAATAGATAAATTATCTACAATTACAAAGGTGAATGATTAATCAATCCAACTCCACCATTCAATCTCATAACCTCCCAATTTCAAGGTTTTCAACTCAATTTCATATTTCCACATCTCCCGGATTAATTGTACAAATTAATCATTTACATTAAATTAGGGCTTTCTCCCCCTTTTCTCAAATATTACTCTCTAGGCCAAATTTCATAAATCAAACACCATAGCTTCATTTTAGGGACCACTCAAACACTTGAAACCCCAAAAATAGAAAACCCCTCTTTCATAATTTCAATTTCAAAACCCTAACTTCACCCAAATACCCTAAACAACACCATCTATACAAAATACATAACATCTATGTCAAAACTCATAGAAAGGAATAGGTTATCCCTACCTTAAGTGTAGAAGACGAGACTAGCAAGGGAAGAACTCCAAACACGCCGAAATCACTTTCCACTCGGATGAAAATGGAGGTCTTGAAGAGCCCAAGCTTTTTAATGAAGGAAGGGGGTGAAGAGATCACTTGATCTTAGTTAAAATGTAGAGAGAGAGGGCATTCTAGAGAGAGAAGCTCTCAAATTAGGGTTTTGGAATGTTTTAGAGAGAGAGAGAACCCAAAAAGTGATTTAAAAAGACAGTCGCGATTTGATATACGTATAGTCCGCTCGAGCGTAAGACACAAAAACTAAACCCGTTCGAGCGCAAAGGTACCCGCTCGAGCGCAAATGGACCCGCTCGAGCGTAGAATGCACTCCTCCAGTATTTTTACAAACTTCAGACACCCGCTCGAGCGTGAAAAACACCCCTGCAGTATATTTGTAAACGCACAAAATGCTGAAAGGATGCAAACTCCGCTCGAGCGTAACAAGACCCGCTCGAGCGGATCATCAAAAATCTGGGCAACAAGATTAGAGACTAAAACTCAACCAACCTGTTCGAAACACGCCCGAGACAATTCTAACACTCATAATCAAGGGATTAAAGGACGGAAAGAGACATATACAGCAACACTCAACCAAGGAACCCAAGTCCGGAATACTGCACAAAAAGGAGAAAACCCGGGATCGCTATATGTGTAATTTTTTATAGATTGCATTTTGTGTGATTTTTGTTTAATGTTTGTTTGATAATAAACTATGCCCCTCTTTTAATAAATTTTATATGGTTACTTCAACAATTCCAAATTCTCAAAAAAGGCATTTTTTTAACACCTCATGGATGAAATTTTTGTCTGATTTTTGTTTAATATTTGACTGATTATAAACTATACCCCTCTTTCAATAGATTTTTTTTATTATATGATTTTTTTAGTATTGTATTAATATAAATTTTCCTACTAAAATTCCATAAAACAATATCTTAAACTGTATAGAAATGTACTAACAATTGAAACACCAATTGTAAATAATACAATCAAATCTAACAACAACAACAACAACACAGAACTAGGGAATAGATTAACAAATTAGGGCTTTCAAAAAACGATGTTCAAATTAGGGTTTTATTTTTCAAATTAGAGCTTCAAATTATATTCAAAGTAGGACTATGAAATTAGGGTTTCAGAAATTTCAAAATTACCTTAGATGAGATCAACGGTGCGATTGTCGTTATTGGAGACGAAGAAAGGTGAGAACATGGCCCACTGGGAGAGGCGAAATCCAGATTGAGAGTGCAAGAGACATCTGAGAGACAGGGAGAGACAGCAACACAAACAAATCAATATTAGGGCAAACTAACAACAAACAAAACAATCAAATCTAACAACAACAAATTAGGGTTTTATTTCTCAAATTAGACCTTCGAATTAAGGCTTTGAAATTAGGTTTTGAAAAAAAATTCAAACTATACTTTGAGACAGTAACAAAAACAAATCAGTATTAGGGCAAACTAACAACAAACAAAACAATCGAATCTAACAACAACAAAATAGAATTACAGAATTGAATAACAACAAATTAGGGTATATTTTTCAAATTAGACCTTCAAATTAGGGCTTTGAATTAGGTTTTCAAAAAAAATATTCAAACTAGGACTTTGAAATTAGGATTTTAGATCAGGTTTTCAACAATCATAAATAATAAATAAATAAATTTTGAAATTACCTTAGATGAGATCAAACTGTGGTCTTCTGAGAGAGGCAAAATTGAGATTGAGATATCGAGAGACGTCTGAAAGAGAAAGTGAGAGAGACAATGAGAGACTATAACAAAAACAAATCAATATTAGGGCAAACTAACAACGAACAAAGCAATCAAATCTAACAACAACAAATTAGGGTTTTATTTTTCAAATTAGGGCTTTGAAATTAGAATTTTCAAAAAAATATGAAATTAGAGTTTCATATCAGGGTTTTCAACAAACTTAAAAAGAAGCTTTCGAAATTACCTTCCGATCAACGGTGTGATCGTCGTCATCGGAGATCGAGCAAGACGAAGATTGAGAGAGAGGGTGAGAGCGATAGAGAGAGTATTCGATAGAGAGTGTGTTTCCATTTTTCTTCTTTCTTACGTATAAATATGACAAATATCCTTAACGGTCAAATATTTTCTTTTTCATTTTCTTCTTTTTTTTTCTTTTTCTTTTTTTACTGCCGATAAAATTCAAAAACCACCAATGAGGTTGTGACTTTCTATATATATATATATATATTTACAAACAAATTTTATTTATTTTTTTAAAAAAGGCAAATTTCTTGTTTGGCCTATAATTCTTGTGTTATGCACAAACTTAAATAAAAAATAAACTTATTTTTTTAATGTAAAACAAATACTTAAGAATTAAATAAATTATAACAATATTCATCCTCAATTTTGATTGAGGTAGAATTTTATAATGAGAAGAGAAAAGGTAAAAAAAAAAAAGGGGGGGGAATTATTGGAAAATTTCATTTGGGAGAGTTTTAGTCCATTTAGTCCTCCTTTTAGAATAATACACGTGGGAGTCCCTTTTTTTTGCGTATTGTGTTCAGCATGATCCATTTCAGTTTTGTGGGGTGGTGTTTCTGATGTTTGTACCCTTTTATATTTGGTATTTGAAAACGCTTTTGGGAGGGTTTGATATGAATCCCTTTGATTGCGTGGGTTTGGTGCGCACATTATGGAAGATCATATATTGGCAAATTTATAGGGATTACAAGGTTCATCAGTATTTGAATACTACGCGGAGGAAGTGTGAGGCAAGGTGTTCGAAGGGTGGTTTTAGTTTTGTGTAGTCGTTTGTTGTGTTGTGTAGTCCGTGGTGTAGCATTTTTTGAGTTCGTTGATGGTAATGTATTTGTTGTTTTTTCCTTTTGTTTTTTATTGTTGGGGGGGGTGTAGGATGTGTGATTATCATGTGTACGACATCCACATCATCCTGATTACTGTTTCGTTTGATACGCTCCGCCGGGAAGTATAGTAATGGTGTACGTGTAATGCATACTTGATGAACATGAGTTGCATAGTTAATTTATTTATTTTTTTTTTGTTTTCGTGTAGAAATGGGTGACTGTATGATGTTGTTGTGTTTGTGCGAGAATAAGAACATTGCTATTATGATGCGTGCTGGTTTCACGTTTACCAGATTGACGATGGACTGACACCTACGTCGGTTTCCTTGTCATTCAAGATCCCAGGGTACAATAATTTCAAAATGGAGAGCGGCAGACTTCGAAAACATGTTGTGTCTTGCCAGGTCATTTCAGCTAGATCACATCGATGTCAATGTAGTAGTTTGTGGTGCAGCTCAAGGTGTCAAACATAGAGGTAGTTTGGCACATGGACACGATGACACACGTGTTGACGACGGGGAAATTGTCATAAATATTGATAAGAAGGCTGATTTGTTACCAAATATTTGCCAACACGTTGGCAAGGTGTTGTTGTCAGCGGATTAGATGGGTGCCATAACTCATATCGAGCAATGTTTTGAGGGTGGACCTGTGGAATTTCACAAGGTACTCAGCAAATACGCTATCGAATGTGGGTTTCAATTTAGGTTCAGAAAGAATGACTCAGTTCGTATTATGGCAGAATGCATGTTTAGTGAGTTAAGGGAGTGTTTGTGGTCCATCCATGCGAGGGTGTTGAATGCGAATGGGTATTTTTATCTGAAGAAATTGTGTCGTAACCACACGTGGGGGTCGCTGTGCGTACTGACAGAAACCCGATGATGGGGTTCGAGCTTGTTGCAGATGTTATTAGAACGTGTACATGATAAACCATTGACTTGCGCTACCGATGTCGAATATGATTTCAAAAAAGCATACGGGTTGCAAATTAGTTACCGTGTAGCTTAGTTGGGGGTTGAAAAGGCCAGAGGAGAACTTTATGGCGATCATTCCATGTCATTTGACCAGTTGCGTTGGTACAATAATACCGTTATGGAATATAACCCCAGAAGTTATATTAATCTTGACTTCGATGAACACAACACACGTCGGTTTAAAAGGCTATTCATATCATTCAAAGCATGCATGGATGGGTTTAACCACTGTCATCCATTATTATTTCTTGATGGTACTTTTCTAAAAGGTAGATTTAAAGGCAACCTACTTGCGGCTACTGGAAAAGATGGCAACCAAGGTAATGTTCTCCATTATTGTTTTGCATGTCATGGTCGTGTTTGATTATACGCACATTGTAGTGTTATACACACAGTGGTAGATATTGGGATTTACCAACTCTTTTTTTTTTTTTTGGTGCTTGTTTTCAGGTCTATTCCCAGTGGCTTTTGCGATCGTTGATTCTGAAAATGCAACAAATTGGGCTTGGTTCTTACAAAATCTGGCTAATGTAGTTGATGGGGATTGGAACTTGACATTTGTTTCCGATCAACACATCGATATCATTGAATCTTTGCCTACTATTTTCCCGTCTGCCCACCACGCTTTTTGTATGCAACATTTGCAAAGGAATTTGAAGGATAAGATGAAATATGTGAACAAATTGTACCGTATTGGGTTGGTAAGTAAATTACGGGAATGCGCATACGCACCGACCGTTGCTGACTTTAATGAAAAAATAAAGGCGTTCATACAGTCTGGGAAGCACATCACTGTCAATTGCTTACAAGATCTAAAGCTGTACCACTGGGAAAACGCGTACTTCAGGTAACGAACACGTAAACAACTTCATTTAATTTTCCCCCCCATGTTCATGACTTATTATTCCCCGTTTGACATCGAACATTATATATCACAAACTGCACACATTTGCAGGGGTAACCGTTATGGTGAGATGTGTTCGAACGCTGCAAAATCATTTAACAATTGGATAAAGGAAGCACGCCATTTACCAATCACCCGAATGGTTAACGCAATTAGGACACAGATTATGAATCAGATGTCAGACCATAGAGGAGTGTCAAGTTCATGGGCTGGTATAATATGTTCAAAGATGGAATACAAACTAGAAATGGCGTACAAGAAAGAAAGATCATGGACTATTAATTAGTCTACCAATGACGTGTACGAGGTTCATTCACACCTATCTATTCTGGTGGACATTGGTAGGCGTACATGCTCATGTTTCCAATGGCAAATCAACAGGCTCCTGTGCGAACATGCAGTGGTGGTTATCCGCAACAACGGCAGTGATTTGAATGCATTGGTTGACCCTTATTTCCACATCACCAACTATCAATCATCATACTCCCAAGCCATATTTTCGATACCAACAGTTGAGAAACCACAGGTTATTCCGGGACATTATGGTATCCTACCTCTGAGTGTGCAGCAACCACCCGGCAAACCAAAGAAAAAGAGGACACCGTCGAAAGGTGAAGAAGCGCAACAAATTCGATCTGGCCATTGCTAGTGATTGGGGAATCATAACAGGAAAACATGCAATGAACCATTTTAGCGTCACTAGTTGTACAACGAAATGTTTAATTCAACCCATTCCACAATGCTTTTATTTTTTCTTTTTAATTTCCGTCGTTACCAATAATATGTGTTAGTTCGTTTTTAATTTGACATGCATAATAAATTTTGGTAGTTCAATTCATGGTTGGTGTTATGTTTCAATGTTGGGATACCTACCCATTCCACAGGGTTGTTATGTTTTCGTCTACTTTTCGTCCTTACAAAAAATATGTGTTAGTTCGTTTTCAATTTGACGTATTTTTTCTTTTAATTTCCGTCGTTACCAATAATTTGTGTTAGCTCGTTTTCAATTTGGCGTGCATAATTAATTTTTGGGTAGTTTGATTCATGGTTGGTGTTATGTTCTAATGTTGGGATACCTACCCATTCCATAAGGTTATTACATTTTCGTCTACCTTCCGTCCTTACCAAAAATATGTGTGTAACAAGCCCGCGGGGGACCTCACTACAGCTCGGACTCTCCTTTCGTGTTGCGGTTCTAAATCTGAACCAAAGAGTCCAACTCTGGCAAATCGTTTTGAAGAAAAACAGATTTTTTGAAAAGTAGTGCCAAACATGGACTGCTTTGCCAGATTACAGAGTCGCCACCTAAATATTTTTTAATGGGGGAATTTAGGAAACCCTGACTCGGTGCCGAAGGCCACGTGTCCGTCATCACCAAATGTCTTGGCTCGGGAGCTTGGGTACGATCGGGGAAGGTCAGCTATGAGCACCCCCTTTCGCCCGGTCCGAAGACCGGCCTCTACTAACCGTGATATCCGATTTTGAAAACATTATGCGTTCTTATCCCAATTATTAGCCTAGAATTACTATATTATGCGCACAGCAAAACAAATATAGACTAGATTGCCTAATTTGGAAATAAGCATTGCATACCCGTTTTCTTTGAAAATGCTTTGGAATTTGCTACTCGCAAGTAGGCTAAAATACGGATTTCAACGAGTTATTCCAACTCAAGCAATCCAACCTCCACCCACAGGCATTCAAACAGTTTATCTCATATAAGCATTTAGCCTCATGGTAATCATGCTGTCATGTTAACATTCACACGCATGCGATATGCTAAAGCATAAATACTTACATCGTACTCCGTGCCAAAACAATAAACTAGTTAGCAAACATGTATGCCCTAGCTCATGTTAAGATGACTAATGCAACGCATACAGAGTGCAATTAGACAGGCTCGGCTATCCTAAAATGGCATGTGAAATGCAATCATTCGATGCACGTATTCAAGTTGGAATTGAAAGTACGATGCAGTTTGTATGATGTACCGAGCCCGGTGCATGTTTAGACAAATGCATGGATGCACGTATGCATTGCATAAGGTATGCTAAAATAGACATGCCCTAATCTACCATCATAAGCAGGTAAATAAAAGGGAAGAAAGAAGTGGGGGTTGGAAGACATACAAACCACTCACCCACACTTATTACAATTATGCCCTCACACGGAGGGACCAAAAGAATAATACAGTCCCAAATAATACAGTCCGAATACAGAATAAATAAATTATTACAGAAATTCTAACTTAATTAATAATTGAAATGCGAAAAGAAAGGAGGCCACGGCCTCCCGCCTCGGGATGCGCGAATGATGCATGCTCGAATCCGACTTGCCCGGAAAGTTCGCACCGTGCCACTGTTGCCTCTGTTCTTACTGCCCTATTCCTCCAAAAATTGCCAAAGTCCCAGAACACCTTCCTTGTATGCTGCTGTACACCACCGGCCTGATGGAATGGCCACCGGCCATGTAAAATGACCACCGGCTGCTTGAGAGGTTATCGGCTACCCATAAAGTGCCGGCCGGCACTCTATACTGCCGGTCGGCACAAAATTCCTGCAGAGGACAATTTGACAGCAACAGCAGGCAGACAGTGTATGGCATGGAATTTCAAGGCAATGTATGCATGGATACATTCCCTATCATGCAATGGACTCAAGGGAGCATGGCCCTTGACCCCCGGGCCATCAATGGCGCATTTCGACGCATGATGGCCTAAGAGGCCAAGTTTGCATTTCAATGTCAAATGCAATGCACACAAACATACAAGGGACCCAACCTCAATCATGGTTGATCAAGAGGTGAGGCAATGCACAACAATGCACATGCAACCTAAGCGTACAAGCTAACACACAAACATGCAATGCAACTACATGGCGCACACAATGTACATAACATAACATGCACAACACATTGAAACATGGCATACACAATGCAAGATGGGCTTACACCAATATGAGGTAGCCTCAGCCACACTCACATAGGAGGCCATTAGGTGAAATGAGGCAACCGAAATGCACACAAACATGTCCAATGCATGGATCAATCCTAAGATACAACATGCAACTCTAACAAGGCATGGCAAAGGATGCAAGATGGCATACAAGAATGTGAATTTTAGCGCTGGAACATGATGCCAAATGGTCCCAAAACATAGCGAAATGACACTAAGTGCATGAAATGGACCCGAAATGCAAGATTAGGCTCATGAAATGACCTATAGCTATATCAAACATGCATAATCTGTACATGAAGCATGAAAACAGAAGCAAGGCAGCCCCAAAACAAGCATTTTTTTCAGTTCAAAGCATGGCCAACAGTGAGCATAGATAGGGCAAAAACAGCATGCAAAAACGGGCGCTCAAGCTAGGTAATGAAGCAAGTGGTAGATGCAAAGCCCAAACTGAAAAAGACCCTTCGACAACACTGAAGAGGGGCCAAAAATATGACTACTCACAGTTTATGACAGCCCCCAAATCAATATACAAACACCCTTAAAATGCAATGCAAGATTAAGGCCACAAGAGGGCTATAACATGAAGTATACAAAAAATGCATCAAACAGCCAAAGACCCTTAATGAAACATGTCAAGGGGGTCAAAATATGGCCACTCTCAGTTCTGATCATGGCCGAAAAACAGGAGCAAAATGAGCTAACAAATCATGCAAAAATGGGGACCAAAGAGGGGTAATGAAGCAAGTCATACATGGAGGTCCCCCACAGTATTGAGCCCTTCTTCAATGTTGAAGAAGAGCTCAAAATAAGCCTATTTTCAGTTTACATGATGCTCCAAAACAGAAAGCAAGATAGGCTAAAAGCTTGTGCAAGATTGGGGAATCTAAAGTAAAAAGATTACCCTTGAAGAACCTTTGATGAACAGCAGGTGCAGCCACTCTTCTCTGATCAAAAACAGCCCAAAAACTCAAGAATCAACCCTCTAAGCCCCTCAAGGTTGAAGCAAGGTGTAATGGTGTGTGCCTTGGTGCAAAACTATGGTAAAAATGCACTTTTAGGCCACAAAACACACACAAGGATGAGAGAGAAGGAGATATAGAGAGAGAGGATGTATATATCAGATGTATAGATATATATGCTCTGGTTTTTTTTGTTCAAAAGCTCCAACCCTAAGCAATGGAGAAGAAGAGCTCTTATATAGACAAAGTAAAGGCTCTAAGCTTCCCAAGGAAGCTAAATGAAAAGGGGCAAAGGGTGCAAATGGTCCAAGGCTTCTAGGAGAAGCTATGACAGCTGGCCAAGCTTCCCCAAGAAGCTTGGCCAAAGGGTCAATCTTCTAGAAGGAAAAAGGGGCCAAAAGGTGCAAAAGGGTGCAAAATAGCCACATATATGCACGGGGGAGTGTGCTGGTGCATTCCAACTGGCACAGCTGGGATGCACCAGCCTTGGAGGGTGCAAAGGGTGCAAACCGGCCAGAAAAATTGGTCGTCGGCCAAAATGAAGTGCCGGTCGGCACTATTTTCTGCCGGTCGGCAAAATAGATTGCCGATAGATGATTCCAAGGTCAAAAAATGGCCGGTGGGTATGCAAATTGAAGCCCCGGAAGTTATCTTTCCAATGGCGCAAACCTTGCATCAAAATTCCTCCTGTGAAAAAAGTTATGCCCTTTTTGGTGAAGCCGCGCAGACTCGATCCAACCGGGATGATGCCCAGCTTCAACCAATCATACCTCCCCCACCCGGACTTGGTTTTGAGAGATTCTTGAGTGCAAAATGAAGCCCCGGAAGTCTTCTTTCCAATGGTTATGGCCTCATAGCTTAACTCCAAGTGTATAGATAGATGAGCTTGATTTAGCGAGGACTGCTCGACTCTCTTCTACCCGGATTCATGTCGAACCTCTTCTCCAACTTGTTTTCTCCCCTCTTCTCCTCTTCTCTTCAACTTCAAACCCCGAAGTAAGGTGTTTTGAAGGATTTTCAAAGATTTCATCTCTCTTTCATTCATCTCCACTTTGTCCTTGCTCGGTTTATCGAAAAGCGCACCATTTACCGAAATGCGAGCGTCGGAACATCGTGGGAATTTTATTTCAAAAATGTTTTGAAAGAGAGGGTTTTAAGGTCTCAAAACCATCCAAAATAATTTTGGTTCAAAATGGGGTGTGAAGTTGAGATTTCTCTCTCTCCTTGCTGAAGAAATTGAACCTTTCCCCTGCACACTTTTCATCACCGAGCAAACCATCAGTAACGCCCAAGTCTCGAGGGCGGTCAAAAATGGGGTGTCTACAATGTGTTAGTTCGTTTTCAATTTGACGTGTAAAATGAAATGTGTTTGGTCGATTCACGGTTGGTGTTATGTTTTGATGTTGGAATACATACCCATTTCACAAGACTATTACGTTTTCTTTTAATTTCCCTCGTCACCAGACATATGTGTTAGTTTGGTTTCAATGTGACGTGCAACACAAATTTGGATAGTTCGATTCACCGTTGGTGTTATGTTTTCGATATTGGAGTACCTACCCATTCCACAAGGCTATCATGTTTTCATTTAATTCCAGTCGATACCAATCATACGTTTTAGTTCGTTTTCAATTTGACATGCAACGTAAATTGTGCTATCCCAGTTCACGGTTGGTGTTATGTCTTCCGTCAGTACCAATAATATGTGTTAGTTCATTTTCAAATTGACGTGCAGAATTAATTTGGCTAGGTTGCGTCACATTTGGTGTGACGTTCTATTGTTGGAATACCTTTTCCTCGATTCTATAATAAATTACGTATTATGGCATATGTGACTTGTGCTATAACACCAAAATTGTAACACTCCCAAAATATGACCAGAAATTCAACCCAAAAGTATATAAATAATTGCATGAATCAAAGTGTAAAGTTCTTTTATTTCATAATGTTAATAGTACAAAAGAGTTTAGCATAAATAAATGCCCTATAGGCTTATACATTTCCAAGTCTTGGCTTGGTTACAACGAAAATGAGACTAGCTCATACAATTTAAGCCCATAGGCTATACAAAAAGTGAAACAAAATAAAGAAACTCTTGCTTCCCAAAAGTCCCTCAAATGCTATTGCCTTAGTGGAGGCATGCCATCATTATCTGAAAATGTTTTTCCTAAATAGGGTGAGTCACAGCCCAGTATGAGATTTAACGAAGATATAAGTGCAATGTGCATATACAATGCCAGGGATAAAACATTCATTTTTTGTATAGTCATAGAATACCAAGTCCATATTTCATTTCATTTTCCTTCAATTCATTTCAATACATGAGCCAATTTCATTATTTTTCAATAACCAGAATGAGACTACAACTCAGTGATTCTACAATCACACCATTAACACACAAACACTTCAATCTGCCATTTTATGGAAATTTCATCCGCGGGATCGACACCCATGTATAAATTTCGGGACTTTCACCTAGGACACTCCGACCAACTTAATTATGATGGAGTTCATCCCCTTTCTCCTCCCAAACAATCATACATATATAATGTATTTAAACACATAATCATACATGGAGTACATCCATTTTCTCCTTCCAAACAATCATACATATACAATGTATTTACAACACAATCATATTCAATGATAACCAACCATGAATTAGTTTTAATTCCCCTAACCCTCATGCAATTTCTACAACAATCATAGCTATCCTCCACCGATAGTCCAAATCAGTTATTTCTAAATAGATATACAATCTCAAGACATATAATTTATTTAAAATTTCTAAAGATGAGATGTATCATCTACTCAATTACACCATGTATTTCAATACTCGTCCAATTTCATGTTTACAACACCAATTTCATAATCATTTCAGGGCAAACTCCCTCTCTTCCCAAGTCTCAACCAAGTACCCAAATCAACAATTTTGATGCCCTACAACATCATTTTCAAACCCCACAATCATTTATCTCTCATTCACCAAAAACCTCTCTTTCCATTTTACACCCAAACCATAAGTTTGTTCACATTACCACCAAATCCCACCATTGTTACACAACGACAAATAACTAAGTTAAAAACCATATTAAAGTGTAGAAAATCGCTACCTCAAGTTAGAAGACCAAGCAAAGCAAAAGTGAAACTCCAAGGATGCTCAAATCCAACTTTGTTCAAATTAAAACAGAGATCTAGAGGTGCTATACATTTTTCTCAAAGGCACTAGGGTAGAGAATCCAAAGCATCTAGGCCAAAATATATATAGAGAGAGAGAGAGAGTGTGTGTTTTAGAGAGAGAAGGTCAAGATCTAGGTTTTTAGAAAGTTTTTGAGAGAGAAGAATCAAAAAGTGATATAAAATGTCATTTTCGCGATCTGATATATACACAGTCCGCTCGAGCGGAGGAGTTGACGCTCGAGTGTCAGAGACAATAAGTTGTTCCGCTCGAGCGCAAGAAGTCCTGCTCGAGCGCAGAATACACACATCTAGTAGTTTTGCAGATAATAAACCAATGCTCGAGCGCAAAAAGGCCGCTTAAGCGCGCACCCGCTTGAGCATAGAAAACGCCACTCGAGCGTAGAAAACACTCTCCCAGTAGTTTTGCAGACCTATAAAGTACTGAAAGTTTGCAAAACTCGCTCGAACGCAAGAAGTAACGCTCGAGTGGAGGAGCAAAGATTTCAAAGCCCGCTTGAGTGCAAGAATGGTCGCTCGAGCGGAGGAGCAAAAATCTGGGCAACAAAGGTTTGGAAAAACAAGCAACAAACTTATTCTAAACGCACAACTACAATCCAATAACCAAAATAGAAGGGAGACAAGGGAAATAAGATATGAATCACCATTCAAAACCATACAAACCCAAGTCTGGAATACAACAAGTGACGAGTCAAAACCGGAATCGTTATAAAAATTAGAACAATCCCACACATTGAACTTCACCCAAAATGCAGCACCTACACAATTCCACCTGGTTTACGAAAATTACGTTATCGCAATACAGGTACGCGATGTTCATTTTCCAGATCGATTTTCTTCATTACCATCCCCGTTTACAAGTTCGGGCACACTATTTGGGCGTGGAGGGAATGTTGTTCAAACGCTAACAGACCACTGAACAACGTGGGGGAATGACACCCACAGGGGGGGTTCAATCCAAATGTGACCTAACAGACGGTTAACAACTACAATGCATTTGTGGGGTTGCATATGCATGCTCGGCGTCGACGAACAATTAATAAAAAAGCACACACAAAAGCCTGTAAGTAGCTGCATTTGCCAAAATCGACCGAACCGAACCGAACCGATCCGCCGCATTTTGGACAGATGCGTGATGACAAACCGACGGTTGCTGATTGATTTTCTCCAATCCGCCAATCTGGCTGACGGATGGCGGATTTGAGATTCCTTTGGCCGCAACCGAACAGAACTGCCAAATCGCGAGCACCCCTAATAATTTATAAGACTTGTGTTTTCAGTTTGTTTAAATATTCTGTTTGTATTTTCAATTAAAAAAGAGTTTAAATATTCTGTTGAAAAAAAGTTTTCAACTTGAATATCTTTTTTGAATTGAAAAAAATAAACGTATTATTTATCTATATTTTTTGGTTTTTAAATCTATCTCTAAAAATAATAAATAGAAAATATGATATATGCTGGTTGGTTTTTGTTTTCAAAAATAGATATAGATGTAACAATACAGAGACATACAATCTCTACTACTGCTCTGTTCATAGTTTTGGTGGTTTAAATTGTTTTTATATTTTAAGAACCACAGATTATAATACTTTATGTGGATGAGGCATGCTGCGATTGTAATATGTGGATGAGGCATGCTGTGATTGTGATATTCTAAAGTTTCAAACTTTCTTGCTTTGGATGAGGCATGCAGTGATGGTAATATTTTTTTAAGTCATTGACTGTAATACTTTCTTTTTCTTTTTTTTGAGGAAGTGCATAAGTTGAATTATGTTGAAAATTTATAAAATTTGAAACCACCAAACCAATCGCATCCATCCGCCAAACTGCCAATCCGTTCAATTCACATCCGCCAGATTGGCAGACGGATGCGGATTGATTTTCTTCAATCCGCCAATCTGGCGGACGGATGGTGGATTGTACGTTCCGTGGCCGCAACCGACCCGCGCCCACCCCTAGCAACTACTCTTTGCACTCTTCATATCACAAACACCACAACATATGAGTAACCATAATTCAAGCAAACAAACACAAACAAAGTTGATTGGGGGAAAAATAAATCCAGACAACCATAAACATTACCCATAAGCAATTAATTTTCTCCAAAACAAAATGTACCATATATCCCGGACATTCTGGACCGATTAATCGAAATTTGCCACTATTCGAAAATCAATACCACCCAAATGTGTCATCACAGTTTGTTTTATTAAACTGGGGGACAATTACCATGTGAAACAAAAGTAACCGTCCAAAACAAAACAGAACAAAACGCTTCACCACTAAGCACATTACTCGCATGCCACGTCTTCCATCCATTTTTGTGGTCATTCACAAAAGCTTCCACCATAGTTGCACGTGCACTGATGCAAGTAGTACCTTCCATTGCCCTCTGGATCCCGACGTGGTGTACATATTGCCGTATTAAGTAACAAACGATGATTGCACAATCAGGACTGTTGTGGATGGACGTATCACACACACAGACAAAAACAAGGCATCAAAATCAATAGCCAATGTAATCAAAACAATTTCACGACTAAAAATACTTACGCATCTGGTCGCTGCTGCGGACAATCAGTAATGGCCTCTAGCACCGTGTCCCAGTCAGCGGTACAAACAATTTCATCCTCTGTGGCTACCTAGCATGTATTCCAGTACATTTCGTTTCTGCTACATTAACCAACAACCAAGTGTCACACAACATCTCAACATTTACATATGCAAACACAACTTCACAGAAAAATACAAAATGCACGATTATACTGTAACAGTTTATGGAAACACATACCAGAATTGATGTTACATTGTAATGTATGTCTTCCGAACCAGTGTGTGGCCTAAGCGAATTGTAATGTTTCCACGACCCATCTTTTGTATCGTATACCACTAACGTCTAGTAGGCTTTGTGGTAAATAGGGAAATGTAAGTATCTACAACCAACACAGGCGCGAAAGTTGGCTTCTAGGTATCGATCCCTTGATGTTTCACTTACGTTTACCACCGTATCTTGCATTCCATTATGTGACCACCATTTCAAACAAAAACAACAACATACCCTAAAACCTGAATTACGTGAAGTGGGAATAAAAAAAAACATACCAGACATATGCCATTGAAGAAATATGACTTCTCCGACAAACCACTCCCGCCGCAAACACATTCTGTTTGCTCACTGCCACCAACCAACTACACATTTAGCATAATTATTCACTACCCTAACACTACAACAGTAACAAATGCGACACCACAAGTGTGTTGAACAAGGTGCCATAGTGTACAGCTAGAATGCATGCATACGGGGTTCAAGCTACTATGCGCGACATACATTTCCCCTAGTTACAGAATGTCGGACTAAATTTTTAATGTCTGAAAAGTAGACAAACACATATTTGTTGCCACCAGTCCAAATGACAGCCCTGAAAAAATACCACACATTAGATAGTGACAACCACAAAACAAAATGAAATCAAATAAAAAAAAATTGTCAAACGCGACTCACTCGTCTCCATCCCGCTCATACGCTGTGCTAAGTTTACGTTTTACATCCTCTTTCACTAATTTCCAAACAGCAAAATGGTTATTCAACCCAAACCCCGACGTCTTCTTGTTATGCCCATTAACCTCGTTAATAATTGTAACTTTATCGCACAAATCAATATTAAAATTAATACCACCATCGCTAACTGCACACTGCCCCTCACTTCCATCCACACGACAAAGTCGCCCCGAAGCATAGGATACTCAAATTCTGGCAACTTCCTTTCCCGCCTCACCTTCTCTTTGATTTTCTTGACAAATGAGTTTTGTAAAGCAAAGCCTACCGATACCTCAACAAGCCTTCCACCTACCATTTTCAATTCTGTTCGGTTCCTACCATCGGCATCAAACGTTTTTGCCTGTAACACTTTCTCACTCACCGCTCCTAATTCCATCCGATTTCCGGTGCCAACATTGTCCCACCCATAGCCTTCTAAGTAACATCATGGATCATCTCCTCTGCATTTTCTACATCCCCAAACACAAACGAGTCTATCTCACCCTCGGTGTTAGCCCTACATACACCTTCTCCATTGGGATTTACATCTGACGAAGTGAGTTTCTCCTCAAGCCTGGTTATGGTGCTCCTCAGACCACTAATAACACTTGTCATCTGTGCTATTTCATTCTCTTTCACTTTCAGCCAACCGTTGAACCCAACTAACATATTCGAAGCTTGCTGTTCAAGTTCAATTGTTAGTTTTGAAACCTGCTCCTTCAACTTTGCAATCACAAAATCCTTGCTTTTGTTCTCTGTCTCTAGAGCAAAAAAATTCTCCGTGCATTCTCAATGGTGTCTGGAACCGATGGACCATCAAAATTTGTCAAAAACCGGACTCCACCCTCTCCCGTCTCAGCTACCATTTTCTTTCTACCAATTGGCGGTTCATCTGCGAACTGTGCCTTTACTTGTATTCCAGATGGGACTCCTTCGGTAACCACATTCATATTAGATTTCCTTTCATCTACTGTCTTCTCATCCATGTGTACGTCATCAAACATGTTAACCCTATCCACAAAGTCATCATCACCCTGGTCCACCACGTCATTACCACTCAGCAATTGATACCAACACTTGCAGTCTACCCGGTACCACCTGCTAATACAATCCACAACCATACAATTACACACAAATGCATGTATGTTTCAAACAACCACGCTAAATGTCACCAAACTTAAGGTGCAAAGGTGGCAGATTACCTCAAAACTGTCAACATCATCCAACGTCACATTCCGCATCCTTGTCAACAAATTGCCAACATTCCACTTCAAAAATCTGGGAAACACTTCGGGTCTGTCGACCACTACCAACGACGTGTGTTCGCATAGGAAATACCGCATCGAAAAGGGAAATAAAAAATACTACCACACAGTTCATAACATAGTACAGTCACAGAAAAACACAAAACCAAAAACAAACCAACTGTCTCACTTACAAGCAATATGATGATGCATCCAGTAACTTTTTTAGGGATACGATGGAACTCTTTCACTAACCCCATCAGCACGCTTCGTACCGCACCAATCCAATTGTACAACTTCATTGAATCCAATTTATTTATAATACGAATGAATATCCAGCTCACAGATTCCTCCGATGTCGAGAAGAACAATTTTACACAAACATACAACGTTATCAACTTCACGGCATCCTCAACGTCTCTCGTAGATGTGCCACGCACTATGTCAAAGAAAAGGGTCTTCACACGCTTCAAACTAATACGGCTCACAGACCCATATCTCCGCTGCATGAAGTCGGACGGTACGCGTGGCCCGAGATTCATCACCAACGGCTGACCACCACATTGAAACCCAAATGTCAATCTGATGTCGCTATCCCTCAACGTCAGCATACCATTCCCAACATAAAAACAACCAATATCCGGCACGTACGTCTATATCAGTTTGAACACTAACTCATCATATTTTCTGAACTCGTGTGGTTTTAGATCATTCTCCAGAATGGCTTTAAATAGCAACCAGAATGGGGTTCTCCTCAGGTGGACACGGTGGGCCTCTGTCAATCCTGTTATGGTTACAATTTTCACAATTCCTGCAATGTTGGACCGATAATTTAATCGCATTTTCCAAGGAACCACGGCTGCAGGCATACTTCTGATTGGTTTCACTTGTTTGAACAATATACGTCCTTAAATCCTAAGACCAATCTTCTTTGATGGTGACCCAGTAACAACATAAAGGCGAGTCTTATCTCTTGAACGCGTACACGGGCTCGATGTCATCACACCTCCTGCAATACAAAAGCCAAAAAACAATTCACATAAATTGTGCACATTACACATATCCAGCAGGCACATCTAACTTCATAGTCAACACACAATTACGTAACTACACATCATACGCCCCAACAAATATAGTGCCACCCCACCCCACATTACTACTACAACACATCTATGACAGCCATAACACAACACACAAAACCAACATACATACCCAAAAAAATTGGACACGCAAACAGTACGATAAAAACCACACCACCACTACATGACACCATGGGTTGTGCTTGCACGCACACACAACAAACTACCACATTCCCTTATTAACGCATACAGCAAAACAACAACACCAACAAACATGACCAAACAAACATCCAGGTACATTACCATACACAAACCATCACAACACCAACTAAACCATACTCCCAACTCGCGCACACACATGCCACTTCAAACCCCTACTCCCAGAACACACACACATTAGTCTGTCGCGATATTCCTCCATATATGTGACACAAACAAACCTACACCAAAACGCACCCACCTCAAAAAAACCCCCCACACTCAACATTATCATTGTCCAAACACACACCAACCCCCCAAACAAAAACCCATTTCCTCTCACCCTTACCCACAACACCGACACACCTACACTACACCCACCAATCCATAACACCCAAACCCAAAACAGTAGAAACACACACAAAATTCTCTTCATGTTAAACAAAAGGACACCGTCATTTTCAAAACCCCATTACGACCAACACTTACACACCATACACTAAACATGTAAAAAACTGCATCACAACACATTCACAACCAACACTATTCACATAATCAGAAATGGGAGATATGGACACTTACTGCGGCGTGGCGTCGTCATCGAATTTGGATTGGTAAATCTTCAATGTACTGCCAGGAACACGTATCAAACTCGCCAAGTACACCAACCCTCGCCAATAAACTATGATGTTACGTTCGCCGCTTCAGATTCAATTAGAATTAGGGGGGTATTGGGTTGTTGTGCATATTCCACGCTTTGGCATTTTCATTCCATATCTACATTGCCAAATCTGGAATCCAATCACGGTAATCGCGCGATTTACAACAAACCCAAACCCCCTCCCCACACTTCCATCGTAGATCACATGCTACAGTTCACACACCCCTGCTACTAGTAACAACCTGACACCCTAACGTTCGCACCCTGTCAACTTTTCAGTCGCCTCCACACCCTGCACTACGTGTAATTGATGATTTTTTCCAAAACATGGATTACTAGAATGTGGAAGAAGGCACTCAGAAATGACGTTGGAAAACCCTAAATACCAAAACCACACGCAATACTTTAGTTCGCCGAATTCCAACACAAGCACCTGAAGAGTTGATCACAATAACCAAAATGTGGAAATAAGAAACGAAACCAATTTGTGTGTAATATCTAAATGTGGGCTACATTTCAAATGTGGGTCAGCCCAAATCATTACCAATCCAAAAAGCCCTATAGTGTATTTTTCCAAAACGTTCTATCTACGCCGACCAAGGAACCATTATTTCCCAAAACTAATACCCATTTCAGGAGGACAAAAACGCAAACCAACACATAGTGGGACCTCTGTGTGTACAAAAATATATATATATATATATATATATATGGGACTGATCAGTTTCTAATTCCACATTATGGGATTTATGGGTCAGTTACCCTAAAAAAAAAATTTTAAATAAAACTTAAATTTAATGAAAAATACTTATAGTGGCAAACTCATTTTCTCATTTATAAACACAAATTAATGGGATTGAGATTAGTAAATGCTCATAGACTCCACTTGTGAGAGAAGATGGAAGAAGAAGAAAAAAAAAATTCCAATGATCTCATAATACAAAACATATTCACACTGCTCTGAAATCGCAACTCACAATAAGTGAGTCATCCATTTTTTCCTTATTACCTAACAAAAATGAATTGTCATGTCTCACCATAAGATTTTTTGTTACGTCATTAGTTTGAATTACCATATAAATGGAATTGATTTTGCTTTTGTTGACCTAGCCTAACATCACTTGTGGGTTCCATCTTGAGCCCCACGTTAATGATCTGAGTCATTGGGCTTGGGAGGTTCATCGTGTAGTTCATTTTCCTCAAGATAGACGTAATTTAAATTGACAACCACCAATGTCCGACCAAGTTAATTCTTTATAAAAAAAGTTATATTCAACATATCAAATCATTGACGTGGCAATTGGGGTGGGATCCATAAACCGCATTCAATGCAGTACTTTCTTAACCCTATTCAATGGCTGCAATCGTTACGTAATATTATACATTTTACAAAAATATAACTATTTTCAACCGTAATGGACACTCAGGATAGGACCTATAAAAAAAATAAGCTGCTCCGTAAATAATTCACGTGACACTTAGGATGGGGTCAACCAAAAAAAATCAAGTGATGCTTTTTATGAATTTTATATTGTAACTTTTTTATCTGAAATTTGTTTTCTCAAGTTTGCTAGGTATTGGTAATGAATTTATTTTTATTTTTTTAACCATAGAGAGAGAGGGATGTAATGATAAGGCCCATATTGTTTATGCATATATAGTGACACAGATTTTCCTTCTGCTTCTTTTGTTTTTTTTGTTTTGTTTTCAGAGTTTATGTTTTTATGAAAGATGTTACTTTTGTCCGTCTCTTTTTGTTTTGAATGAAATAGAGAGAGAGAGAGAGAGAGAGAGAGAGAGAAATAATGATGATGGATAAGAGAAGTTTTGTTTTCACTTGTATGAAATACAATTTTATGAAAGGTCATTTTACCTATTTTGTTTGTTCTCAATTTTATTTTGAGAGCTGTTCTTATTTTCATATTAAAAAGTGAGTCCTTGTGGTGGTGTCATAGGTGGGCAATTAAATTGAGCCACGCTCTTCATGTTTTTCAATGGAGAGTGAGAGAGAGAACTTCATTCCACCTACTTCTTCTGTGTAATTTGAGACAGCGCAAATTGCAGAGATAAAGATAGAAAATTGTCTTTGCTTCCAAGATATAGTCATGATCCCCTCACCAACACTTCTCTTGTGGATCACAACAATACTGTTCCCAACATAGCTGGAAAGAAACTTAGATCTCCATATATTTATGTTCTGTTTAAGAAAAAAAAAAGGGAAAAAGGAAAATTTGAATTGTGGCTGTTGATGATCACTCAAAAACTATGGACAGCCATGACCAAAACTTCGGACTTAAAAATGGTTTTTTGGTCGCAGTTGTTGTGCTTTTCACCCAGAATTTGAGCTGCTCTGTTTCCGGGTCAACGGAGATCAAAATCTGGAATTAATGGTGGAGACTTCAGACCATAGGTACTACTCTTGAGAAAGTTCATTTCCATTAGAATTGTAGTACCTTCTTTTTATTCATATATGTAAATATTCTGATTGGTGTAGCTTACGGAGCAGCTTATATATGTAAATATTATTTTGTTGCCCTTTTGAAAATTTGTGTCAAAATACTTTGTCCAATTTTTGCTTACGACATGTGAGACAAAAAAGTAAAATCAACTGAAAAAAGCTAATTATTGAGAAGTTGAAGGAGAGAGTCCTCTAGTTCATTGGTATAATGGAAAAAATAGCTAACCCCAATAAATGAAATGGCAACTAGCCAGCAAACGCTAGACATTGAATTTTTTGGGGAAAGATTTAATCATTTTAGTTTGTGAAATTTGAATGATTCTGTAGCATCTTTTGCCTAAATTGACTCACCTACGGGAGGTTGGAGAGGCACCAATACCTTGAAACATAGCTTAAATTATCTTTCCAGGTTTCAGTATTAGCAATGCCGCCATCAACACCACTCCACACTCGCATAGGACGGGAAAGGGTTTCATACACATCATAACAAATTCAAGCTGACATACTTCCCACAAAAAAAAAAAAAAAAATGTATTCAAAGCCTCTGCCATTGACACATTAGGAGCAACCAGCCATTAACAAAGTAATAAAAGCAGAATCAAACAGACCTGTTATTCACAAGGAGGCACATAACATCCAAAGAATTTGACTGACAATCTCAAGGAGCTTCCATGTTTAGTTATTTTGAGAGTGATAACACTAGTCCAAGAAGGAAAAAACTCACTTTTAAAAGAACCCTAATCCAAACACTTTTAACAGCTACAGGATGGATTGTGATTAATGACTGAAAGAAACTCCCTCCCAGAATAGATTTTCCCTTTCACCACTAATCCTTCTCCTTAAGCAGGCACTAATATATGCTTCTCCTTAAGCATTGGCGCCTGTACAAGCTGCGATTGGGGTAGCATTGTGTTGCCGAGCAGAACTGTATTTCTTGGTGATGAATCTGAAAAACCCAAGATAATGAACACTGGCATCAGCGGTATCAAGCACAAAAAGATGATTCTAGAGGAGAAGACATCTCTCCCCATAGCTTGTAGACTATTGTGTTCGTAGTAAACTCGTGTACCATTGAGGGTGTAGAATTGTTTAGGCTGCGTTTGGGAAGTGGTTTGGGCTATTTTAGCCCACTAAAGACAAAACAGGCTATTTTAGTCCCAAAAAAACAAAACATCACATCCAACCCAAAATCATTACACTCTTCTCTCACAAAAAAACTCAAAAAGCCAAAAAGCCAAAAAAGCCCTTCCCAAACCAAGCTTTTAAGCCCAGGCTAAAATAGCCAAAAAGCCAAAAAGTCAAAAAGCCAACCCACTTCCCAAACCCACCCTTAGACATGCCCTCGTAATGTACCTGGTCTTTTCTCTTGAAAGAACATTGGCCTGGGAAGTGTAATGATCCCATGTGCCAGGGAATTCAGTATGAATATATGCAATGCAAGTGTCAACATTAGGTGTTTCTCTACTCCGTGCACTTATCAAGAACTTGGATTTTTTTACTCACAAATTAGTAAATTACAAAATGTTAAAAAATGTCAAGCCAGAGTATGGCAAGGTTTATTAGGGATGCAAATTATGTGAAACCCTAATTACAGTGATACATGAGCTTAAGAATGTGTTGAGATACCTGAAGAAATCCCTCCATAACAACTCATACATCAACCAGTTTGTTCCAGTATCAGATGAACCACTACCACCACCTTTCCGGTTCGAGGCAGCAGAAATTGTCCTGTCAATCACATCAAATCATCACAACGCCAAAATGTTAGACAATCTCATTAAAGAGAGTTTTCTCGGCCAGTGGACTTGACCACAGTAAAGTAAACCCATACCTGGAAACAGATTTCTTCAGTTCATCAAACATTGATCGGGGAGAGAGGCATCCCATGGCAAGCCATGGCGAGATTTTGCAGGAAAAGTTTGCACCATATATGCTGTTGTCATTGCCATTCTTGGTTCCCTCCTTTGGTTGTGCTTGGCAATCAGCAGCAAATTTTGTAAGCCTCTGAAGTGCTTCAGTTTCTCCTCCCACCATAGAAGCATTGGCTGACAGTTTTCCATCCTACAAGAAGCAAACAACCACATTGTCATTGATAGCAGGAACAAAACAATCTGTTAGTTTTTCCAACTTTGTCCAATAAAATATTTAAATATTATCGACACTATATGTCAGAAAGCAAACTGTGCTACACTCTGCAGGCAGCATGAACCAAAATATACTTTAGGCAAAGTAATAAAGATTTGAATTAGGACATGACCACAAATCCTTGGCATAGTTCAAATCAAAGGAAAAGAACGAAGGGAACGACATGAGAATGGAGCAGAAATTTAAAAAGCTTAGTCTTGCTTCTAATTACCCTCTTTGTAAGAAGTTTCACAACACCAGTAGAGAACCTTAATGGAGTTTCACACAAAGTAGATTCATTAATAACTATATCATCTCCTAATCAAACACACGTCAAACAATTCAACAGCAATATTGCAAGCCGAATCTGAATGTTCAAAAGTATTGGTAAGATGAACAAAATTAGTGAAAAGACTTGAAAACTCTAAGCTAAACTCATTTGACATGTCAAAATTCAAATGCCAGACTTCAAATTATGACCCCGGAGAATTCCCAACCCCCCTCTCCATTCAAGTATTATCCATATTTCAGCTACATATATGTTAATTAGTTGCTATCATTTCTTGCAATACCAACATCATAAATACACACACAAGAACTGTTCTCATATAGAATCAACAAGAACTAGATTCAAGAAAACAATAAGAACATCCATGACCAAAAGAAAAAGAAAAAAGAATTACGTGACAGCATGAATCAAAACAATGAATGGCATTTGGAGAACTGGACCAAATAAAGTCCATACCTGACCCAATGTTGCATTTGGGTTGAGACCCAATTCAACCAAAGATGGAATCTCCCCCGCTTCCACGTCTCCCCCAGACGGTAACCCCTTCAATTGATCCAACGCTGCCATCGTCTTCCTAATTTCCAATCCCTGCACTTTCTCCCTAAACCCACCATAATTCGTCGGCATTTCGTCCAATTTAAATGGCAAATCATCAACATGAAACAAAGTACTTCCCCAGAAGTACTTCACTTCAACCCCTTCATCCCTCATTGCCGCCTCAATCTTCTCCTCCGCCTTAACCTCCTCATTCGAAACTTCTCTGTTTACATACACTGCCTCGGCCCCAATCGCCTTCGCCAATTCCACTAAAACCATCTCAGGCTTCCCAATTCTCACCACAAGATCAGACCCTCTTGCCTGAAGGTTCTTCCTAAGGTCTGAAACCGATTCAATCAAGAACGAGGCGCCGTAAGGCCCAGTTTTATCGAACCCAGATGATGATTTCCCATAATCTCTGGGGTCGAAGCAGTAAACGGGAAGGACAGACATGGACTCATTGTTGGCTGAATTGAGGCACTCATTGTCGTGAACTCGAAGATCGTTTCGGAACCAAACGACGGAGGCTCGGCGAATTCCGGCGGCGTTGGAAGGGTCAGAAGGGCGGCGAGGGTTTAGAGAAAGAGGGTTTTGGAGAGGATTTGAGGAGATGGTGGATTTGAAGAATGGTTTTGGAGGAGAAAGAGAAGAGGAGATAGAGAGGTGAGAGAGGGATGAGATTTGAGAGGGGATTTTGACCTTGTTGGGATGAGTGGCAAGAAAAGAAGAGATTTTGGGAGGAAGGAGGAAGTGGATAGGGAGGATTGTAGAGAGAGAAACAGAGATTGAAGCAAAGGGTACAGTTTGAAGCTGGTTTTGGTCCTCTAATGGTGTTTGGGATTCTGGGTCTTCAAGGGTTTGGTTCTTGGAATCCATTTTCAGTGGTTTCTTGAGGAAGAAGATGATGGGTTTTGGGGATTGAAGCTCTTTCTTTCAATCTTCACTCTCTTCAATTTCTGGTTTTTGTGGGTTTGGTGAGAAATTCAAGGGGGTGGATATCATATGAAGATGTTGGTGAATGTGTAATAAGTTTGATGGGGGGGTTCAACTTTCCTTCTCGTTCTTCCCACGACTGTACCTAATTTTTTTGGGACTAACCTTCAAACTCCATGGCTTTCACAGAGGCACGTTACGGACACCATTTTCGGAATTTCAAGTTTTGGGGTTGGTAGGATATGGGGAGCTTCTATTCGAACACACATAATCCACTTTTTACACATACTTCTCAGTTCACACCCCTTATAAATAAAAAAAAAAATAAAAAAAATAAATAAATAAATAAAAAAATTTTACTTATTACACACACTTTTATTCCAATTATATCCTCATACACACAACTTTCCAACCCTCCCAATCCACACACCTTTCTCGCCGGCGGCGACGCAGCACCACCGTTCCCTTTCACTTCCAATCGTTATCCCCACCCCTTCCTCCACCACCGGCGACACTACCGCGACCCCCACCTCATCTCTCTCTCTCTCTCTCTCTCTCTCTCTCTCTCAGTTGCGAAAATGCGATTTTGGAGGTTGATAGTCGAACCAAATTCGTCTTCTTTCAGATTTAGGTTCTCCTCTCTCTCTCTTTCTGTGGGTGTGCAGAATTGAGGGTCGCGAAGGGGTAGGAGCTGCGGCGGCGGTGGTGTTGTGTTCCGAAGTGAGGGGTTACAGGAGTGGTGGAGAGAATGAGTGAGCGACGAACGATGGAGTGGCGTGGGGCTTCAATTCGAGAAGAGGGAGGCTGGAGGGAGGCGACGGAGGGAAGGACGGTGTTGAGGAAAGAGATGGCCGAAGGGGAGGGACTGTGTTGGGTATTAGGGTTAGGGTTAGGGTTTTGGTTGAAGAAGAAAGGGATATTTTGGTAATTTTATTTTAGGATGTAAATGAAATAAAAAAAATATCATTAAGTGTATGAGGAGAGGGGAAGTGGTGTGTGTAAATAGAAGCTCCCTGGGATATGATATGAGGCTGGCTGGTTCTACACAATGCTAATTAATTAGGTTATTTTGACAACTCAGTTAGAAGTCAAAATTTAATTTTTAATTTATTTTAAGTTATATACTTTTCATATTTTTTATATATATTTTTTTAAAAAAATTAAAAAATTAATTTTTAGTCATCTTTCTCAAATAACCCTTAGTGCCTAAAAAATTAATTAGAAATTGTTGAAATAATAAAAAAATACTTTTAAAAAAATAAAATAAAATAAAATAAAAACTTAAAATTTGAATGTATTAAAAAGACTAAGGTGTTGTTTGGGAAGTGGGTTGGCTTTTTGACTTTTTGACTTTTTTGACTATTTTAACCTGGACTAAAAAGCTTAGTTTGGGAAAGATTTTTTGACTTTTTTGATTTTTTTTGTGAGAGAAGAGTGTAATGATTATGGGTTGGATGTGATATTTTGTTTGTTGTGGCTAAAATAGCCTATTTTGCCTTTTATGGCTAAAATAACCCCAAACCTATCCAAACCCACTTGCCAAACCATGTCTAAAGACAGTAGCGATTGTGAGGGGTACTTAAATGTTAGTGAAATAAGACTTTAAATTTAAATTAATAAAGGAATACTAAGCCTCCGTTTGGGGAGTGGGTTGGCTTCTTGGCTTTTTGACTTTTTTGGCTATTTTAGCCTGGGCTAAAAAGCTTGGTTTGGGAAGGGCTTTTTGACTTTTTTGACTTTTTTTGTGAGAGAAGAGTGTAATGATTATGGGTTGGATGTGATGTTTTGTTTGTTATGACTAAAATAGCTTATTTTGTTTTTTGTGGCTATTTTTTTTGGGGGGTATACTTCGGAAATGATGCAATACTAGTCCATTAATATAGAGAGAGAAAAAAATTAAACAATTTATCCTAATTTTCTTTGTGATTCTTAAAAATATAAATTTCATAATGTTTGGCCCAATTAGCATCTGTTAGGTAAATAAACGAAAATTGATGATGTCATTAATTTATAGACCAACGTTCTTATTGACACTTCATTATTTAGAGCATCTCCAACGGTTCAGCAAATGTTTCATCAGATTTGAGTCAAAAATGGGCGATTTCCTTGATTTGATATTTCGCGCTCCAATGGTTCGCATCAAATTCGTTTCACCAAATTAGCGCGGGGCAACCGGTTGGTTGACCGGCCGGTCAACCGGTAAAGGCCAAAAAATATATATTTTTTTTAACCGGTTTGAACCTTTTGTTTCTGAACTTTTTGAACTTCTGGGTGGTCGACCGGGTGGTCAACCGGCCGGTCGACCGGGTGGTCGACCACCTAGGCAAAAAAATTTTTTTTTTTTTTTTTTGACTGGTTTGAATCGTTTAGTGAACTGTCTGAACTTTTTTCCGGGGCGACCGATTGGTCAACCGGTTGGTCACCCGGATGGTCGCCCGGTTCTCTCATCCCAACGGTCAGTAACAGTATTTTGGTGAAATGCTTCGACTGTACTCAGTTAGGTGAAAGATTTGCTGAATTCTCGATTTGATATCGATTTGGTGCAACGGTTGGAGCTCCAACAAGTGGGTTTTTCATCAAATTTTGAATTTGATGCTGGGTTTGGTTCTCCGTTGAAGATGGTCTTATGTCACCAAATTTTAATCTAAACATGTTTGAATAATTCAACTATTAAAAAAAAGGAAGCTAATTAGTTAAAAGAGGAGGTAATTGTGTCATTTGACATTAGTACATCTAAAAATCATATAATATTTTATCACCGCATTATAATTGTTAAATTCCCCTATTATTATTGTAGGAAATATCAATCAACTTGTTTGGTTTTGGTTTTGGTTTTCAGAAAACAATTTTCAAAAAATTCTATTTTTTATTTTTCGTATTTTAATATTTTTAATGAATTTTTTTAATATTTTAAGCAATTTTTTTTAAAATTTTAGATACATCTAACATAAATACACTTAAAAAATATAATATTTGTGAAAAAAATCTTTAAAAAATACACTAAATACCGAAAAATACAAAATAAAATACAAAAATTCAGTACATTTTTCGTAATTTTGTGTATTTATTAATTTTTAAAATATTTTTCATAAATATTTTACTATTTAGATACATGTAAGTAAGTTGCATCCAAAAAAGTTTAAAAAAAAAAAAATTGCTTAAAATTTAAAAAATATTCATTAAAAACAAAAAAAAAATACGAAAAATAATAAAACTCAGTTTTTAGAAAACTGAAACCAAACACACTTAATGTATTTTTTTTTCTTTTTATATCAAAATTATGAGATTGATTATAATTTTATTTATTATTCAAGAAAAATTAGTGCAATTTATCTTAAATTTAAACTTGGTAATAGGCCTACAAGTCAACCAACAATTAAAAGTGAGCGTCATTATCCAGCCTCATTACTTAGGTTGAATGCTCATGGCTTGGCTTAGCCATTGAATTTTTACCTAACTTTGTTCTTGAAAATTCCAAAATTCTAGTTGGGGATGACCCTACGTCGTTGTCCAAAGGCGACCGAGGGTGACGATTCCTTTGCTGACACTGCAATCTTGCCGCTTATTTCTCAAAGTAAAGAAATCTTCCACTTTATGCCTCGAATTATTATACTGATCGGTTGTATGAGGCTTGCTGATTGAATTGCTTTGATCTTACCAGAATAAGGATTAAGTTGGACCGGAGTCTAAGGTTTGAAGCCCAACTTAATATGGTGATCTACTCGTTTGCCTAATTGGGGATGGCCCTACAAGTCAACCGACAATTAGAAGCGAGCGTCATTATCCAACACATTATTTAGCTTGAATGCTCATGGCTTGGCTTAACCATTGAATTTTTACCTAGCTTTGTCCTTGAAAATTCCGAAATTCTAGTTGGAAATGGCCCTATGTTGTTGTCCAAAGGCGACCGGGGGTGACGGTTCCTTTGCTGACACTGCAATCTTGCTTCTTTTTTCTCAAAGTAAAGAAATCTTGCATTTTATGCCTCAAATTATTACACCAATCGGTTGTATGAGGCTTGCATATTGGACTGCTCAAGCTTGATCTTACCAGAATAAGGCTTAAGTTAGACCTGAGTCTAAGGCTTGAAACCCAGCCTGACATGGTGATCTACTCGTCTGCCCAACTCCATTGGTAGCTGAGAAGGGCCTTGTCGACCCACAAGACCTCCTTTCATTAGCCTATCTAGTCTAATTTCGATAGTCAGGATTTGAATTTAAGATCTTGACCTGCATGTTGGCCCAATCAATTAGAAAAATGGCAAGTAGGCTTAGCCTGCGAACAAGCATGAACACCATTTTTTAGGATCAAGCCCATGAGAATAAGCCTGTCAATTAGCTCAATTGGGTCAAGCTTGTTAGGCAGGGCATCGACCTAAAGTTTTGGCTCACGGCTTATCCATAAATAAAAAAAAAATTAAAAAAATTAAAAAAAATGTTGAACTTAACCTGTGGGCAAACTTAAACACCATATTAACGGTCTAATCTGATGCCGACCTTTAACCAAAAGCACCAGGGATAGTCAACAAAAAACAAGAAGCTAAGGCCTTGTTTGCTTTGTATTTCAAAATATAATTTTTGAAAAAAAATTTAAAATTTTGTTTGGTTCAAATTTTTTTTAAAAAAATTTCAAATTCTCTCTCTCTCTCTCTCTCTCTCTCTCTCTCTCCCCTACACATCAATCAATCATTTTTTCTCTCTCCTTTATCCTTCTCAATAATTTTTTCTCTCACACACATCTACTTAACTATAACAAAATATCAAATTATCTCAAATTTTCAAACTCCAAAACTATTTTCAAAATGGAAATGGCTTCCCTCTAGTTCAATTACGGATTTGAGAGTACTGTTGGGCTCGTGGGGGCCCACCACAGGTTCCGTTTCGATAATTTGAACCATTCAATATGTAGAACTCATCAAATACTATACGACTATAAAAAATCTCATTGATTGAATATCGATAACTATGTGATCAAATCAGTCTTATATATAAAAAAAAAAAAAATAGAAGGTGAAAAATAAACGGCTTACAAAAATCTGATCTAATCACATGGCTATCGATATCCGATCTACGTGATTTTTTACAGACATATAGTACTCGATGAATTCTACATACACATTAAACGATTCGGATTATCAAAACAGGACATGTAGTGAGCCCCAAGGGCCCAATAGTACCCTGCAGTCCTATCATGGACTGGAGAGAAGTTATTCCCTTTCAAAATATACAACTAAACAAATAAACAAAAAAATTTAAACTCTCTTTCCAAAAAAAAAATTTGAAAATTTATCTCAAAACACAAACCAAACACATCATAAAACTTTGGCCTATGACCTTGCCCATCCCAAAAAAAAAAAAAAAAAAGAAGAAGAAGAAGAAGAAGAAGAAGAAGAAGAAGAAGCTTGTTAGAGCATCCGCATTAGCACAGCCAAAATAACAAAAAATTAAAATATAGCTAGTTTGTTCCTCCATCAATCTCAACAAATTTTTTCTAAATTAACATTTTAGTAAATTTGCTACAGTATTCGTTACATGATTTTTTATTATATTTTATGGAGCAAAACTGGACCAAAATCTTTAAACCGGTAGTCTACCCGGATGTCCCATGGATGCCTGTAGCAAAAGAAGGAAAAATGCCAAAAATTAGTCTAACTGATTGACTGGTCAGCAACATTTCTTTTTTTTTTTTGCATTTTTACATTTTTTGAGAATTGTTTGGGTGACACCTCATCAATTTAATAAAAATATATATATATATAATAACAAAATAATATTTTAATAGAATTGAGTTAGAATAGAGAGTTTGATGCAATGAGTGCCTAACTAAAATAGCAAAATAGGTTTTTTCAACTTTAATTTGACTAAAAATTTAATACGGATGCTCTTAGACTTGGTATACGAGCGAGCATGAGCATCATATTCACGGCCCAATCTGGCCCGGTACTGACTCATCACAAGCACCGCCTAACTGACAGGGATAGTCAACGAGAAACAGGGAAGGTACCCAAAAGCAAAGCCAGCCACCAAGAACACTACCAGACTTTCTTTCAATAGCAAATCACACAGGAAAGAGGTCCAACAAACTAGTTGAGAAAACAAGTTTTAGAGCCACAACACAAACCTCTTTCAGAGGGAAACTACCCAAACCGCCACCTAACATTGTCACCAGAGAATCAGCGAGCAATAGACTTGACTTGTACCCTCACGATCTTAACTATGTGACTCAACTAAATTTCAACACTTACAAATTATAAATTTCAAATCATGAATTTTGTTAAGGTAAACAATTAGAAACTTATAAATTATGTAACTAAATTTAAACTATTTTATCTTATAAACTATAAGTAAAAGATTCTAATTGTAACCTAAGTGGTCATGGAGAGAGTATTTAAATAAGGTGAAATTTTATGTTCTAATTTATAGAGAGATATTAGTTTGCGTTATAATATTAACTATTATTATACTAACGTTATCTTTGTCATACGTACAAAAATATATACATATATATAAATATATATAAGTTTTTTTCAAAACAACTAAATTTATTATTATTATTTTCTCATAAACTTTTTTCAAATCTCTCTTCTTCTCCACTCTCTTCTTCTACTAAACCTCTATGACTACAACTTCTTTTGCTTTCTCAAAAAACTTCTTTTTTTTTTTTTAATTATATATATATATATAACAGGTACACTAATATGTCTACTACTGAACCTCTCAGATTTAGTTATTTATTTTCAAATCTCAACACAAATCCCATTCTTCTTTTGTCTCCCCAAATTGTCTGCCCACAAAACCTACTCACTCACTCTCTTTCATCTTCTACTGGTTCTTCTTCTTCTTCATCCAATGAAAACAATCCAAGTGACAATCTATCTTTCAGCATAGAAAGGATCTAAATTACCTGTTGAAAAACCTATACTTTTTTACTTTTATTCCATATCATATTTTCATTTCTGCTACCTACGATAGTAATGTAAAGTTGTAATGTAATAAACCAGAGACCCAAAATGGATTTGATTTCAAAGAGAGGTGGTTTCACCCAGATTCATTCATGCATTTATTAAAACAAATACAAATAATTTTGAAATCATTTTGGGAAAACCAATGGCAGCATCCAGGTCGATGAGGGAGGGAGAAATTGTGGAATGGCCGTCAGCAAGAGACATTGGTAGTGAGGCATAATTGTGGCGTGTAATGGCAAAAGTCTGGTGGTTGTTTCGTTGAAGTGATGGTGGAAGTTTGGAAGATGAGATAGACTGTTTAGTTGCAAATAGTTTTGTTGAGTTCAACCGAATGAAATACAAACCATCACAGTACAAAGAGAAATCCATCAAACTAAGAAATCAACAAATACATTGATTGCATACAGCAAACAATAGTAGTGAAGACTGCCTAGGCTTTAATCACCAATTACACTTGATGATGACTACTCAATCGGCACAATAACCGCTGGTTATAATTTAATAAACTCATTGTAATGAAAAGAAACTATTGTTACAACTGTATGCAATAAACTTTCGTATTGTCCCTATCTCGACAAAAAAATTACCAATATTCAACTCAACAAGGCCTCTAACCAACAAAACTTGACATCCTATGAAAATGGTCCTGAGTTGAAACATCTGAAGCAAAGCTGCTTCCCTTCTGAAGCTTCAAGATTCCTCGAACTGCAAAATTATTATGTTTTCACAAAACCAGTGCGTCATTTAACTTTAATCCTCTCCGTGTTCATACTTTTTGTAGCTTTGCCATTACTTTTCTTCTTCTGCCTCTGTCCACTCTTATTGTGCTCCTCTGTTCTTTCATGTGGATTCACATCCTTGAATGTAATTGGTTTTATGATCACACCAGCTTTCTTCACCACCTGTAACAAAAGCATCAACTGAGAATAGATATAAAAGCCAAACCACTCTTGAAAGCCTTGACAGGAACCCAATGTTCTTTCCTCATAACATGAACGTAATGCACATATAGAAGCAACACGTGATTAAATATAAGAATAAATATACTACACAACAAAAAAAATAAAATAAAATAAGTTGTAAGGAACGCACTTCTGGGCGATTAAGAGCTCCAACCGCTGTCACTGGGTTGAATTCAGGTCCAATAGGCATTCGGATGCTCTGTTCAAACACTTCTTTAGATGTGTATGGGTACGGCAATGTCTTTGTAAGCAGCTTTTCAGCCTGCCAAGTCCAAATACATGAGAAGAAGCCATTAATCAATGAAACCATATAAAAGAGCTTCTATACATATGATATCTTCTATCCGCGACACTGGACACTTGCAAATGTTTACCTCAACTGGAAGACCTTGTGAATCAACCAACTAAGAAGGTAAATTCCATTGTCTTAATTTTTTTTATAAATTTAGCTCCCATACAAATAGGCTTTCTTTTTTAGTGGGGCAAAATAACAAATACAACCTGATCCTTTAACTTGACATCATACGACATGGAGATTATTTCTGTAGTGCCAAATTTCCAAATATGTCGATTGTCAAGTTTCAGATTCATAAATTCTTTAATTGTGAAAAATTGATCACACATTCATCTTATTAAATTGTTGACCAAAATTTGCAAATTTTCAACTACACTAACAGCTTGTCTTATTCCTTTGCTCAATTTTCCTACTCAGAAACAGGAATATACGACCATGCAAGAATTTGTTTTGATACCCCTTAGGTGCCAACCATCTAATTTTTTCTTCAGTGAACTCCGTATTCAATTGCAATGCACAAAGCAGAAATTCAAGGAAGTCTAGTGAAACTTAAAATCAAGATTCCTCACCTTCTTATCCAACTTCTCAGAGATGATCACATGTTTAAGATTAGCATCCTTCCTCTTTTTAAGAACTTCATCCCTCTTCTTTTTGGCACTCTCATGCTCTTCTACCATCCAAGAGGGTAAGCCCTTCTTTTTCTGTATGTGAGTCCACTGGCCCCAACCAGGGAGTAAAACAGGTTTTTCAGGTTCAGGATTTTCTTCATTCAACACATCCTCTTTATCCTTCTCAAAATCATCTTCCACATCATCTCCCGCAAAAGCACGTCGTATTAAATCTGCTTGAGATGGTAGTTCATAAGTTGACTTTGTGCCAGAGGTCAAAATTCCATCCACCATGTGTCCCTCACTGTCTGAATCACAGTCGTCCCCTACTTCCTTCATAGATGAGAACATAGGCAGAATGCAAAGGTCAGGGAGACAATCAATCATATTAATAGTGCAGATCAAACAGTGCCAGAGATAATACCTCTATATCTTGGTCATGCAAAACAGGTTCCACAATCTTTGAAGAGTTCTTGATATTAGCATCTACTTTTTTCTCACTTTTGATCTGCTCATTATCTTTTCTCGAATTTTTTTTCACCTGTTCATTACTTGAATAACAGTCAGAATGAGAAGTAATGATTTCTCTGTTTGGGAAAAGGAAAAAAAAAAAACAAAGAAACTAGCCTTTTTCCATGAGTCTGATGCGAAAATAGCCACGTCATATGTTGTCTTGGGTGCTGTGCCTTTGACAATTTCATCAAAACTCTTCAAACCATAAAAATGTAATTCTTGTCACACTCACAGAGATAGAAAGAGAATACTCAAAAGTAAAGGTTAACAAACCAAAAATTCAATCACCTTAAACACAGGATCATGACCAATCTCAGACTCTTCACGAAATAAAACAGTATCAATGTTAACATCCTTCAGAAATTTATTATTTGTGTCTTGTTCAGCATCAATACCTTCTCTGCCCTCCCAATTGTCTTCACTATCACTACTACCATAATAATTATCTACTTTAATCTTATTCTTATTACTTGATTCTTCAACCTGCTTCTTGCGAGCACCAAAAACCCGTCTACCACTTTTAGTAGTTCCTGTTTTTACTTTTCCTTCTACCTCCTTATCCTCCAATTGCTTCAATGATGATTCATACTCTTCAAGAGCAAGCTTAGCTTCTTCATCGGCTGCCTCTTTTCTCTTTCTCAACCCACGGACCTATGTCAATAAAATTAAGCAGAAAAATAAGATAATATGAATAGATAGAAGATAAACAGTTTCACACCCAAAAGGAACATCCAAGTTAGAAGGAGGTAGAAATATAGAACAAAAAGAATGATGTCAAAAAGAATGAGAAGGAATAAATAAAAGGCGTAATTAAAAATATGAATTTTTTAAGATAATTGACAATAATGCACCAAAGATTACCATGAAAGGTAAAGAAAGCACTCCAGATTTAGGCACTTCATCGTCTTCTTCTATTACTTTAAGTGTCTTCTCTTTTGCTTTCTCTAATAATTTTGATGCACGATCCTGGTCTGAAGTATCCGAAATATCATCACCATCGTCCTCATCACTGCTGTCATCACCATCGTCATCATCACTGCTGTCCTTCATAGAGTTCATTTTTCTAGTCAAGAGAGCATGCTGATGGAGCTGCTCAGATATAGCAGCTCGAGTTCCTTCATCTTGGACACTCAAACCACGCTCTAAAATTCGCTTTGCCCATTTGGAGCTGTTTTTGTGCTTGAGTGTCATGCGTTCCTGTATCAATGTCATGGGGGGAAATGGACAAACAATGAACATCTTATCTATTTAAGAACCAAGGGGGGGTGGGGGAAACAAATTATTAACACCAGGCTCTTGAAAATGCCAACATGAATTGGTGCTAATTACCTCAGCCCTTTTGAACTCTTGCTTCATTGCAAGTTCTTTAGCAGCTTCTGGGTTCATTTCCATTTCAGCAGCTGCTGCTTTCAATCTATCCTTACTCAATACACGACGATATGTTTTGGACTTGATTTTCTTTATGTGCTTGGCCTTCATTTCATGGCGGAAAAGAAGGCTACGCATTTTAGCAAGACGGTTCTGGCGGTCCTTCACATCTTCAAAAGATATCTGCCAATCATCATCCACAATAAAGAAAACAACTGACAAACAGTCAGATTAACTGTGGTCACATGCAATGGTATAACGAAAGATGCATCAAAAACTTAAAAAGTAGAAAAATCTATGCCCGCTGTAAACATATTGAAAGATCTCCTCTATAAAGGCCAACGACAAATATATAAGATTTCCTTTGATATATAAAATTCTTAACAATTTTTTTGATCAACTAAATTTGTTAAAATGAAAAGGAAAAGATACAAAAGAAGTATTAGGAGACAATAAGTCTACCAAAAAATGAAAAAAAATGCAACAAAAACATCATGAACTACATATGGCTATCCAATCTCTAAAAATCAAAAATAAAGAAATCCCCTTGAAAGCAGGAGACACCAATACCCATATAATAAAGCCAAGTAAACAATCTTATCCCATTAAATCTTCAATTTTCTCCTTGAAAATTCTAGCATCATTCCTTTCTAACCATAAAACCCACAAAAACCACACACTACACATCTCCAAAGAGCCCGAGCTTTGTCACTAGAACCGAAGCCTCCAAAATCAATACATAATAAATGAACACAAGTAAATGGAACTACCCATTCCATATCCACACTCCAACATAAAAATAAATCTACAAGACAATGCAAGAATAAATGACAAGCAAATATGATATAAATAAATTAAAGGTGCATAATGGCGCAACCTCTGTATGTTAGGAGTAAACAACATAAAGACAAAAAGGCATCCAAATAGGTTTGTGTTGTCTCAAACTTTAGGGAAAAGGGGGGAAACAAATCCCCAAACTTGCCCATTTGCAGACAATTTCAAAATACAGTTGGAAAAATATATGGCTTTGCAAATTCCATGTGTGGTACATGGCTGGTCTTGAGCAAGTCCTCTAATAAATCATGCAGAGTAACTGAAGATAGTTTCTCGTGAATCAAAATAATTGTACACAGGAACCCACTCTCCATCTCTCTTGAAAACACTGCTAGCATTTGCACAGTTAATTTCAATCACAAGCTGAAAAATAATTTTCAAGCAAATGTACCACAGTTCAATTTCTTATGAGCAAAATACCACAACTTTTACTAAAATTTCAGCTCTAAAAAAAAGATTCCATAATGGATCAGCATAAATGAACAAAATCAGTAAAATGACGATTCCATGCAAAATTAAAGATGTTCAGCAAATTTTTTGAAAAAACTGAATTATCAACATGCCAATTTGTCAAATCTGTACAATATAGCACTAATAACTACCATTTTTTCTTTGACTGAACCATTATATCAATAAACTTGCAAGGAATGATATCTTAGCAGTGAAAACACAATAACCAAATAAGACAGATACCACACTAAAATTTCATGATTAACAAATGTAGAACCTCCATACCTTGTTCAGTTCTAAAAGCCTTGCACCATCTTTCTTGTGAGCTTCCACAACGCCACTATCATTAACCAAGGAAGCAATTTTTTTCTCAAACTCACTTCTAGGTTCAAATTCAGAAGCTATTGCACCTACAGAGGAAAAGCCCAGGTCTATGTCTTCATCAAAAAAAAGAGTTGACGCCTCCCTATTTCCCTTGACTATAGACTCCCACTTTGAAATACCCTTCTTTGAATGTTTATAAGTTAATTGCCTGTCCAACTTCTCCTGATCTGCTTTTGGAAGCGGAGCATGAATGGGCACAGACTTTTTCTCCATTCGATGCACACTCTTTCTAAGTTTGCTGAAGCCAGACTTCCCATGGAGAGGATCCAGAAGGTCCTGAATGTTAATGTGGCCATCACCATCAAGAACATCACGACTGGGATTATATTCAGACTCTGGGTATGCCTCAGATATGACAACATCATTTTTCCTCTTCTTACCTGTCAAAATTATAAAAACTTGTAATGAAAGCAATAGAAACATGATTTCCAGACATCATACAAAACCTACTTGAGGCACATGACCTTCAGAATAAGATTTTCTAATTCAATTGCCAATCAAAATGTCTCCCTACCATTTAATCTTACCAATAACCATTCAACAGCAATGTAGTTCAAAGTAGATTGCTTAACACATAAAATAAAAATAGTGGATATAAACAAATGGCTTAAATATAAAAATCTTTCAAGGTCTGAACTATATACCCTTTAACTTTCTTCCTAAAAGTGTAGAATTAGTTTAACAATGACATCTAATCATATGAACTTATGAAGCCCTAAGCTGGTATGACAATGACAAGGCATATTCCAGGCTTGACCCCAAATGGTCATTACAGGCCCCAGATCCTGTAATGTGGTTCGAGTGCAGCCCAACGCGAGAAACTTTGATGACTAATGTTACCTTCGAAAGCCTCAGCTGGAAGTCCAGTGATTTCTTGCAACATCCTTGCATGCCTGCCTTCATCTTCCTCTTCAACCTCATCTCCTTTCCGATCTTCCCTACTACCATTGCCGTCACCATCATCCTCGTCATCATCTGATGCTACATTCTCATCCTACACAAAAGGAACATAAGGACTGAATAATTTACACATTAACAGGAAATTCAACAAATTGACATATCCAGCTTTTTAACACAGTGAACCTAGTCTTCTGAGCCGCCCGGTGGGTGGGGGGGGAGACCTCTCTAAAAAAAATTTAGATCACAGAAGAAAACAAAAGAAAAGGTAGGGAAGCTAAACTAAACCCTTTCATCAACTTGTTCTATCGGTTTGGAAATATGATAATTATGGCTCAACCTCATCCAAATCTGCTCCATTCTTAATTCAAATCCAAATTTCATCCATTTACATATCCATCAACATCCAGAAGGTCAGGCACACCACAACATGACATGAAAATTTGAGGTTGCATTTGGATTTATGGGTTTCAGATTAATACATTTGGCATCATTCATTCAAGGAGTGTATCTTATTAATTCAGTGTAGTATTTTAAATTTAGATATCAAGAATGGATTCAAGAGCTGTAGATTGATGGATTTGAAATAGTTGGTAAATATAGTTTACCTGAAATCCTTATATGTATTCACCCAAAAAAAAAATCCTTATATGAATTATTCTTATACAGGAATCTTATCAAAATGCAACTCCCTCCTATCTATATTCTCTATTCAATCACCTATTTTAATATTATCAATCTATACATGCAATAGATAACCTTCCTACAATTTTATGAAATTTCTTCCTCAAATCCTTTCATTTCAAATCCACCCATCCAAATGGAGTCTAAATGTAAATGTAATGGTAACTAAACAAATTAAGGATAATCCAAGGCCTCGTTTGGGAACCCTCCCTTTTAGCCAAAAGGTCAAAAAGTTACTAAATTAACCAAAAGGCCAACAACCCTTACCAAAAAGTCAAAAATTCTCTTTTCTCTCTACTTTTTTGCATATCTTTTCGTAAAAAGCCAAAAAATCATCCCAAACATATTAGTTTTTTTATCTCATATTTTAGCAAAATAGCCAAAAAGTTACTATACGTATTCTTGTAAACAAAATTAGAAAAAATATGTCAAAATTACACATCCCAAATATTAATTACTAGCTCCCAAATAAATTAAACAATCAACTAAATTAGAAATCATATTTGCAGTTCAAGAAAAGAGAGATATCACAAATTCCTTTAGTTTATTTTCTTCAAAATTTTCAACAACTGATCATTTTCAATCCATACCTTTTCCTTAAATCAAATTTGAGTGCCAATCTAATAAAAAGCTTGATCTGTTATAAGACACTCCAATCCTTACTCTTTTTTTCACAATCTTTCTGGAAAATTCCAAAATAAGCCTAAAAACCTGTTTTAACCATTTTTGTTAATGAAATAAAAGCATCTTCAATCCTAAGTCATTTTAAAATTTCATCGAATTTGATTAAAACTATGACTGTTGGGAATTTGGAGAAAGATTTGGTTCATACTTGATTTGGTGAAAAAACTGCCCTAGTTGGAGCACACTTTTAGCCAAATTTTCATCAAAATTTGAATTTGATAGAAAAAAATTTGAAAGAAACCGACCTCGAATTGCTCCGGGAGCTCATACTCGAAGTTGTCAACAGGGTCGTATCTCCGATTCTTTCGTGATTCTTCCTCGGGGATCGCTTCCTCATATACGTACACATCGTTGGCGTCATCGGAATCGATCTCTTCGTCGTCGTCGCTGTTCAAAGGTTTTCTAGGGTTCATGTGCTCGACCTCCTTCCTCAACGCATTCGGCAAGCGAGGCCCAATCCTTTTCCTTCTCTCCCCATTCTTGTTCTTGTTGTTGTTCTTGTTTGCGTTGGTTAGAGTTTTGGAATGCGAAGGCTTACTCTTCTTATTCTTCTTCATGGCTAGTCCTCTGTTATCGTCTCTGGTTTTTCTCTTCTTCTCAACCATCTCTGTGAAGCGGGAGAGTAACAGAAGGGCGCTATGCTTCACTTCCAGGAAGGGTTTAGGGCACCAAAAGGACGGTGATATTTTTTATTTCACGGACAACCCCTTAACTAATCTTAAATATCATTTAAGACCATCTCCAACTGTCAAAGATCACCAAATTTGAATTTGGTGAAAAAAAAGTAATTTTTTTTGGCTCTAACAGTTTCATCAAACTAATGTCAAAATGGGAATCGTCCAAAAATTTTACCAAATTGAAGAGCTGGGCAGATTTTACCAAAACACTGTGCGTTTACGTTGGAAGTAGGTTCCACCAGACGACCGGCCAGATGTCCGACCAGACGTCCTCCTAGATAACCAGCTTAAACAAAATTTTGTGAAAATTTTACACTAGGAGGTCGACCACCTCTTTGTTTTCTCAGTTTTTTATTTTTTGCATTGGTCGAACTCGGTTGACCGGTAGTTTGATGAAAAGTTAAATTTCTCCGTTGGAGCAGGTGATATCAAATAAAGGAAATCGTTTTTTTTTTTTTTTTCTCAGATTTGATGAAAAATTTGATGAACGATAGAAGATGCTCTAACACCCCTAATTTTCAACAAATTTTTTGGGACAATTAAAACTTAAATAATAAAAAAAACAAGGTTTAAGTCTTGTAATTGTAATAAAATAAATTGTGAATTTTTTATTTTATCAATTTAAATTATAATTTTTTGATTTATTTTTAATTAAAATCGATAATATAGAGAAAATATCATTTTGCTCCCAAATTATTATTCAAAAATCAATTCAACCATATTATTTGGGCTCTTTTTTCATTCCTAACAATTTTATTCCATAAAATCCAAATCATTTTTTATTATTCCATTAGGTCCATTCATTGTAAAAGGACGAAATAACCCTCCCTCCACTTCTCCCACATCTACTCCATTCTGAAAACAAACCATTTCTATTCCATCTATTCAATCCACAAAATACTGATTTCCCAAACAAAATCTCATCTTCGACCCCAAAAAATTGTCAAACCGTAACCCTAGATTCACATCGCCTCACCACCGTCGTCGTCCATCGTCTACTGTCGTCGGCCACTGCTATTCGATTTCATCTCACCGCTGCGAAGGTTTACATCGAAAGGAGGGTGGTTCGTTGTTCTGTGTTTCCCGTCAGTCGACTGAGTGTGGTCCATCAATTTCCGTACCCACTCACAATAAGGAACAAAAGTAAGCAACATCATTCCACCTTCTGTTTTTCAGTCATAATGTGATCACCGATGTATATGTTTACATTGTCGTATTACTGTTGCTGTTTTTGGATTTGATTTTGTAAACATCAATGATGTTAACATTCACATTACTGTTCATTAATAGATAAACTCACAGTAGTAGACACTAGTGTAAACATTGGTAACAGTGTATAACAATGTGAATGTTCACATTACTGGCATTGTTGGTATTGTTGATTGTTGATGTCCCCAATTTTCATCCAAAAATGTGATGGAATATGATGTAAATATTCACATTGTGACATCAATGTCAAACTTGTTGGTGTTGTTGGGTGTTGTTAGTTCCATCCTCTGTTTTTCAGCCAATGATAACATAAAGTGATCACCGATGTATATATTTACATTGCCCTATTACTATTGTTATTTTTGGATTTGATTTTGTAAACATCAATGATGTTAACATTCACGTTACTGTTCATTAATGGATAAACTCATAGTAGTAAACACTAGTGTAAACATTGACATCAGTGTATAATAATGTGCATGTTCACATTACTGTCATTGTTGGTATCGTTGATGTTGATGTCCATAGAACCCCCAATCTTTACCCAAAAATGTGATGTAATATGATGTAAATATTCACATTGTAACATCAATGTTAGATTTGTTGGTGTTATTGGTTTCATCCTCTATTTTTCAGCCAATAATAACATAATGTGATCACCGATGTATATATTTACATTACCCTATTACTATTGTTGGCTTTGGATTTGATTTTGTAAACATCAATGATGTTAACATTCACATTACTATTCATTAATGGATAAACTCACAATAAAGACACTGGTGTAAACATTGACATTAGTGTATAATAATGTGAATGTTCACATTATTGTTAATTTCTCAATCAGTCATATTATGTTATTATTCACATCAATGTGTATTGATGTAAACATTGACACCAGTGTTTTGCTCATATTAGCACCAAAACAAATGTGGAACACACATTACTAGGCAATGGTGTGGAAGTTGACATCAATGATGTGAACATTCACATTACTGTTTAGTAATGGATAAACACACATTAGATCAGTTAGTGAGTAAATATTCAAATTGTGACATCAATGTCAAACTTGTTGGTGTTGTTGGTTGTTGATGGTCATGAACTAATTACAGTCCAAACTATGGATGGTTGCCAACCCTATTTTGGTTACATGTGAATTCTTGTAGGCATGTTAAATAATAACATCATATTGTTTCAATTGTTATTTATTAACATCAATGTCAATATGCACATTTTGAACATAATGTTAATATTCGCATCGTAACATTCTGAACATAATTGTAATATTCACTTTGTGAATATAATGTTAATATTCACATTGTCACATTCACATTGAATATTCACACCATATATTTGGCTATGAACATTCACAGTCAAACATATAAGTGTAATGATGTGAAGATTAACATCGTGTATACATTGTGTTAGTTTAATAGTTATAATGTGTGATTGTTCTCACCTCTTCATGTGAATTTTGGTTTGTCATGTGCTATCATTTCTTCACATGAACATTTGCACCAGTTATTCACATACTATTTCACTATCACAATCTCATTATTCACATGGCATATAATAATTTACACTTATTATCACTCTTCATTTGTGAACAGTAATATTAAATTTGTTTGTATTTGAACAAACAGGTCTTTCCTGTAGATTTGATAGCAAAAGAAAGAAAGAGGAATCCCGTGCCAAAGGCAAACCCAATCAAACAGCTAGTCCTGAACAAGCGAACATAAAAAAGGTCAACTACCGGTCAAATATCACTGGATTGTTGAAACTATTGGAGGCTACGAAATTTACAAATGGTCAATTGAAATGCCTTAGGAAAACACCATTTTGGCCCTTATTTGATTGTTTGATCAGTAATGAAGTTGATTTCAACCATTGCATGAAATACGATGATATCATTGTACGTATAGTGCAGACATTCAAGCCATCCAGTGGGAGGTTTTACATCGAGGACAAGAGCATTCAGATTTTTAGAAGTGATGTATCACTTATTTTTTGGGTAGACTGCGGTACCAAGCCAATGGACCTCTCTTATGGTGCAAAACCAATGGCCGGCATCATACACCGAATGTGCAAGGATGTCAGTCGGTTAAGTGCAGCAAAAATACATGAAATTCTAAACGAAGCATTAAAGGGCACAAAGAAACAAGACAATGAAGAGGTTGCAAGATTAGTTTGCATGTATACATGCGTCAAACTATTCTTTTCCACATCCGGAGAAACAATTGGATGGGCATTCTATTCATACATGGACCCATTAGACAACATGATCGAGTATGACTGGGCTGAGAGCATCCAGGCAACCCTGATGGGGTCAGTGGGCCAAAACTAGGGAAAACCAGGACGAGTCACCGGATGTGTATAGACACCCCATTTTTGACCGACCTTCAGACTCAGACGTCATCGATTGAGCGCTTGATGATGGTGCATGTTGTGCTCGTTCTGAGGTTTCGGAGTTTCGGCTGAGAGCCTTACCCCCGGACCTCGAGACCCTTTTGTGCTTCGCCTCGGTTTGCGAACCAGGTCTTGTTTTCTCTTCCCGAAGGGAAGGAGAGGTCTTGTAGACCATCTCTCAGTAGCCGTAGACTACTTTTCATGGTCGCAGGCCACTGTTCCCGTTTGGAGACCAGTTTCCGATTTTCGGAGCCGTCGGCCGCGCGCCTCAGTTCGGGACCGCTTAACATTCTCCGTTTGGCACGGTTTTTGGCACACACCTTGTTTCCTCTGTCTAGAGGGACATTGTGGCCCGGGAGACCATCTTTGTGGTCACACGCCACTTTCGTTGCTTAACAGCCTGTTTTCGGGGCACCCGGCTGCGCGTTTTGACCCCCGAACCCTCGTCTTGCATCCGGCTTGGTTCATTTTTGGCATGGACCTTGTTTTCATTGTTTGGAAGGTGGTACAAGGGTGGGAGACCACCTTTTCTCCCACCAGCCGATTTTCTTGTCAGGAAGCTGGTCTCCTTGGTCTTTGAGCCACATTTACTGGTCTCCCACCATACCACTAGCTTGCATTCAATGTGGAGACCATCAATTGGGGTTGCCGACCACCTTTCCTTTGGTTGAACCTTTTGAACTGGTTGGGCGACCAGGGGAAGTGGTCGGCCGACCACCTGAACTGGTCGGCCTGCCTCCCTCAGTTTTGTCTTTGTGAGTTGTTGCCAACTGTGCCAGTTGGAAGGCACAGACTATATCCTCCATACACGGAGGATCTTGAGCCTTGGTTTTTAGCTTCTTGAAGAAGCTTTGGCCTTGTATCTCTATAAGAGAGGCCCTCCTCTTCCTTGGCACAGGTTCAGATTTTGGTTTAAGGCAAAACATATATCTCTCTCTTTGTCTCTATATTTTAGGCTTAAAAAGTGTATTGTTCTTGCACCTTTGCACACCACCTCATAGCCTAACCCTTTCACCATTGCTTGGAGCTTCTTAGAGGCCATTTTCAGAGGTTAAAGAGTTGGGTTTTGAGTCCAGAAATTGCTGTCTTGCTGAGCTTCAAGGGTAACACACTTTTTCTCTCTTTTAAGCTTTAGTTTGATTCATCTCTTAGCCTTATTTGCATGCATATTTGAGATTTGTTGTCAACTGAAAAAAGTCTTGTTTTGAGGTCCTTTTGATGTTTGTTTAAGGTCATTTTGTTGTTGGGGGTCATCTACCCCCTTGCATGCTTCATTTTGCCTTGTCTTGAGCCATGCCCTAAGGCCTTTGTGTTGACCTTTGCTTGGCCTTTTAACCACTAAAATCCAGGGGATTTTCAGTGGTTAACATGTGTTTTTGAGAGCCAAAATCAGAGAGGGGTGACCCTCTCCCTCCTTGTCTTGTTCACTAGCATTTTTGGCCTTACAAAGGAGCCTTCATTTGCACACCTCCAAGCCTTGTTTCAGGCCCTTTTAAGTGACTTTTAGGGCCTTCCTAGGCTCTGTCCAGAGTTGGTTTTGTCACCTTGGGTGTATCTCTTGCATGTGTAGAATAACCCCTCTTATAGCCTATCAAAGGAGCATGACATTCTTGCATGCATTGATCATGTTTCAGTGGGTTTTTGGGCTTTATTTGGCATGTCATGTCTCTGACTTTTGCTGGTTTAGTGGCCTCTTGAATGCTTCATATGCTTGTAGTGTAATCCATGTTCACTAGCTCACATTGCATGTTGTTTTGGCCCTTCATTCTAGCATATTTTGGCCATGTTCTAAACTGATTTTATTCATGATTTGGGCTGCCTTAGCTCTTTTTTGAGGTCCCATGGTCGAATGATGCTTGTCATGCATGCTTGTAGTGTAATACCCTTGCCTAGCTTCGAGTTTTGAAGCCTCTTGCATGCTTAACTTGAGTTGTTTTCATGTTTTGGCATCATTAAACATGTTATTTTAGAGCTTATACTTGTGCCATATTCCCATGTTTTCCACTCTTTAAATGCGTTTGAGAGTTGTGCTTGTATGCCTCATTTTTGGGCTATTGCATAAACTTCATTTTTGTGCATTGCAAGCCATCATTTTAGTCCATTTTGCCACTGTTTTGGGTTTGCATAGGGACTTTTTGGGGTTGGTTTGGTCATTTGGGCATCGCTTTGCATACCTCTAGTGTAATGCACTTCACTAATTTCGGTAATTGTGCCATCCAACATGCATCGGGTGAGTTGCTTGCATGATTCAGGACCATCTTGTATGTCATTTCAGAGCTGGAACATGTGTCATTGTATGCCATATTTCATCCTTGTCATGCTTTGGTAGAGTTGCACTTTGTTCCTCAGGTTTGGTCCCTTGCATTTGTGCATGTTTGCATGTACCTTGTTGCCTCATTTTCATCATATTGGCCACTGATTTGGGTGTGGCCGAGGCCCATCCATCTTGGTTTAAGTCCATCTTGCATTGTGTATGCCCTATAGTCCATGTTATTGCATATTTGATCATTGCATTGCGTATGCCTCGTTCATAACATTGCGTATGTTAATGCATTGTGTATGCATGCTATATAATCCATGTGCATTGAGTATGTCATTGATTAGTTCATAGCATTGCGTATGCCATCTGCATGCTTGCATGTCATTCCGTGCATCTTCGCATCACTTAGTTGCATTGCATTTAGATCGCATGCTAGAGTTGCATTTGTCCATACATTGTTTGTTGCATTGTGTTTGGAGTAGGGTTTAGTCCAAACACGGGAAACGAGGGACGTTTCGTACTCAAAGTGAAGAAACGTGCCTCGATTCTTGGTCACCGACACTCTTGACTATCCATGATAGAGTTGTTGGCTTTAGGTGTTTACATGTGCATTCATTTCACATTGAGTCGTGCAATTCGATTCCTCGGCCATCATGCATCGGGATGCGTGATTGATGGCACGAGGATCGAGGACTACACTCCCTAGAGCTTATGCAATGACGGGGAGAGTGGTCGGGCACACATATGTTGAAAATACTTTGCCTTATCTCTCTCTCTTGCCTTTGTTGCAAAAAATGCAGAAACAACGAGAAGAAACTGGCCGGCCGACCAGGTTTTCTGGCTGGCCGACCACCTTTTCTGGTTTTCACCACCAAGGGTGGTTGGTAGGTGGTCTCCAATGCCTATAGCTGGTCGGTAGCCTTCTCCTAGATTTCCAGGGTGGAGTTTCATCTCCTTGGAGCTTTGTGCAAGTTTCTGAGTTCAATTGCAAACAAAGGCGAGTTGAGACATCGCGATGGATATCCCGACAAGGCGACTCGAATATGCATGCATCCTTTATCATTCGGAACAGAGTTGAGGCAGTCCATTTCATGTAGCTTGCATGCTAATTTATTTACTTCCTTAGTTTAATTTGTTAATTAATTAATGTTGTGTAACATTTAGTTGTAATTCGTTATTCATTTCGGTTGTGTAATAACTAGTTTAATTAGCTTAGATTAGCTAGTTGGCTCTGTATTATTTATTCGGACCCTCCGCGAGAGGGCCAATTGTTGTAATAAGTGTGCGTGTGTGTGATACATGTCTTCCAACCCCACGTCTTTCTCTCTTTTATTTACCAGCTTATGATGGTTAGTTTTAGGGCATGTTTCAATTAGTATCCTTATGCTCGCATGATTGCATCCATTCATCTGTCTTGCATGCACCGGGCTCGGCGCATCATACTAATTGCATTGTATTTCAATTCCAAGTTGAATACATGTTATCTGTAACATCTCATATGCCATTTTAGAATAGCCGAGCCTATCTTAGTTGCATCCTGCATGTGTTGCATTAGGCATCTCAGCATAGTTAGGATTCATGCATGATTTCTAATTAGCTTCTTTCTTTGGTTCGGAGTACTCGGTGAGTGTTTATACTTTAGCATCCTTGCATGTGTGTGAGTGATTGCCATGATAGCATGCTTGCCATGAGGCTAACTGATTATGTGATATACCTGCCTGAATGCCTGTGGGTGAAGGTTGGATTACTTGAATTGGAACAATTTATCGATTGCGAGTTTTAAGCCCACTTGAGAGTGACAAATCACCCTATTTTCTAAGCCCACTTGAGGGTGGCAAATCCACGTCTTAGCCTACTTGCGATTAGCACCATCAAACCATTTTCAAATAAACAAATATGAAATGTTTTGTTCCAACTCAGGTAATCTAGTCTATACGTGTATGCTGTGTGCATCACATAGTAATCCTAGGCTAATAAACCGGAATAAGAACGTATGTGTTTTAAAAAACTCGATATCATGTTTAGTAGTGGCCGATCTTTGATCGGACGAGCGGGGGTGCTCATTGCATGACCTTCCCCAATCGTACCCAAGTTCCGGAGCTAAGGCAACTTTGGTGATGACGGACACGTGGCCTTAGGCACGAGTCAGGGTTTCCTAAATTCCCCCAAAATAAAATATTTAGGTAGCGACTTTGTATCTGGCAAAACAGTCCATGTTTGGCACTTCTTTCTAAAAATCAGTTTTTCAAAACGATTTACCAGATTTGGACTCTTTGGTGATTTATCGGCCTCGCATTGCACTTTGCGGGATTAGATTCAAAACCGTGACATTTGAGTCCGAACTGTAGTAAGCCCAATAAACAAAACGGGATTTTCCCGGGACGTTTGGGCGCGTCTACAATGTGTTATGTTGTTAATGGTAAATCTCATAAATCTTATTCTATATTTAATACGAACATTCACGGGGTCTGTCCACTCATATTGTCAGCAAAACAAATGTGACATACACATCGATACGCCGTAGTGACAAGGTTGGCATAAGTACACACTGATGTGAATGTTCACGACAGTGTGGAATGTTAGGAACATTCACATCAATGTGTATTGATATAAACATTGACACTAATGTTTTGCTCATATTAGCACCAAAACAAATGTGGAACACACATTACTAGACAATGGTGTGGAAGTTGACATCAATGATATGAACATTCACATTACTGTTTATTAATGAATAAACTCACAGTAGTAGACATAGGTGTAAACATTCATATCAGTGTATAATAATGTGAATGTTCACATTACTGTTAGTTTCTCAATCAGTCATATTATGTTATTGTTCATATCAATGTGTATTGATGTAAATATTGACACCAGTGTTTTGCTCATGTTAGCACTAAAACAAATGTGGAACACACATTACTAGGCAATGGTATGGAAGTTGACATCAATGATGTGAACATTCACATTACTGTTCAGTAATGGATAAACACACATTAGTAGACACCGGTGTAAACATTCACATCAGTGTTTATTGATGTCAACATTCACATTGTTGATGTTTTTTATTTGTTTCAGTACTAGTTGTGTAAGCACACAACCATCTTATAACCCCGCAAACCTAATGCCATTCTGCGGTGTTGTAGCTCGACTTTTTCGCGCCCTCCTTTCGGAGGTTTGAATAAGCCTTTACAGAATCGGACTCTACCTATGGTTCTGAATCTGATTTCACAAGTGCCATGTGAAATAGTGAAAACACAAAAAGAATCCAAATCCGGCAATTCTTTTTGAAAAATCAATGTTTGAATCAAATGTCAAAAATGGACTGCTTTGCTAGATTTACAGAGTCGCCACCTAAATATTTTGTTTTGGAAAATTTAGGAAACCCATGACTCGTACCGAAGGCCACTTATCCGTCATCACCAAGATTGTCTCGATTCAAGAACTTAGGTACGAGAGGGGAAGGTCATGAATGCATTTGAGCACCCCTGCTCGCCCGATCAAAGATCGGCCTTTACTAATCATGATGCAATTCTTATTCACATTATATGCTCTTGTTCCGATTATTAGGCTAACTTAACTATGTGATATATACAAGTATAGACTAATTTTGCAAATATTGGAATACTTGATTCATGTTTGTTTTGAAAAACAAAAGTATTTTGAATATATACCATTTGAAAAAGTGATCGCATATGAATATTATTCAAATTATTCCAATTTAAGCAAATAGTCTTCATCCACAAACATTCAAGCAGTTTATCAATTAAGCATTTAACCTTATAACAAGCATGCTAGACATAGCAACAATCACACTTATGCAACGTGCTAAAGCATAAAAATTTACCTCGTACTCCAAGCCAAAAGAGAAACTAGTTAGAAAAATGCATGATCATAACTATGCAACATGCCTAATGCAACACATACGATATGCAATTAAATAGGCTCAGGTACTAATATGGCATATGAATCAATTTGATAGTATGCAGTTTAACATGTATTGAAAGAAGTATGTAAACAATCAATTTAAAATGATGAACCGAGCCTTGGTGCATGCAAGACAAGTGGATACAAACATGAATAATGCTAAATAAAACATGATGTCCCTAATCTAACCATCATAAGCAATTAAATAAAATGGAGAAAGACATGGGGTTGGAAGACATATACATTATTACAAAATTTTTCCTTCACACATGAGGGTCCGAATGTCTAAGTGTCCAAATTAACTATTTATTACAAATCCAAATGAATAAGCAATTAAAAAGGTTGTCTAATTTATTATAACAACAATACATATGCAATGCTTGCATGATGCTCCTGGAAGCCACTATATTTGCCTTGCCTTGTTGGGAACTGTTCTGTTTCACCATCAGTCACTATTACAATCACTACTGCTAACCAAAAGTGTACGGTTTGGCATATATTGGAGTCTGACTAACCCGCAATCAACTTGAGCTCAAATAAATCCGACCATGCCTTATTTCTTTGCAGAAGACTGTTTATTCGTGCCTGAGGTAAAAACAGTGCAAACAGGGTGTTCCGAATTCTGTTTGTCCCTCTCACACTTCTCTATCATTGGAAAGTCTCGAGAGAAGGGTGAAATTGTTTCCAAAATCATTAATGAGCAAGTTGATTGCTTAATGATTTCAGGTACAATTTGGATAAAAATTAATAAATGAATGGAACCACCCCTCCCTCCTATCATAAATTGAAGTCAAAGAGGGAGGTAGAGACGCTTCAAAGTTAATCTAAAACATCATCATGAATTGATGTTTAGACAAGTCTTGACACAATAGACTCGGCAAAACGTCCAGCCGAATTCAAGCAATATACTTTATTTTCTTTATGTGGGTTGATTCATTTTAGCAATTTTTGTTAGTCATTTCCATTCTTTAATTCATTAAGTCCAAGGTGACGATTATGTCCACTAAATGAGAAGTGCGCCAAATAGGAAGTAATTCTTAATATGAGAGAGAGATTATACCGTTGGTGATGAACCTCCATAGAGATTAAGCCATTAAATATAGATCTCTAGCTCATATTTTGAATAATCATCAACCATTTGAAATCACTCTCAATTTAAAGAAATGGATGATAGGTGACGCTTCAAGATTTATCTAAAACATCATGAATTGGCGTTTAGACAAGCCTTGACACAATAGACTCGACATAACGTCTGGCCAAGCCCAAGCAATATGACTCATTTTCTTATGTATGTTGATTGCTTTTAAATCAATTTCTTAGTCATTTCCATTTTTTAGTCTATTTGTCTGAAGTGATTATTAAGTCCTCTAAAAGGAGAAAAGTGTCAAACGGGAAGTTGTTCTTGGCATGAGAGAGATGTAATGCCCTGATAATGAACCTCCGAAGAGATTAAACCATTTAGCATGGAAGGTCTCTTTCTCATGCTAAAAACAACATATATGAGACTTCAATTCACCATTTTTAATTAGATTATAACAATATACAATATAACAATAAATCAAGGCAAAAGAGCAAAATAAGTAAGAAATACAAAAAAATGAAAGGTTTGTGAAATTCACATTCCCAGGAAAAGATGAACTCCTTAATTTACAAATTCCCTTTTGATCATCTTCAAGTGTAAGAAGTGTGTTCTCAAATCCTCAGTAGCTATGGAAGCTTGGAAGTATTTTGGCTCAAGATTGAAATGTAGACAAAATTACTCTTCTTTCTCTCTAACTCTCTTGAATCATCTTAATCAAAAAAACCTCCCTTGTAATAAAAAACCCCTCTCTTTATAAGCCAAAATATAGAATATAATAATAATAATCATATAATATATATATATATATATGTGCATATAATATAATATTTAATATATTATATTTATATATGTTTGATGTCGGCAGCCGAGCTGATCGACATCAATTAGTTTTATTATATAATATAAATATTATATATATATCTATTGTCACGACCCAAACCCGGCCCTATGGGTTTAGCACCGTAACCGGCCAGTAATCCGTAATTACCGAAGGCCTGCTTAACAGTAATACAGTATAACAGAGTTCAGGGCCTGGCGGAAGCCAATACAGTAAATAACTAGTATCCATTGAGCTGTGAAAATCTGTATGCCAAAAACATTTTTCATGTATTCATACGGTTCAGAACAGTACAGTCTATACAATGATACACAAACATTCAGTACAGGGACTTAATCCCTCAATAACAGTACAGTAAACATTCAGTTTATACAATGATACAAAACTGTGAGGAGACCGATGGGAAAAACTCAAAACAAAATCCCAAAGCCATGACATGGCAACACGGAACCTCACAGTGAGGCACATAGGCTGGCTGACAAAACTGGAATAACCCCGACGCTTCTAGCTCTGGTCCGGTGCCTGAACACCTACATATATATATGAGCAGTGAGCTAAAGCCCAGTGAATAACATAATGTATAAAGAGGTTAAGAATGTAATGTCCTTACAGTAATGAAAACAGTTCATTATTTCAATCAGTATCACAGTCGTTCAGTACAATAAACAGTCATATGTGGTACATCCATTAGCATAACAGTAACAGTAGGTCAAAGAGCCGAACAGTAATGATGGCCAGTCATTCGATAAACAGTATGGTTCCACAAGGGAACCGACAGAGATCTCTGTAACAGTAACAGTCAGTAACAGTAGTGCTAAGGATGCCACAGTACAGTTCAGAAATAAAGGACATACATTCATTCAGTAAATAATATCAGTTCAATAAACAGTTCAGTTCAGTATTCAAAAGGTAACCATTTTGAACATATCTTTATACAATCGTTACTCACAGTGATTGGGCTACAATGTGCTAGAGCGCGTCTCTCCAGTCGCCAACCCTAAACAGTTAACAAATAGAACGCACACTAAGTTTAACAGTCGGGAAGGATGATAATTGAATCCTTAAATTTCCTCGTGTGTGGTTCTACGTCTAAATCCTCATTAAGATGTCTTAAACTAGGCCTAAGAATGCCTAGAATGGGCTGAGGATGCAAAAATACAGTTGGAAGGCATTTTTCAAAAGTTGCTGAAAATAGGCTCCTCGCTCGAGCGAGCCTTCCCTCGCTCGAGCGAGCTTCCAAAATCAAAGGATTCGCTCGAGCGAACAATCCTTCGCTCGAGCGAACTGATGAACAGTAAAAGTACTGGATGCTCGAATTTTACGCTCGATGCTCGCTCGAGCGAGATTGCAAAACCAAAGGTCTCGCTCGAGCTAGGAATCCTTCGCTCGAGCGAGGAAGCCAAATCTGGAATTTCCAGATTTGTCTCCCAAGTTCGAACTAAGCATTCAAACATCCAAAACTCAACCTCTTGGCCCCAAATTCTGGAAAATACATCCCAATACAATGAATGACAAGTTTCAAAAGCTAATTTGCACATGCAAGGGCCAAGGGTTGGTCAATTAAAGCCATTTTCCAAACCCATTTCAAGAACAATTTCAAAACATGCAATGCATGAACTTTAAACCAATTTTGAGCTTCAAATCTTGCTCTAATGAGCTCCAATCTTTGAGAACAATATGAAAACATGGATTTAAACATGATTATGAACATGCATGTGTCATTTGACCATGAAATCAACTTCAAACTCACTAAATTCAACATGCATGCAACAATGGAGTTCCAAATCAACATTATAGAACTAAATCATGGTTTGATCCTACAATGGAGCATGGATCATGCAAGAACAAGTTTAAGGACAACAATGGAGACTTAAATTTCTTACCTAAGTCTTGAAATCAAGGTGTGGGAGCTCAAATATGAAATCTATGCTTAAAATCCTTCAAGTCTAGGAGCAATTCCTCAAGAGCAAGTTGAATTCACTCTAAATCTCTCACTCTCTCTCTCTAAATTCGGTGGGCTCAAAGGGGTTTGGTCTGAGGAGGTGTTTTGATTATGCATATCCAAGGCTTCAAACAAGATTAAACAAAGGCTCCACTCAATGGCAATTTCGTAATTAAGTTGAACTTGGCAATTAACTCATTTAAATCTAATTTAATCATTCCTAATCAATTTTCAGATAATTATACCATTAAATCACAAATATTCTACCGATTACAAAACACTAAACGGTTCTCCATTCGGCCGCCGATAAGGCCTTCAATTAGCAGTTTAAACACATAAACATAAACAGATAATTAACAAATCAGACAGATGCAACATGCAATTCAATAAATGAACTTATTCAAATTCAGTTCCAATTTCAATCGGTTTATTCAGTAACTCAATTCCTTCAATCATCAGTCATTTTCGGTTCAGTTTAGCAGTAATCAGTATATAATTCAGTGGTTTATCGGTAACCAGTACGAGGGTTGTTACAGTCTCCCCTCCTTATAAGGAGTTTAGTCCTCTAAACTCGAGTTACCTTCAGTTTGGAAGAAAACAGGATTCAGTGGAAACAGATCAGGATATCTTTTCGCCATGTCATCTTCCCTTTCCCAAGTGGCATACACACCACCATGATTCTGCCAGTCTACCTTCACTAGCGGAATTTCCTTGTTTCTCAGTTTCTTGATCCGTCGGTTTACAATCTGTATAGGCCGTTCCTCATAAGTGTAGTCATCACTCAACACTACTCGGGTAGGCTCAATCACATGGAACGGATCTCGAAGGTAGCCTCTCAACATCGAAATGTGGAAGACGTTATGCATATGCTCCATCTCAGGAGGAAGTGCAACTTGATACGCCACCGGATTGATTTTCTCAATAACCTCATACGGTCCGACGTACCTCGGCGCTAATTTGCCTTTGACTCCAAAACGAGTCTGGCCTTTCGTTGGTGTCACTTTCACAAACACGTGATCACCCACTTCATACTCTCTGTCCCGTCTTCTGACGTCCGCATAACTTTTCTGTCTACTCTGTGCGGTTTTCAGTCTCTGCTGTATCAGTTTGATCTTTTCAGTCGTCTCATACACAATTTCGGGCCCAAGCAACGGCCCATCCCCAACTTCTGCCCAGCAAATTGGAGATCTACACTTTCTGCCATACAATGCCTCGAAAGGCGCCATACCAATACTCGAATGGTAGCTGTTGTTGTAGGCGAATTCAGCCAACGGCAAATGACTTTCCCAGTTTCCCTGAAAATCCAGGACACACATTCTCAGTAGGTCCTCTAAAGTTTGGATGGTCCTTTCTGACTGTCCATCTGTCTGAGGATGATAGGCACTACTCAGCCTCAATTCGGTACCCAATGCAGTCTGTAGGCTTTGCCAGAACCTCGATGTAAACTTCGAATCCCTGTCAGAAACAATAGACACAGGCACTCCGTGTAGTCTAACAATTTCATCAATATAGATAACAGCCAATTTATCCGCATTATAGATTGTCTTGACAGGTAGGAAGTGTGCAGACTTAGTCAATCTATCAACAATAACCCAAATAGAATCCATACCTTTCTTGGAGCGAGGTAATCCAACGATAAAATCCATCGTGATATGCTCCCATTTCCACTCTGGTATGGGTAAGGGTTGCAGTAATCCGGCAGGTCGTTGATGTTCAGCTTTGACTTGTTGGCAATGAAGACACTTAGACACAAAGTCAGCAATTTCTTTCTTCATTCCCGGCCACCAGAAATTCTGTTTCAGATCTTGATACATTTTCGTATTCCCCGGGTGGATCGAAAACTTCGAACTGTGGCCTTCTTGGAGGACTCTTCTTTTCAATTCAGTGTCATTTGGTACACACAGTCTATCTTGAAATTTCAGTACATTGTTGTCAAATTTGAACCCCGGTCTCGGTTTTGAATCTCTCTCTTCGATGATTTTCTTCAAATAATCATCCAGTTGCTGTTTCTCCTTCATCTCTTCAATCAATGCTGGTTGAGCAGTAATGGCAGCTAAGGTTCCACCTTGTTCTTTCAAGACAACTTCAATTTCATACTTTTCAATGTCACAAAGCAATTCTTTCTGCCCGGTGAGCAAACAAGCTATGTTCCCAGTCGATTTTCGGCTCAAAGCATCGGCAATGGTATTGGCTTTTCCCGGATGGTACAAAATCTGTAGGTCATAATCTTTGATCAATTCTAGCCATCTCCGCTGTCTCATATTCAGTTCTTTCTGGGTGAAGAAATACTTCAGGCTCTTGTGGTCGGTGTATACTTCACATGTCGCCCCATACAAATAGTGACGCCAAATTTTCAATGCAAAGACCACTGCAGCAAGCTCAAGATCATGGGTTGGGTAATTCTTTTCATGCGGTCTCAACTGTCGGGAAGCATAAGCAATAACTCTCCCATTCTGCATTAAAACACATCCCAAACCCTTATGAGAAGCATCACTAAAAACAGTATAACCATCTGTACCTGAAGGTAGAGTCAGATCGGTCAGTCACAAGTCTGGTTTTCAATTCTTGGAACGCTGTCTCCCTTTGGTCAGTCCAGTCAAATGATGTCCCCTTCTGAGTTAACTGAGTCAACGGTAGGGCAATTTTGGAGAAGTCTTTAACAAATCTTCTATAGTATCCAGCCAATCCCAAAAAGCTTCGGACTTCAGTTACATTTGTCGGCCTAGGCCAGTTCACTACAGCTTCAATTTTCTGAGGATCTACAGAAATTCCATCTTTGCTAATAACATGCCCCCCCAAAAACATCACATGATCAAGCCAAAACTCACATTTAGACAATTAGCATACAATTTCTGTTCTCTTAAGGTCTGCAGGGCAAGTCTTAGATGTTGTTCATGTTCTTCAACAGTCTTAGAATAAATCAGGATGTCATCAATAAATACTACAATGAAATCATCAAGGTACGGTTTAAAAATTCTGTTCATAAGGTCCATAAATGCAGCTGGGGCATTCGTGACTCCGAATGGCATAACTAAAAATTCATAATGTCCATACCTTGTTCTAAAAGCAGTCTTATCAATATCTCCCGGTTTAACCTTCAATTGATGGTACCCCGATCTAAGATCAATCTTGGAAAACACTTGTGCACCCTGTAACTGGTCAAATAGATCATCAATACGCGGTAACGGATATTTATTCTTTATAGTTACCTTGTTCAGTTCGCGGTAATCGATGCACAGTCTCAATGAGCCATCTTTCTTCTTCACAAACAAAACAGGTGCACCCCACGGCGAAGTACTGGGCCTGATAAACTTCTTGTCTAACAGTTCCTGCAATTGCACTTTCAATTCCTTCAGTTCAGTTGGAGCCATTCTGTAAGGAGCTTTCGATATCGGCTGTGTATCCGGAATCACATCCACAGTAAATTCAATTTCCCTGTCAATCAAATCCCCTGGCAAATCATCTGGAAATACATCTGGGAATTCTCTGACTATAGGAACACAATTCACATCAGTTTTAACACTATCATCAATAGGCACAGTCAGTACAGAACACAGATATCCTTTACACCCCTTTCTAATCAGTCTATCAGCCTTTACAGAAGAAATCAGATACGGTGGGGATACTACTCCAATTCCATTAAACACAAATTCCGGTAAGCCCGGTGGACGGAAAACAACTTGCTTGGTCACACAATCGATAGTAGCATGATATTTTTGTAACCAATCCATCCCCAATATTACATCAAAATGATCGATATTCAATGGCAGTAAATCAATAAACAGATGCATATCCCCAACAATAATCTCACAAGCAGGATACAAATATGCACATGATATGGATCCCCCAATAGGTGATGATACCGCTAACAAGTAATTCATAGTTCTAAGGGTCTATTCAATTTTCGTGAGAAAGCATGTGACACATAAGAATGTGTAGACCCCGAATCAATCAATACATATGCATTTTGAGCACAGATAGAGAGGATACCTGACACAACAGTCTCGGTATTCTGCACGTCTCCCGGTACTAGGGCAAACACTCGGCCCTGCCTCATGGGCTCTTTCCCGGTAGCTTTGGGGTTAGGCTTCGGTGCTACATTTGATGCTGCTACACTCGGTGCAGCTTTACCACTAGCTGGAGGAGCAGAAGGGCAGTCTTTAATTCTGTGGCCTACCTTGCCACACCTGAAACAAGCTCCAGAAATCTGATAGCAAACCCCTTTGTGCTTTTGCCACATATGGAAAGGGTGGAGTAAATCCACTCCCTTGGCTGGGGCTAGTTGTCGACCCCGTATTTGTTTCTTGTTTGCAGAGTTATGCTTGCCTTTCTTGAATTTGAAACCTGCCTTTTACCTTGCCACTCAGTTGTTGGTGTTTCGGATTGTTTCACTGCTGCAATATTCGTCTCGGCCATCAATGCCCGGTCGAGAACACCCACATAAGTTGGCATTTTCAAAACACTTATCCGATCCTGAATAGCAACACTAAGGCCGCCTTCAAACCTCCTGGCCTTCTTATAATCGGTATCCACCATATGTGGTGCATACCTAGCAAGTTCGGTAAATTGCTTCTCATACTCGGCAACAGACGTCTTGCCCTGTCTTAACTGTTCAAACTCAGTCACTTTTCGGTCTCTGATGCACTGAGGAAAATACTTCTCAAAGAAGGACTCCTTGAACTGAGCCCAAGTCACAACAGTGTTCGCATCACGGGTCAACATCCACCACCTTCTTGCTTCTTCCTGAAGGGTGAAGGTTGCCAACAATACTTTGTTTGTTTCGGAGCACGGAAAAACCTCAAACAACTTTTCAGTCTCAAGGACCAAGCTTCAGCCTTTAATGGTTCCAAGCCTCCCTGAAAGGACGGCGGTTTCATCTTGCTGAATTTCTGGGTAAGAGCAATAATATCCTCCTCATTTGCATTCACATTTTGCACATTCGGTTCCGGTTGCACCGGAGGAGGAGGAGTGGGGGGGCGGTTGGTTCTGTTGTTGATCCAGTCTTTCAATTATCAGTCCATCATTAGCTCAAGTCTGGCCATTCTGGCCTCAGAGGATGATGATCCAGTTTCATTTGCAGTGTTTACGTTATCCATTTCGCTATAAGCAGTTATAACAGTTATCATTATAAGCAGTTGTATAATTAAACAGTTTAACATTTAAACATATAATCAGTCAGTCATAAGCACACACTTTTCAAATTTATGAGATGCCCTAATTGCTTTTCTAGGACACCCTATAGCTCATATGGACACGTGTGTGCGGTATAACTCGTGGTTAAGTATCGCTCTGATACCACTCTGTCACGACCCAAACCCGGCCCTATGGGTTTAGCACCGTAACCGGCCAGTAATCCGTAATTACCGAAGGCCTGCTTAACAGTAATACAGTATAACAGAGTTCAGGGCCTAGCGGAAGCCAATACAGTAAATAACTAGTATCCATTGAGCTGTGAAAATCTGTATGCCAAAAACATTTTTCATGCATTCATACGGTTCAGAACAGTACAGTCTATACAATGATACACAAACATTCAGTACAGGGACTTAATCCCTCAATAACAGTACAGTAAACATTCAGTTTATACAATGATACAAAACTGTGAGGAGACCGATGGGAAAAACTCAAAACAAAATCCCAAAGCCATGACATGGCAACACGGAACCTCACAGTGAGGCACATAGGCTGGCTGACAAAACTGGAATAACCCCGACGCTTCTAGCTCTGGTCCGGTGCCTGAACACCTACATATATATATGAGCAGTGAGCTAAAGCCCAGTGAATAACATAATGTATAAAGAGGTTAAGAATGTAATGTCCTTACAGTAATGAAAACAGTTCATTATTTCAATCAGTATCACAGTCGTTCAGTACAATAAACAGTCATATGTGGTACATCCATTAGCATAACAGTAACAGTAGGTCAAAAGACCGAACAGTAATGATGGCCAGTCATTCGGTAAACAGTATGGTTCCACAAGGGAACCGACAGAGATCTCTGTAACAGTAACAGTCAGTAACAGTAGTGCTAAGGATGCCACAGTACAGTTCAGAAATAAAGGACATACATTCATTCAGTAAATAATATCAGTTCAATAAACAGTTCAGTTCAGTATTCAAAAGGTAACCATTTTGAACATATCTTTATACAATCGTTACTCACAGTGATTGGGCTACAATGTGCTAGAGCGCGTCTCTCCAGTCGCCAACCCTAAACAGTTAACAAATAGAACGCACACTAAGTTTAACAGTCGGGAAGGATGATAATTGAATCCTTAAATTTCCTCGGTGTGGTTCTACGTCTAAATCCTCATTAAGATGTCTTAAACTAGGCCTAAGAATGCCTAGAATGGGCTGAGGATGCAAAAATACAGTTGGAAGGCATTTTTCAAAAGTTGCTGAAAATAGGCTCCTCGCTCGAGCGAGCCTTCCCTCGCTCGAGCGAGCTTCCAAAATCAAAGGATTCGCTCGAGCGAACAATCCTTCGCTCGAGCGAACTGATGAACAGTAAAAGTACTGGATGCTCGAATTTTACGCGCGATACCACGCTCGATGCTCGCTCGAGCGAGATTGCAAAACCAAAGGTCTCGCTCGAGCGAGGAAGCCAAATCTGGAATTTCCAGATTTGTCTCCCAAGTTCGAACTAAGCATTCAAACATCCAAAACTCAACCTCTTGGCCCCAAATTCTGGAAAATACATCCCAATACAAAGAATGACAAGTTTCAAAAGCTAATTTGCACATGCAAGGGCCAAGGGCTGGTCAATTAAAGCCATTTTCCAAACCCATTTCAAGAACAATTTCAAAAATGCAATGCATGAACTTTAAACCAATTTTGAGCTTCAAATCTTGCTCTAATGAGCTCCAATCTTTGAGAACAATATGAAAACATGGATTTTTCAACATGATTGAACATGCATGTGTCATTTGACCATGAAATCAACTTCAAACTCACTAAATTCAACATGCATGCAACAATGGAGTTCCAAATCAACATTATAGAACTAAATCATGGTTGATCCTACAATGGAGCATGGATCATGCAAGAACAAGTTTAAGGACAACAATGGAGACTTAAATTTCTACCTAAGTCTTGAAATCAAGGTGTGGGAGCTCAAATATAAATCTATGCTAAAATCCTTCAAGTCTAGGAGCAATCCTCAAGAGCAAGTTGAATTCACTCTAAATCTCTAACTCTCTCTCTAAATTCGGTGGGCTCAAAGGGGTTTGGTCTGAGGAGGTGTTTTGATTATGCATATCCAAGGCTTCAAACAAGATTAAAAAAAGGCTCCACTCAATGGCAATTTCGTAATTAAGTTGAACTTGGCAATTAACTCATTTAAATCTAATTTAATCATTCCTAATCAATTTTCAGATAATATATACCATTAAATCACAATATTCTACCGATTACAAAACACTAAACGGTTCTCCATTCGGCCGCCGATAAGGCCTTCAATTAGCAGTTTAAACACATAAATAAACAGATAATTAACAAATCAGACAGATGCAACATGCAATTCAATAAATGAACTTATTCAAATTCAGTTCCAATTTCAATCGGTTTATTCAGTAACTCAATTCCTTCAATCATCAGTCATTTTCGGTTCAGTTTAGCAGTAATCAGTATATAATTCAGTGGTTTATCGGTAACCAGTACGAGGGTTGTTACATCTATATACATATAATATATAAAAATATATAATTTATATCAATTTATATAAAAACACCAAAAATATAAGCAAACACATAAATTATGCAAAATTACAAAATACTAAACTAATGAAATATTTAGTAGTTCAAAAAAATTTGGCCATAATGGTGAAGGTTGAGATTAAAGTTCAAATTACATCTCTCTTACTAAGGATTCTGTGAGAAACACATTCTAATTGTCATTATCAGGTAATAAAAAGAAAGCGTCCAGGTCTTAGGGCCGGTCAAAATGGAGTGTCTATAGGTGTGTGAAGTAGGACCTCACAGCCTTACATACCAACATGAAGTCCATATATATGGCGAAGCTTAGTTTAAATGAGATAAAAGTACAACAAAAAATGTTGTGCCCCATTCACATAGTGAGACAAGGAATTATGTAACTAACATAATGTTTCCAACTCCAAGTATATAGCGGCGAGTTGATGGCATCCCCAACTGAAGCAAAGATGTACCATCATACCAAATTGAATGTGGAGCCCAAACATGAGGTTTTGTCGAGTGCATCAACAAAGCAAGATGAAAGCAATGACAATGAAAGCAAAGACAATCAAGGCAGTGACAACAATGATGGAATTTCTGGCGATGCAATGGACCTAAATGATGTTAAAGATGACATCAACACTAGCTTTAACAACCCCAATGCTCTGAGAGGTATCATCATAGCACAACCAAGTGAACCGAACATTGTGGATGTACTTATAAAAGAAAACCAAAAAGCTTGGGGTCTCGTATGACAATAGGAAGCAAAATACAAATAATTGGAAGAATCGTGGGAGTTGAGGGCAAGGGTGATTGCTGCCCTTGGAACCAAATTGTTCGACCAATCAGGCTCATCCAATATGGACATGGACATCAAGAGTTGCATGGAGTGGAAAGACACAGAAATTCAACGGTTGACAAAATTGGTCATCAACCTAGAATGTGAAAAAACAATTATTCAAGACCTTTACGATGATCAGTCCGTCCACATTATCACACAAGTCGAAGCATAAAAGGCTCATGACAGCCTTAAGAAGTATCCCATTGCAACACTGGAACACATTCTCAACCCACCATCTAGGGTAAAGTGCATCAAGCAGAAGGTAAGGAAAGAGCACCGCTTGGATGAGTTTCAATACCCCGACTTGCCTGGTCAAAAGAAAGGGAAAGAGGGAGCTAAAGAGCAATCCCATGCAGTCCAAATTGTATAAGATTTAGACAAACATCCACAAAAAAAGCACCTAACAAAGTACAAGAAGTTAACATTGACCAACAAACTGAAGGTTTGGGCCAACATGAGCAAACTCAACAAGTAGAAGGTCCAAAATTTGCACAAGAACGGCAGTGATGAGTAAGTGATCTTATATATTCAGATTGAATTTATTTTTATGATGAAGTTAAGCTTCACATATGTACTTAATAGATTAGATCATTTTATAATTGTGTAATATTGACATTCACGTTTTCTGTAATCACAATGCATAGGTTGCTTATGTGGCGAGGGGACTCAAAGACTAGAAACGTGTATTTTGATGACATCATACACATCATTAATGAAGAATCAATACATAACAACGTATGGCAATCGTAAATGTATACAAAACACACACACACACACACACACACACACACTCACACTGTAAAGACACTGTAAACAATGTACTGCCACCCCTCTGTTTATGCAAGTGATAGATGCATATGGTGAAATTCTACTCGAACTACAAAGGCTGGTCAACCCAAGTTTGAAGGATTCAGCATTCATCTTTACAAGCACATGTTTGGTAACCACTATACTGTTGGTTTGTTTATATTTAATGTTGATGTGAATGTTTACATAAACAGTATTTGATTTGCATGTTCAATAGATGTAAATGTTCATCTCAACATTATATGCTTATATTGTTAACTTAAATGATAGAAAGATGTGAATGTTAACAACAACAACATAATATGACAGGTGTGAACATTCACATTGACAGATGTGAACATTCACATCATTCACAATGAACATTCATGTATTGGGAAGTTTGAGAAATTAACAGGTGTGAACATTCACATCTGTAATACATTGCAGGACTGTTTGACAAATTAACAGATGTGAACATTCACATCATTCACAGTGAACATTGATATAAATACTTGGTATATCATTGTATGTCCATTGTGTGCAGAAAGTCATGCAAGAGTACCTTTCCCACAAAAGAAACAAACTGATTGATGTACATATCAATGACTATCAAGGCCAGAAATACTTTATCTTTCCAATACACCATAACTTCCATTGGACGATTGTTGTGTACGACGTCAAAAACAATCTATAGAGGCATTATAACTCGCTACGACCAAGACCCAGCATACATGACCCATATATTGACAAAGCACAAATAGTGGTAAGTGGCTGACACTATAATACTTGTCATGATGTGTAATATTTGAACTTAGATGTATGCACTATGTTGCTTTGTATGAAATTTCATTGTTCCCCACATGGCAGAGGGACTACATCGAGGCTATGGTGTGCAGCATCAGACCATCATCATCACTATGGACCAAATTATCAGGCCAAAATCTATCGCAACCAATCATATCAGTAGACATCTGTCATCAGCAAGTATCAGATTCGTAAGCCTGAAATCAATTTGCACACATCTTCCACAACCATTATACACACCTAAAATTCAAAATCTAACAACAACAACTTTGCATTTTCAGAGTGGATTGCGGGCCCATAGTGTGTTACATTATGACGGCGCATGTATACTTTGAGGAAATTGTTGACAGCCTAAATCGCTTTGAATGGTGTCAAATAAGAGACTCATTAGTACACATTTTTCTAAATCACAGAAAGATTGTGCAATGTGAAAACCTATAGGTGAGGGATGTCCATCTATCACTGTTACCTAAAACTGTTATCCAGATTTAAGATAATTTAGTGTCAATAGATTTGATATATTTGAGCAGACTAGCTTAATTGTAAATCAATTCTATATCACTACTTGTACTGCTATTTTTCAGTCAATATATTTATATGCATTTTGAGGCCTATTTTGTGTTGATTATGCACATTGAGATTGTATTTTTTTTTTTTTTTTTTTGACACACGACATGATGTGAATTTTCATATCACAGAAGGATCATACACATTCTTATGTTTTAAAGCCCTACTACATGGATGTGAATATTGCTTAAAGTGTTATTGTAATACAATATGACAAGTGTGAATATGATATTTTTTAACACATAAGTCAATATTTACAGCTAATAATTTGATGATGTGAATATTCACATTGTAACTTTTGATGATGTGAATGGCAGCAACAATGTCAATATTCACACCACGCCCATGCATGCATCATAATATACACAAGAGCATCTTATTTTTGCTAGCAACAAACACTCACAATTACATTTCGTAATACATATCTGAATATTCACATCTTCTGAGTTGATGATGTGAATGATTACATTGATGAAAATGTTCATGTCATCTACTTTGATGCTGTCAACGGTAACAAGAATGTGAATATTCACACCACAGTAATGTTAAAAAGTTCAACCCATGTGCAATTATTCACATGTGATTATCTTATACAAGTGTGAATGTTCACATCATGTATTCATCCTTAACACAACAACAAAAATGTCAGTTTGCTACCTAAAAAAAATAAAAATAAAAATAAAACACAAATCAAATACTAATGCATTATTAGGTTTGCCAATGCATTATTATGTTTGCCAACGCAACGTAATCTTATTGCAACACAATGTTTGTCAACATAACATAATCTTATTTCAAAAATCAATATAAGAATCCCATGTAAAACACAATGTTGAAATGAAAAAATGTACACCCTATATCGGCTCCTTGCATGATTTCCGATTGTGGCTTCCCAACTTATCACATCTCCTGCACCTTATTTGTTTCAGTTTCTTACCCCTTGATGGGATTCTATTCTTTTTCGGCCTTCCGGGTGATCTTTTCACAGTTGGTGGGTATATAGTGAAGTCCGTGGGATCAAAAAGCGGCTTTTCCACCAATGGTATAGGAAATATGGCACCCGAATAGACTACACGATATGTTTCTACATGAAAGTAATGTTCCACACAATCATTAAGATTGTATCGGCTCTTCTGAATAGCAATAACAACATGGTCACATGGGCATCCGTTGATTTGCCATTTGAAGCAAGAACCCGTACGCTTTGCAATATCAACTGTAACAGATGGTATCGAATAAACTTCAAACACATCCTCATTGGCTTTGCTAACTTGCCAAGACCTACTGTCGTTGAACAAATCAAGAAGCATTGTTTAGAATGTAAGACAAATAAGCTCATTCCACTTGTTTTCTTGGTCACGCCGTATAGACGTTTGCCACATCAACTGAACATGAATTGTGTCCACTATTTGAGTGATAAAGAAGATTGCGTGCTTCTTTAATCCAATTATTAAATGACTCCACCGCATTGGATGTCATCTCTCCATAACGCATGCCCTTGTACAACATCACAAACATTGTACAATACTGAATTTAATTTCTTCGAAACTGAATATGAAATTGCACATCGCCACAAAACATAACTGAAAATTCACATCGCTACCATTTTAAACTTGACAAATAGAATACATTAGGAAACTACTATTACCTGAAGTATGAATTCGTCCAGTGCTCAGATGCCAAGTCCTTGAAAAAGTTATGTGCTTGTTGCTTACCCTCCGTTTTTAATTTCTCAAGCTTTTCATGGAACCCTACCACAGTTGGCTCGTAAGCATAGTCACCCAAACTACTAACGAGGTGGTCCCTAAATCCATTATCAATACCCTTTATCCGGTCTCTTAAGTTGTTCTTCAAGTGTTGTAAGCAATAACCGTGGTGAGCAGATAGGAACACCTTTGGCATCGCTTCTAACAGACCAAGATTACGATCCGAAATAAAAGTAATTTGACGCTTACTATCAATAACTTTGCCAAGTTCGTGCAAGAACCACGACCAATTGGCCGTGGTCTCTGAATCAACAATCGCAAATGCAACAGGAAATAAACCTACAACACAACACCATTAAACAACTGTTCACAATATTCCAAAGTGAATAGAAAACACTATAAAGGAAACAGGTCATGTGAATGTTTATATTTACATTGCCCTATTACTATTGTTGTTTTTGGATTTGATTTCATAAATATCAATGATGTGAACATTCACATTACTGTCCATTAATAGATAAACTCACATTAGTAGACACTGGTGTAAACATTCACATCAGTGTATAATAATGTGAATGTTCACATTACTGTTAATTTCTCAATCAGTCATATTATGTTGTTGTCCACATCAATGTGTATTGATATAAACATTGACATCAATGTAAATGTGGAATACACTGTGTAATCGTCTGTCATATGTCCACACTATGCCGCTCAATGTGAATATTTACATGAATAGACAGCTAAAAAAAATTCTAACCATTGTTTCCATCTTTCGCCTTTGCTACAAGTAGCTAACCTTTGTACTCTCCTTTGAGGAACGTTCTATCCAGGAATAATAAAGGCCAACAAGAATTGAACCCAGAAATACACGCAACGAATGATACAAAGAAATGACAAAACTGTTGACTACTCGCATCATAGTCAATATTGACATAACTCGCTGGATTGTAACACATCACAGCATCCGAATACCACCACAGCTGGTCAAACGATAATGAGTGATCTCCATAAATATCAGCCTTTGCTTTCTCCACACCCAATCATACCATGTGGTAACTCACATTTAGCCCATAATCCCTCTTCAAAATAGTCACCACCTCACACGGTCGAGTCAACGGCTTATCCCTCACACTTTCAAATATGGTACTCGACACCAAATCAGAACTAACTCTCGGATTCTTCGATGTTCGGACATCCATACCACAACTATGCACATCACTGAACCTCTTAATGTAGAAAAAAACATTTGCTCGTTGTGCTTTACAATGTATAGCCCACAAGCAGCCTCTCTCATTGCGCATCACACACACCGCAATAACCCTTATTGTTTTGTTCTTGACATACGTAAACTGAAACCCATATTGGATGGCATACTTACATAAAACATCATGAAATTCTTGTGCACCTCCAACAAACCGTTTTCCCATATGCGTAATACCATTTGCCCAAGGGGCTGACAACAACACATTCTCTTTATGGTAGCAAAATCTCTGTAGTGCATCAATTTCTTCCTCACTCCCCACACGTAGCGACCCAGAGCTACTCGACTGACCAATATCACTTTTCAACTCAACAACAACTTTTTATGTTGTACCCCCATGTTCTGAAATTCTTCCTCATTGTCCAAGTCACACTTATTAATCCCAGGTAGCCAACAGAACAATGAAATAGAACCAGCAGACAACTCACCCCATTTTTCACACAAACACTCCACTAAACGTGAATAACACAATGCGCGGGCAATATTTATTACAGTTGTACTGCAACCATATGTGCACACCAATATCATAAAGGTACCTATCTCCTGTAAAAACATGACAATACAACAGTCAACAATAATCCAAACGATATGAAAATTCACATTATGCAAAATTAAATGCCTATGTGTACAGTTCAAGTGCTAAATCCATAATGAAAACTATCACCACCATCTTTACACAACATAAAACATTTTACAATATCAAAATGACACCACCATAATAAGCTGACAGTACACAACATGCAAGCAACCCTCCATAACTTCATGTTAACAAGATGTAAACATTCACATTGTTACATATACTCTGAATTATATCGCCCACACAGAGCCTCATTAAGCAAGCATCAAAGTAAAATGAGAACATCCACATTCTTCACATAATCTGAATGACCTCCCCTCCACAAGACCACGTAAAATGCATATAATTGAACAAACAGAGCATCCGATCCATATCAATCAAAAAGCAGAGCATCTCATCCATCATAGAAATCAAAACATAAACTGAACATGTATTCATAACCAAAATGATACTAACCTTAATCATGCAATCCTACACTCGTCCTATAACTCGAAAACAACTGATTTGAATTAGTTATACTCCATAAAATGTCACAACCGAACATCGTTCAATCCGTCGTTTTCACTCGAAAATCACCGAACCATACTACAACAGCAACAATGAAACCCTAGCACATCAAAGCCTTGAAACGAGCATGCAAAATAGAAACATATCCATCTAAATTAGAATGATGATCAAAAGCGTGAAGATAGAAACTACCAAAGCAAAATAGATGAAAAATGAGGCAACGTGGTATGTGTATTAACACTATATATATATATATATATATAAGGGCATAATAGTCCAGATAAAAATATAAAATTAGTAAAATGGACCTCATGGAATAAAAAAAAAAAGTACATGGGACTAATCAGGTTATAATAATCCTCTGTGGACCTAATGGGTTATGACAACTCTAAAATAGATTTATCAATAAAAATTTCATATTATTTTAATAATATTAATTTTATATCTAAACTATTTGATTTTGCATCAATTTTATTCCACTGTCAATTGTCGTCTATGATCAAAAAGAAGTTGCTAATGTAGCACTCAAATTTCATTTAAAATTTTATTTTACCCCCAAATTTTTCTCAAAATATCAATTAAACTACTGAATAGTTTGGAGGATAAAATGAAATTTCAAAGGAAATTTTGGTGTCACGTTAGTAAATTTCGTTTGATTATAAACGATAACTAACAACAAAGATAAAAATTGATTCAAAATCAAATAGTTTAGGTATAAAGTTGATATTATTAAAAAAACATAGATTGAATTAATTTTTTAGCAATAATTTGGGAGATAAAATTATATTTCCTCCTCAATCTAGGTATACATAAAATACCTAAAATACTAATTTTCATTGAGTTTAATAATTAAAATTTTATTTTTTCAAACGATTTTACTTAACGAAATAGATTAATAATTTAAATTAAAAATAAATAAAAAATAAAGTATGAATTACACTTTGCCTTTTAAAATTTGTCCATTTTCTTTTTTGGGCCCTAAAGTTTATCATCCCGCTAGGCCGCCTAACTCAGGCCTACTTGTTCAAGAATTGGAAAGGATATTTGGGCCCATAAAACTGGGCTGGGCCAGGCCGATACTCTAAGCCTGCTTAAGTTTTGAATCGGGTGCAGGTTATATGTTTGCATTCTGGCCTGCTAATAGTATTATTATTTTTTTTTGTTTATATGATATATTGAAAATTAAAAGGTAAACTATCAATAAGTCCTATTTTGGAGACTTATTACCCAATAGGTCCTACTTTGGAGACTTATTACCCATTAAATCCTATTGATAAATTTATTAAGTGATAAAGATAAATTTATCAGTCTTTTATTTTTATGAATAAATTTATAGTGATAAATTTATCAGTCTCTTTGTTTTTATGAATAAATTTTTAGTGATAAATTTATCACTCTCTTATTTTTATAGTGTTAAATTTATTAGTTAGGACCTGTAGGTAAATAAGTCTAGTTAATAGGACTAATTGGTAAGTACTCCAAAATTAAATAAATGTTTTAGTTTAATTTTCTTTTTTGCATCACTTCTTCATCATATATTCTATTTGTCCAATAATTGGAACAATGTTAACTTTTTGCTTTAGTTTTCATTCACCAGTGCATTAATTTAAGCACGGCTTCACAAATATTTAGCATAAGTTTTTTTAAAAATTACTCCATTGGATCATGGTGGTGGATATATATGATTTTTGTACATAGATAATGAGAAGAACTTTGAGCTGTTTTTTTTTTTTTTTTGGAAACAGTTGGATGGGCGGATTTGTGAATTGCATTTTTTAGTAGGGATAGACTTCGGTGACTATGTAGACCTAATGTCCCGATTGAATCGATTTTGGACAAATATGAAACTTCTTATTAGGTAGTGCAAGTCCGATCCAAATCCAACTCAACCAACAAATGTCCACTTCTCCTTTTCTAGCATTTCTCAAATATTTTAATTTTTTTAATTTTTAAAAAATCAAAAAGTAATTTTTTTTTTAATGTAAAGTCTTTTTAAACTTCTTTCTATTAACTAAATTACAGATTCATTAATGCTTAATTTTGTATGTAAAATATATTTGTATAACAGGTTTGAAATTTTAACATTATTTTAAAATCAAGCTTTGAATGAGAATTTAATCATTCGTTTAGAATCTGGGTTGGCTTTTTAACTTCTTAATTTTTTGACTATTTTAGACTGGGGTTAAAAAGTTTCGTTTGAAAATGGTTTTTTGACTTTTTTAACTTTTGTAAGAGAAAAAATAAAATGATTATGGTTTAGATGTAACATTTTATTTTATTAATTTTTTAACATATTTTATCTTTTTGTGACTAAAATAGCCAAAAAAAATTCATGCCGGTTAGGCTAAGTTTGCAATGAGAAATTCTTTTCAGCCAAATTTGGACCCGATCCCACCTGATCAATATTACCCAACCTTAATATGTAAACTTACACTAAGGTGGTTGTTTGATGAAGTTGAAAATTGAAAACTAAAATTTAAGTATTGAAAATTGAATATTGAATTTTTTAAGTTAAAAAATTATTTGATAAAAATTTAAGTATTAAATTAAAAATAAGTTGTTTGATATGTGTAAGATAAAATTTGAAAATTATTTATTTTTAAATTATATATATAATTTAAGTGCTAAATTAAAAATAAATTGTTTGATATATATAAGATAAAATTTAAACTTTATTATTTTTAAATTGTATATTTTGACTTTTATATTGTGATGATGATGATGGCGGCGGCGGCGGCGGTAATAGTGGTAGTGATAGTGATGGTGGTAGCGATGATAGTAATAATAAAATGATGGTAATGTTCATGGCAATAATAACAATGGTAATGAATGTGATGGTAGTAGTAGTGGTGGCAACGACGACATGATGGTGGCGACAGTGGTGGTAATGGTAATGGTGGCATAGTGGTGGTGGTAGTGATAGCAATAATGATGGTGGCGGAGTGATAGTAGTGGTAGTGATACGATGGTAGTGGTAGCGATGGCGGTGGCAATGGTGATGGTGGTGGTGGTGGTGGTGGTAGTAGTAGTGGTAACGGTGATGGTAATGAGTTTATAATAGTGTATATCGATATATAAATTTAATATTTATATTTAATATTTAATAAGTTTTATATGAGCTAAAATTTTCTTAAGTTTTAACCTATATTTTAAGAGGTACTAAAATTTTTAAGTGATATCAATTATAATTATCAAACAGACTTAATTAATTATTACTTAACTAATTTAATTTTAAGTGTTAAATCATGTTATCAAACACCCTTAAGTTTACCCTTAAAATAATATTACAATCTCAAGTCAACTTAATAAATCCATGCATTAATTAAATAAAAATTAAATATTGTAAAACTATAAATCCCATACATTAGTTTAAACATTGGTTGGTTCACTTTCTTCATTTAAATAAAAATAAAAATAAATTATATATTAATGTATATTTTAGTATATTTATAATCGGGCCACACCTCAAGAACTATTTTCCAAATTCAACCCATTTAAGTCTCATTTAGAAATATGATATTTTAATAATATTTTATTTTTTTTACAAAAAAATGTACAAAAAAATAGAGAGTAATATGACAACTTATAGTGATTTTTTAAATTTTTAGTTAAAATATGTAGTTGTCAAACGAGGTCTTAATGACGATGTCTAAAAGCGTATCCCAACTTAGCACTACATGATTAATAAAAGAGAAAATATCAAGTCAATATATATTTAAAAAAAGCAAATTAGTGATAAATTTTATGAATATTCATAATTAAAATCTTATTTTTTTCCCCCTTAAATTGTAATTATTTTGTGAACTTACTAATAAATTGTAATTATTCCCTAATAAAAATTCCAAAAACTTAAAAAAAGCAGTTGGGTAGTGGTGACGACGACAGTGACCTAGTGGTGGTGGTGGCAACGATAATGATGATAGTTGTGATAATGTTGGTGTGGTGATGGAGGTGATAGTAATAGTGATAATGTAATGACATTGATAAGCTTTAATTCGAAAAATATTTTTCACTTTTTAAAAGTAAAAATTATTTTTCGTCTAAATAGATTTATTTTCCATTAACTATGAACTGTTGTTTTCCATTATACTAAATGTTAAAAAATATAAAAATATTTTTCACTCAAGCAAACAGAACAGTAAGTGTGATATTTTAGATTTAAGTCTTTCTCAATATTTTTTTTTTCTTCTTTCCCTATTTACCTTATGTTCGATGGTTTAAAATATACATATATATATATATATATATATATCTTAATAGTGGAAATCACAGATGAAGCTATATTTGGAAATCATTTTGTTTGATTCTAATTTTTTGAATTTTATTTTTTTTAAATTAAGTTTTTTATTTTTTTCATGTACTTTTATTTTTAATGAATTTTTTTAATATTTTAAGTAATTTTTTTACTTTTTAGATACATCTAACCTAGATGTACCTAAAAAAATAAATACGAAAATGTATTGAGTTTTTATATATATATATATTTATATTTTTGGTATTTAGTGAATTTTTTAAATATTTTTTTCAAAAATGTCATACTTTTTAATTGTATTTATATTAAGTATACCTAAAAATTAAAAAAATTATTTAAAATATTAAAAAAAATTCACTAAAAATAAAATAATACGAAAATAAAAATTCAATTTTCAAAAAGTTAAATTCAGAAAATTTGAACCAAATAGGATGTTAGATTTAGAGAAACGTCATTTCCAAACACAATACGATCGTAATAGTAATGAGAAGGTGACTGAGAGAATACGGAAAGGAAGCAGTAGAAGGTGTTCATGGGGTTGAAAACTTGAATCACTTTACCTACAGTTTCACATGCAACGTGTCCAGTTAGGAAGAAGCAATCAAGGGAGGCGAGGGAACCCGTGTTGGAGAAGGGGAGCACGTGCACAAAACTTACTAACATTAGCTTTTTGCACGTGCCCTGCTTCTCCAACAAGGAGCCGCCCACCTACTGTTCGACGAAATCACTCACAATAGACCCTTTTCTCTCAATTCTGATCAAATGTGACCACAATTCACAAGATACACAAGGAAAGTGATCTATGTATTTATAGGCTCAAGTGTGTGTCTCCGTTGAAGAGAGATAAGAGGGGTTATTGCTTTAAAGGCAATGGGCATAGAGAGAGCAATTGAGTAAAGTTTCAGAACAAGTACTGGATTGGAGTAAAACACTCTCCTGCCATCCCATGCCATGATCATCTTTCACACACGCTTTGAAAATTCAATGGAGAGACAGAGAGAGAGAGAGAGACAGAAAGAGATGTGAAGCTAAAAGGGGACTAAAGAGGGATTGATCGGCCATAACTTCAAAAAAGCTCACCAACACTTGGTTTCTTTTGAGGGTTTAGCTAGCTCAATGCATGTACCTACGTAAAGAGACAAGAAGCTTAGCTCTTGGATCACAAATCCATCAGCTGTGATAGTGCGTCAATGGTGACTAAATTTTGTGTAGTTTTATTTATGCGACGAACACAAAAGTATATAAAAATTAGGGCAAATTACACAAATAGTCCCTATGGTTTGAGGCTTGTGTCACTTTGGTCCCTGACTTTTCAATTGTGACACATTTGACCCTGAATTTTAAATCTTGTTCCAAATAAGGACAATTGAATATATAATTAGATTTTTATATAATTAGATTTTTCAATGGTAAAATTGTCAATTTGATAAAATATAAACTAATTTGACAAAAATAAATGTCAAACAAATATTTTTGAATTTTAAAAAATTATTTCTACCTACTAAAAATAAAATTATGTAAAATTGATAAATCTTTTAGACATTTATTTATTTTTTTACCAAATTAATTTTTATTATGTATTTGGATGATGATCATGTAAAATTAATTTTAAAAAATTAATCATGTAATTTTTATTAATTTTACATAATTTTATCATTGGTGTTTAAAAATAATTTTAAAAAAATTAAAAATATTTTTTTGACATTTATTTTTGTCAAATTAGTTTATATTTTATCAAATTGACGATTTTACCCTTGAAAAATCTAATGATATTTTCAATTGTCCTTATTTGGAACAAAATTCAAAATTCAGGGTTAAATGTGTCACAATTGAAAAGTCAGGGACCAAAGTGACACAAGTCCCAAACTATAGGGACTATTAGTGTAATTAACCCTAAAAATTAATAAGATTTTATAGAATTCGTAGGTGAGACTTATATCTGAAATTTTTTGTCTATTTATATGTTTGATTACTGAATTCCTGCATTCATTGAGTTTTTTAATCTTGCTATGAATAGCAACCTAGATTTAAAATTCGGCTACGCAAAAGAAGTCAGTTTAGATGTTTAGTTTTAAATTACTTCAATTTTAGAACGTTAATAGTTGAATTATATTTTTATTGTACCAACAAAATTAAAAATGATATCTTTTGCTGACTTCTTTTAGACTCTGAATTTGCTAAATTTAAGGCCTTGTTTGGGAAGACTAAATAAGTGTACTTTTTGTCTTTTTGGACAAAAAAATTGAGGTTGAAAATATGGATGTTTGGGTTAACTTTTTGACTTTTTATGGAAAAATGTGTAATAAAAAATTGTGAAAATTGGTTTTTAGAGGAAAATTTGAATTGGGAGTTGTGCAGCCGTAATTGTTGACTTTTGGTGAATAGTGTTAACTTTTTAACTTTTTGAGTAACTTTTTGACTTTTTGGATTATTTGGGAGTACCCAAACTTGGCCTAAATATCTCAATTTCACGGTAAAATTGACCAATTATGAGAATAACTTTGACTCATTTTCGTGATCTAAATTATTCATTTCATACGATCATATAAGAAAACTATCCATACAAAAAAAATAAATTAATTTAACATCTATTTTCATACAATCAGATAATTTTTATTTATATAACATACATGTTATATTGATCATGTAATTACTTTGATTATCAATTTTTTTATCACATGCATATTTTTCTCAACTTGTTATATGAGATAAATGATTCAATAACTAAAAAGAGTACAAATTAATCTCACAATGTACTAATTTTACTTTGGGTTTGGCTTCTCTCAGGTTGATCATTTGAACTTGGTATGCCCATTTTAGAATAGGATTTCGGTGATTCGAATTATTCATTTTGTAGGACTCATTGAGTAGAATATTCATACAAAAAATAAAGATAATTAGACATTGAGAGTAATATGTTTGAATCAAATTTATATTACGAAAAATTGATTGCTATTTTTTAAATTATATTTGTCATCTATGTAAAATAAATATAATTCAAACATATAATTAGTGATATTCAATCATATTTTTTTTTACATCAATATTTTATTTAACAAATCTTAAAAAATAAATAATTTAAATCATCAAAATCCATCTCAAAACCCTTTCACTTCTAAATTTAAAAATTTGTATTTCCTATGATAAAAGCCTAAAAAATGAAGAATCCAAGAATTGGGTTGGGTGGGTCCTCAAGAATTTAGTGCTGTAAAAAAGGGTGTGGAGGAGGGGGGAGAATGACGCTAGAAATGCAGGGGTTCAGCTTTGCGTGTTGGGCGCAAGTTTTTGATTAATGGATTTGTGTGTGTGAATTTTTGAGAAGCTTTCTCTAGGTGCATATCATGCCCCTATTTATCTTAGGCTCCAGCTTTTCCTCCCCCAACAACATTTCTGTTGAATTTTACTCTTTCAATATCATTAGTTTAAAGCTCCTCTTATAACAAGATTTTCACTTTATGAATGAATATATATATAATATTGTTTGGAAATACAATCATAATATATTTGCGTGATACTTCTAACCAATAACGTTAAGTAAAAAAGGATAGATACGTGACATTATCTATCACCTAACTGACCAAGTAAAGTTAAGTTCATTCTATATGTGACAACAGCTATTATTATTATTGTAGTGAAAATAGTATTGTGACATTTATGCTTGGTAGAAATAGTATTGAATAAAAGAGACTAATTTTGTCTTTTACTCAGTTGACCAAGTAGAATCAAGTTGATTTCACGCATCCGTAACTATTATTTTTATTGATCCAAAATATTATATATTAACAAGTAAAATTAGTGTTTCAAAACAACTCAATAATTTCCATGTAAGAAAAAAGGAAGGTAATTTCAAAGAGAGCACATCACATGTGCATTGAAGTGCATTTCCTACCCCTTCTAATTGGGCAAATACAGATGACAAACCTTGACTAAAGAGTAAAGAGTTTGTCAGTGATGATGTCCATGTAAAACAGGGAAAAATTACACAACTTGAATTCTTTAAAGCGGATGGACCTATTGTCAGTCTTGAATCACCATTTTTTTTGCGCTACGCACACACAGAAATAATTTCATAAAATAGGATATTAATGTAATTTCAAAATATGGAGCTCAAAAAAAGTAATTCAAAATATTGGCATTTATAACTACGAACAAAATGTTTAAATTTATAATTATAAATATTTTATTTCAAATCTGTATATTCTGTGTTTGATACTCTATATCGATAATGATACATCTCACTAAAAGTGGTACTTTAAAGCACCACTAATGAGTTGGCAAACACTTTAAAAAAAAAAAAGACACATGCAGTGGGCCCCGTCCATTGCCACATCACTAGTGGTGTTTTTAGAGCACCACTTTTAGTGGTCTAAAGCATTATTGTACTCTATATATGCATTGATTAACTTGTGGAAGAAGAAGATAGATTGAGGATATATGAAGTGATGATTATACAAAATCTAGAGACATAAATGTTTGGCGTGTGAATCTGCAACTGCACTTGGTAAAGAGTTATAAATGCTTTATTTGGTTACACACTTCATGCACTCATGTCTCTCTCTCTCTGTTTCTCTGTTCAACTTCAAATAAAGCTCTCAAGAACTCCAATCATGGCCCTCAAGAGCCCTAAATTCCAAGACACACTTGATTCACATCTTTGACTTATATTGTCTGTGGACAAAGGAACAGCTACAATACAAATGGTTTTTGATGACGTTCTAATGACCAGGCCCCATCAGAACATTTTGTCCATACACTAAATGAGAGTTCAATTATCTTTTTTTCCAAAATAATAATAATATAAATTTGATTTTTTTTTTTTTGCTTTTTTTATTACCAAAAATAAAAATTAACTTAGACCTCGTTTGACAACTCAATATTTTAGCCTAAAAATTAAAAGTCACTAAAAAAATTAAAAAACTAACCACTTATACTAAAAAGTCAAATATTCATTTTTCTTTATACTTTTTGTATATTTTTTCGTAAAAAACTAAAAAGTTATTCTAAATATATTAATTTTTTTAATTTCATATTTTAGTCAAAAATTAAAAAAATTACTAAAATAAATGTTCAGCAAATTATATATGAAAATTGTTATCAATGACTTTTTTTACCTTTTTTTCTTTAAATTTGTTTGTGCAAAAAAAATATAAATAAGTTTTTATCTTTTCATTTTCTTCATTTCCGAAAGTGCGCGCATGCGCGCCAAAAAAAATAAAAAAACACAAAAGCATAAAAAATGTAAATAATACCAAACAAGCTGTAATTATTTTGTTAACAAATCTCTTGCTTGATGAGCCTTTGTTTAGGATGTGGGTGGACTTTTTAACTATTTTAGTTTGGAATTAAAAATTTTCATTTGGAATGAATTTTTTTGACTTTTGTAAGAGAAAAAATGAAATGATTATAGTTTAAATGAGACATTTTGTCTTATTAATTTTTTAGCCTATTTTATTATTTTGAGACTATTTTAATCTAAAAAATTTATGCCAAACATACTTTGGTTGTTTGCATCTATACATACAAGACAAAAGTTTAGCTTCGTTTGGGAAGTGGGTTGGCTTTTTTGGCTTTTTGGTTTTTTTTGCTATTTTAGTTTAAGGCTAAAAAGTCTGGTTTGGGAAGGATTTTTGATTTTTTTTTGCTTTTTTGACTTTTTTGTGAGAGAAAGAATGTGATTAAAAATCCTATTTTGTTTTTTGAGAGAAAGAATGTTGGATGTGATATTTTGTTTTATTGAGTTAAAAATCCTATTTTGTTTTTTGTGATTATTTTAACCCAAAAAACCTCAAAACCAACTTGTCAAACGGAGGCGAAGATGTTGGAGAGTTTAATATTATGGACAACATCTCATGTGTTATGGGGTTAGTGTCAGTTGCCTCACTTAACTTGAAAATAAAATTTTAATATATATAATAATGTTAATTTAAATAAATATGAACAATTGTGCATATTAACAGTTATCCTGTTATGGGTTAATTTTTGAGAGAGAGTCAATTATAGTGCAAAATACTTGGTACAAAATTGACATTGATGTGTTAAAATCTGTTTTGATCCCATTGCAAAAATGAGCAAACCAGCATGTGTTTTCTTTTTTTTTTTTGGATCGAAACCAGCATGTGTTCAACTTGGGACATGTCTACTTCTCTTAATATACATACATACTAACCAGAATGACTAGATATATTTCTCTTTATATACATATACTTCCTTAAAATACATATTTGATAAAAATGTAATATAGCATGAGCTTGATTTGCTGTCTTCCAAATGGGGAAATTAGGTTGACTTCTATTGCTTCAGTTGACGTGGAGAGGCATGCCAGAGACTATGGAGGCCGCATTGAATGAAGCACTGCTCCCTTATGAAGCATATATTCCCAAAAGTTCAAGTCCTACGGGAGGGTTATCATTTGGCCCAAAGACTGGTGGGTTTAACCAATGCTTGCTGGGCTTTTACCCTCCCAAGCTCATACCCCATCCCGGTCTGAATAAGGCTTGGGTTGGCACTGGGCTTGAGTGTAGAGACCAAACCCAGCCCGTTGCCCAATCAGAGGGTGCCCATCAACCTGGTCTGTGAGCCCGAAGGAAAATAAGAAAAAAAACAAAGGAGTCAGCCCGCAGGCTGGCCCAGCCAAATATTGACCCTTACTGCACAATGCAGCATCTCCTTTCTATACTTTCGTGGAAATAGCCATGTATATAAACCACAGCAAGACGAATTCATAAGCATAGCACCAAACCAGATTGGGAACTTCATTTAAGAGCCTCCAAAGCATCTGAGTCAAGCTCATCGAAGTTCAAGAAAATATATGCTAATCAAAGTAAACATACACAGCAAAACAAGGTTATAAGATCAATAATACATATACTAAAGGCCCAAGGCCGACAGGCACATATGGTATCTTTCCAGATTCCAGTTGCGAATTCTAAATAACTACATCCTTTTTACCGGTAAAAATGGCAGAACCAAAAAGCTCATCTTTCTATTTCTTTGCATAGGTAATCAACATTGGGTTTTCGGGAGAGATCTTGAATCCTTGGAGTCCCTGCATTGCAACTGTGGATTGCATCTCATTCTCGTATTCTATGAAGGCTATTCCTGGCTTTGCCTCCACCATCCTAACTTCCTTGAAGCCCTGGTATTGGCAGAACAACATTTGCAGCATCATTTGAGTGGTCTGATGAGGAAGATTCTGAACAAACAATATGTTATTTGGTGGAGCTGGAGCTTCTGGAACGACAGATTTTGCACCGCCCATATATGGTATTTGTGATAACTGCACCATTTAGTGGAAGAAGATAGAAACGGTCAGGCCTTTTTTTTGGAACGATAAGGCCTTTCCAAAAAATATATAACCAAGACCATAAAAATAAACACAGAGAAAGCACTTAAGCCCCCACATAAATTTATTAGGGAAAAAAAAACTCATCACAGAACAGCTGTTAGTATGACTACTACATTTTCGTGAAGACCTACAGAAGATGGAGTCTAAGATCAAGCAATGATTTCAACATCCCATATTGGGGGTAGTAGAAAATATTAAGCGGAATTACTGAGCCTTGTCCAGTCATGAAAGTTGAGTTTATTACTGAAAGAAAAATATATAACTCTAATCATTTTCAAAATTTAATCACTGGCATCAATCATGCAAAACTGTTGCATGGATAGAATATATCATATAATATATTATGCCTACATCTGTTTTCGATCTTAAGAGTAATCTCCATAGGCTAAAAAAATAAAATATCCGAGGCTAATAACATAATTAACTCAGCAAGATAATCCGTTGATGTGTTATTGGTGTCATTTTCCCTTTTTCTATATTCCAATTTCATCTTTACTCATTATATGCTTCCCATCCTTCCTGCATCTCTAGATTATTGATACACCCTGTAACCACATAGAAGTCAAACATCCAAGTCCTAAAACTTGCATAACTTCTCTAACAACATGGATCTCAGGTTCAGTTGGATGTTCAAAAACGTACAACAGCTCATAAAACAAATAAATTTCAAAATAATAATAATAGTAACCAGAATTGACCTCAGAATTATCCTCGTAAAACATATTGATGCAAATTTAACAAAGTTATAATTCCAAAAATCGATCCTCGGAAAATAGGAAACATGCTTACAGGAGGAGTTGCACCATAGGCACCAGCATAAGCAGGATTCAGACTCATTCCAGCTTGACTAGCATCGTGTTGCTCTTTTCGCTTCCTCCCTATTAAGAGAGGAAAAACCCATAAAGAAGAAGTAAACCCATAAATAAGAAACCAAATCTACACTATACTCTATTCCATCCAGGTAGTAATATCGCATCATCAAATTTATCCTAAACACTGTTCCTTTTTATTAAGAAGGAAACAAATTGGTGACTTCTGCTTTTAATATTTCACTTTTACTTCCAACATTTTTCAGCAATCTTTTACATATTTTTTTCTTGCAATATACTAAACTACAGAAGAAAAAAAAGTTGCCTGCACCTATCTCATTTAGATTGAAAGAACTTTCATCCTTTTACTTTCCACTTTCATCAGAAAAAATTAAAGGGCAGGTTTTAAGAGTACATTCAATAGATGTGGTGAATCAGAATTAAAACAAGAATCGGAGAATAAGCAAGCCATCTACTGTGGATTGTTCATCTACCTATAAGGTTGCAATAATAGTCATTAGCTCATACAATATCCCTCTTTCCTACATAGGCCATTGTAAATAAAAATTCATTTTCACATGTAATCTTTGGTGAAATGATCCTATGAATAATAGAAGACAGGCTTCAACCACAAAAAGAGGTGGCTGTCCCAGTGGACCTACTACTATGGTGGGGGTAAATGGGAAGTAATAATGCACTACAGCATGCTTGCTGGTGAGATGACTGTTATTATTACTCTTAAAGCCAATTAATTTTTAGCCCATGCCACCATGTGTCTTATTTGCCAAAATGATATGGAAGAAGAGTGACCGCAAAGTCGAATGTGTTATCTTTTCACAACAGAACACTCTGACCATGCTTCAGCAATAAGCATTAGTATACTATCTTAAAATTGCTAACACAAAAAGATTGATTCCATCATTGAAACAGTTTATGTCGAGAACCACAATAAACAAGGCCATGCGGTCAATTCCATCTAAAAAAATTCACAAATTCTTATCTGATATTTATGTCAGGTTCAGCTAGATTTCAATACTCCTTCAGTTTGTTTGTTAACACTTACACGTTAGCATTTTCTTATTTATACATAAAAAATAAAATAAAATAAATAACTAAAAATAAAATTAGTAGATTACCATTTTCTTTTTACACAAGTCTTAACTCGAACAACATAAAGTGGCATCGACATTTTTCTTGCCAAAATACTTTTGGTAGCAAATGTTGCATGGCAAACATCTTTTCATGCTACTGCCAGGTAAGTACAAGATACCTTACTATAATCAATGTTATTACTCCATGAACTATGAGCAGTTCACAAATAGCAAGCACCCTAATACAAGTTTAGGAACTTCCAATATCTAATGTGATTGGCATAGTTTATTGATTCATTTAAGATTTCAGATCATTACTGCAAAAAAAAGGGACAACAAAGTGTAATTCCAGGCAGGCGTGCCAGAGGGTCTAACCTTTTTCCTCGTGTCTCTTTCTTCTTTCCCTTGGAACAAAAGTACCATCAGCCTTTGCAATTATATCTGACTTTGTCTTCGCAAATTGAATCCTCTGAGATAATAACTTACTATAATTACACGTCTATATCATAATAAACCGTAAGAAGCAAACAGGAGGGAATTGTAGAATTAAAATATATACCAAGGCTTAGAATTCTTGAAACATAATGACAGAAGTTGTATTAACTCTGAGTTGCAACTATTCAATTCATTGTACTTGCTTGAACAATAAACATATACATACATTGCATAAAACTGCATAATAAGCCCACTAGCATACAGAATTGTCCAAAGACACAGACATTTAAAATCAACATCTACTGCAGGAATATGCATGTAAAGCATATTTGTAGCTTAATAAGAGCCAACATCTGGAATTAATTAAGCTTGACACAAATGCAATAGACTTTTCCTTTAGAATTTACAATTTGAATTCTTACACTGAAATGAATAATTAAATACTTAGGTAGTGTTTGGTTCATTGGAATGTAATAATTATTCCATCAAAATATCCATTCCCATATTTGGTTGACTAAAAATATATTAAAAAACACATTAAAAGTAGAATCATCATTCACTATCATAAGGAAATAATCATTCCGAAGTGGAGTCTAAGAATGACCATTTCATTCCATTTCATCTCATTCTAATCAACCAAATAGAGCAATATTAGTAGAAAAGAAAAACAAAGATCTTTAAAGCTCACACCCTAAACTGAAATGTGTCACCTTATACTTCATTCTTTTATAGAAGATCATGTCCAACCACAAACTTCGTGCATCAGTTAGTTAATTCACAAAAACAGTTCATTTTGGGATTCTTTATTGGAGTAGATGAACTTATGGAAGCAATAGCAGACGTGCAAAGCAAGTTAAATTCTTCTCTTAGACTGAAAATGAGGAAATGACAGAGCATAGCAGTTTAATGCAGCCATGTGACACTTGCAAAAGCACGCAATTAGCAGGTTTAGCTCTAATGCAAAAAGGATAACCCTGACATAAAGTCAACAAAGTGAACTACACCATAGGTTAAAACTTGAATCATGCAGTAACAATAGCACTTGGGAGACAGAATTCTCTGCTTCCTTTGAGGCAAGTTGAGTGTACAATTCTCTCAAATGGAGCAGACAACAAAAAGTTCCTTAATGAGCTTCAACTCCAATAGTCCAGTAACATAACCAAGACCCTTAAATCACTCAATGAACCATTAGCAGGTCCAATATCAATCCTTAACAAACACAAAGCTTACAATGAGCCTTTTGAAACTCGTCAAAGCACCTGTTATATGACATTGAAAAGCAAGTTGTACAACTTCTTGCAGACCACTCCAAGGTCAACGATCTTAAAGAGACATACCTAAATCCTACACCTTCAGTAGCCCATTTCCTACACTGAAACATACAACAAAGTACAGCCGGTCGGCTCAAAGCTTAGATACAATACAAGATGTGCAAAACAATCAAAAGGCCAGATGACCCTTATAAGGTTAAACACAATTTATACGACGACAATGAAATTTGGTTTGTATCATTACATTTGTTACTGTGTTAGTATTGTCATTATCAAGTGGAGTTATTTCAACTACTAAGAATCACTTATCACCGTAGTTGTTAATAGTGAAATATCTTCTTGTTAATAACATGAAAAAATACTTATCTAACTTAAACAGTCTGCATAACTTGCTCTCTTCTATCCACATATGTACACAAATAAGCTCAATACAATATCAATTACCACATGATAGTGAAATTTTACTAACAAACCATGTAGAAAATTGGAATTTCCACAGAAGTCACCTCGCTCCCCTTTAACAATCATAAATCAGCCACTCCAGTTACAACAAGAGTCATTAACTTGTTATTAGACTAAACTAAACCTTGTGTCCCAATCAAGTGAGTCTTTTTTGCCATTCTACTCAATCAAGTATTATACATGCTCAGTCAAATTAACTCATCATACATTTTCCCCCCCTATAACCATAAGGGTGTTCACAATACTCAAATTGCACTAATAATAAAAAATTCAACCGACCATCACAATGTAGGAAAGGTTGGGGACATACCATAGGCTTGTCATAGAAAGGGAAGCCCTGCATTTTGCGAAACGCATTGGTCGCGGAAGCGACGTCCTCGAACACAACCCAGGCTTGACCTTTGTGTTTCAGTGTCTTGAATGCCAAAACCTCCAATATCTTCCCGAATTGAGAGAACACCGCCAACAGAGATTTCTTCAACTCTGAAAACATAATTAAAGTCAGATTTCAAAAACCTAATTGAAATAGAAATCTACAATGACAAAAGATATACAGAGAGAGAGAGAGAGAAAATAGGGAGTACCTTCAAGCTTGATCTTCTCGTTGAGGTTGTTGATGTATATAGTCATGTTCGGAGGAACGTCTCCGCCGGTAGTCATCTCAGCCATGGGTCGAAGCTAACCTACTTTCCGACTGCGATTAAAAGTAGCAACAGTTTTCTCAGTGAAATTCCAAGCGGCCAAACACTCGGGAGGGACAATCGTTCTTTCCCTCTTCGGCAATTTTGGGATAACGAGGAATGCGAATTGGGTGGGCTAGATGGGCCTACACTGTTGGTTTGGGCTACCAAGTTGGGCTATTAAATTGAATTGGGCAATTATTTCTATCGTCCAAAATTTGACTTTGCTCGTCAACGTAGTGAGTTAGGCCTCGTTTGGGAACCCTCATTTTTAGTTAAAAAGTCAAAAAGTTATTAAATTAGTCAAAAAGCTAACAACCCATACCAAAGAGTCAAATATTCTCTTTTCTCTCTACTTTTTGCACATCTTTTCGTAAAAAGCTAAAAAGTCATCCCAAACATACTAGTTTTTTTTAACTTATATTTTAGCCAAATAGTCAAAAAATTACTAAATTAGCCTGTTCCCAAATGAGGCCTAAGAGTTTTTGGAAGACTTAGGTCAGTGTCATGAATGTACCTAGGCTGGTTTCAGATTATTTCAGTAATTTTTTGACTAAAATTTGAGGTAAAAAAATTAGTATGTTTGAAATGATTTTTTTATTTTTTATAAAAAGATGTGTAAAAGTAAAGAGAAAAAGAACCTTTGACTTGTATTTTGATTTTTTTAATGATTTTTACTTTTAAATTAAAAATGTTGCATTCTAGACGAGACCTAAATATCCAACTAAGTCCTGTTCCAAAGTAATGACCATGTTTTGCATTTTATCCTGATACCTTGATTTTCAAAACAATCAATGATTCTCAGCAGTAAATATATATGTATATATATATATATATATAGTTTTTTAAAATTAATATGTTCATAAAATTTTCACTCAAAGTTTATTGGGTAATAATTTCAACCAATAACACTTGCTTCTTTTTCTCTCTTTTTTTTTCGTCGGTGCTTTTGACAATTTGGTACGTTCATTTCTTAAGCAATCTAGGGAGAAAATAAAAAAGTAAATGAAGTATTAAAAAAAAAAAGCTTTTACCTCCGGTTAATATTTTTTCCACAAATTCAAAATCCAATCAAAATATTAAAGATCAATTAGAGCAAATTGTCCCATAAATTTAATTCAATTGTAGCAATGCCCTCCGAAACCGTTTGTGTTTTTTAACATCTTTCATCGGTCAGGCAATAGTTTTATCAAGGATCAATTTCATTTTTTATATTTTTAAGTGAGAAAATTGTCTTTTATTTTTGTCCTATGGAAGGGGCTTTTTACCACTGCGCCACAGTGTTCTGTTTTTATTAATATAATTAACGAATTGTTAATAAAAATATATTAAAAATATTATATGAATTAAATTTTAAGAGCTTATTTGATTGAGTCAATTATAACATAGGATTGATATCATTAATCTATGAGACTTACCTTCTATTACTTGATTATAATTTTTGTTATTCAAACTAAATTCCGATAGACATTCTATATAATAAAGTTAGCAAATTTTTTAATCGTACAACTAATTAGGATTATATATTTTCATATTCATTGCAAGATAAATGTAGATAAAAAAATAATTTTTCTCACTAATTTAACTGAATAACTAATTTTACATTAATTACTTAAACTATTAATCCATCGCTATTTATTTTATTAATCAAATAATATAATTATATTAAAGTTATGAGATTTATCATATTTTATTCAAATAATTAAAAAGCAAGAAGTTTGGCAAGCAAACAAAGCTCTGGTTTGACCTTTGACTGAAAGCTGGACCTCACGAGTACGCTTCTTTCGCTCACGACGAAATTCAAGTATCTAGATAGCAATCAGGATTCTCTTCTTGATCTATCTCATTGACCCTTTATTTATTTGGTTATTGGATTCAGTTTTTGGCTTAATTTTGATAATTTGAATCGTTCATATTTTATGATTTGTTAAGCATATCATATTGTAAAAAATTAAGTTGATCAAATATCAGAAAGTATGTGTTCGAAAAACTGTTTATTAATTTTTTTTTAAAAATAGTTTTTAGTTCGATGATCCGAACGCGTAGTTTCTAATATCCGATCAACTTAATTTTTTACAAGTATAATATACTCAACAAATCTAAAATATGAATGGCTCGAATTATCGAAATTGGGTCCAAAAGTGGGTCCAATAGCCTAGCAAGTAAGGAGTCAATGAGAGATAGTAAGGAGAGGATCTTGATTCGATAGATAGCGCCCGTTTGATTATGATAAAAAAATAAATAAATAAATAAATTAGTGCCCATTTGGTAACTTTTTTCCCAATTAAAAATAGTTAAAAATTCAAATATATTTGATATATAAAAAAAAATTATTCTTTAACCCTTGGTTTGGCATGGGGCTAAAATCAAGTTGGAGGTTAAAATAGTTACAAAAAGATAAAATAAATTAAAAAGTTAATAAGTAAAATGATATATTCAAATTATATTCATTTTACTTTTTTCTCACAAAAGTCAAAAAAATAAAAAAAATCCAACCCAAACGAGGTTTTAGTCTTAGCCACAAAACCAACTCATTTTCCAAACGAAACCAAAATATATTTTTTTCACCTAATAAAACAAATAAAAAATTACTAAAAAAAATAATAATTCATAAACGAGGCTAGAGAAACCCAACTCTTTACCACCACCATCTCCATCGTGAGAAAGAATCTTAAATATTTTTAAAGTTTAGATAGTGCTTCTAATCAATAATCATTGATTTAAAATATAAGACTTATCACTTTTATATAGGGATGCTTGTGGATGGAGTTGGGTTGAATAGTTTCTCATTTCCTATTTGTCCAAATTGAAGTGATTGAGAAAAATTAATTTGCATCCGTTCGCTTAATTAGTGGATGCGACTTGTGTAGATTGGCAAGTAAGTGTGGATTTGTTTGGCGATTTGAATTTTAATGTTTTCAGCTTTTTTATAACTATTTTTCAAAAAATCTTTATAATTTTGCGTCCAAAATTTTTTATCATTAATCTTTTTATAATAAAATAAATACCCAACTTTCACATTTTTATAAATAAGAAATATACTATAATTAATAAATGAAGGCCTATTTTGGGAAGATGATTAAAAACCATCTTCTAACTTTTAATCTATTTTTAGTCACATTATTTCTAACATTTTTTACACATTTTTTTAAAAAATTCAAAAGTCAGTTTTTAATTATCTTTTCCAAATAGGCCAAGATGTCATTTTTTTAATACACAAAATAAAAAATAAAAAATCTAATTTTATTTTTTAAAGAGTGTTGGCGAATGGCTCATCTGTCATTCGTCCGTATTTAGGAGAATTTAAACAAATATATTTGCATTCATTCATTCAGACTGGGTTCGAACTTCGAATAAATGCGTCTGCATTCTTCGTTTAGACTATTGAAACATTTCATTTTGTGACAAATTGATTTAGATCATTGATTTTGAAAAATCAAATGGAGGCTTAATTTTAGAAAATAATAAAATGAGCGCATTACTTCAATAGTACTGCATAATTTCTCCTGCTATTTGTTCCCAACACGCGGACCGTGACAATGTCATCTAGCCGCACACAGTCCAACATCCGAGAACTCTCACGTCATTTCAGAGGTTAGTCAACTCTCAGGCCGGCCTTTCCTCCTCGTCCGAACTTGTCTTTCCCAATATCCAGAGTAAACAAATAGTTGTTCACAACTCCCCAAATACTATGTACCTTATTTATCAAATCATCTTAATAAATTATGTAATTAATTTTTTTTACCAGTAAGCTACTAATTAATTTTTGTTAAGCAATAATAAGGTCAAGTTTGGGAAGACTAAAATAAGTCTATACTTTTTATCTTTTTATCTTTTTTGGGTCACATCAATCAACATCTCCTCTCTACTTTTCTACACATCTTTTTATAAAAAGTCAAAAAGTACACTTATTTAGAACATCTCAAACAACCCATAAATGACAAGTGTTAAACAGTAATAACAATGACTATTGAAAAAAAGTAAGAGATTGTTTAGGTGTCTTAAATAAGTGCAGTTTTTATATTTTTGGACTAAAAAATTGAGAAAAAAATATGGATGTTTGGGTTAACTTTTTATCTTTTTACGAAAAAATGTATAATAAAAAATTGTATAAATAAAGTGTATAGGAAAAGAAAGTTGAGTAGGTTGTACGACTGCCCTGCTAGGCAGTATGTCTTACATAGCAAATTATTATCTCCTTCGGGGCAAAGTGTTTGGACAGTGATGGTCGGTTCGTGGGGGCCACCACAGGTCGCATTTTAATAATTTGAACCGTTCAATATGTACAACTCGTCAAGTATTATATGCTTGTAAAAAATCACGTTGATCGGATATGGATAGCTATATGATCGGATTAGTTTTTTTTTAACAGTTAACTATCACACCAGTCGTTTTATTTATACAAAACTGATTTGATCATATAATTAACGAGATCCGATCAACGTGATTTTTTATGGACATATAGTACTCGACAAGTTATACATATTGAACGGTTCAGATTATCAAAACGGAACCCTTAGTGGGCCCCCAAGAGCCCAACATTACCATCAAACTTTGTGGCTTTACATATGTAATTTTTTTTTTTGCCCAAAAAGTGTATGACTGCCTTCCTGCTGGGGCAATACGGCTGACAGTGTAATTCAAACTTTTGTATTAGAGAAATGTATAAAATATTTTTTTAATATTTTTTATTTGTGAATAGTAATAACTTTTTTACTTTTTGTGTAATTTTTTGGCTTTTTGAATTTTTTGGGACTTGCCAAACCAGGCCTAACAGAGTTAAAAACTTCAACATTTGTCATAATTTATGAATAATTTATCTATTGTGTTTTACAAATTTTCATTTATTGAACCTCAGTTAAGCAATGTTAATATTAAATAAGTGTATTTTTTGACTTTTTACTAAAAAAAGTGCAGAAAAATAAAGAGGTGATGCGACTCAAAAAGATAAAAAGTTAAAAAAATGCACTTTTATAGTTTACCCCAAACAACACCTAATAATTTTTTGAAAAATAACAATACATGGTAGGAGACTAAAAAAAAATTATAAAACATTGGGGGTGCAAGTCAATGTGCGTGTAAATTTTTTTTCTCTGTTTTTATTGAGATGTAATTCTTTCATAATTTTTTTATATATTAATATAGTCATATTTACTATTTTTAAATAAATAATCAACCTAATGTGTATATTAGAGCATCTCCAATGGTGTGCCATTGGAGCTGCCATTGTTATAATATAGCAGCTGTATTGAATTTTGATGCTCCAATGGCAAAACATAGCAGCTGCCAAATTTGAGAAATGCCAAAGCTTGTGTCAAATTTGACACAAGCTTTGGCAGCTACCATTTATGCCAACTCAGCCAAAACCAACTGTTTCCCTCCCTCCTTCCTTCATTCCCTCCCTCCCCCCCAACAACTGTTTCACCATTTTTATGTTTCAGAATTCACCAAAAAAATTCATGAATAATGCAACATTTTACCATTTTACCCGAAATCAAATGGTAAAAAAAGAGATTCACAAAAAAATTATAGATTCAAAAATTACAGATTCATCAAATTCATCAAATAATTCATCAAATTCAAACAGATTCACAGAAAAAAAAAAAAAAAAACAGATTCAGAATTCAGATTCAAACAAATTCATAGGAAAAAAAAACAAATTCAAACAGATTCAGAATTCACCATTTTACCCGAAAATCAGCACATTCAGATTCACAGAACATATTCACAAAACAGATTCATAGAAAAAATTTAAATAGATTCACTGAAAATGAGAAATACCTGGTTTTTGAGCATATACCATCGCCGGTGGCCAATCGTCTTTTTAAGCATATACCGTCGTCGATCGAAGACAGAGAGATGAGAGATAGAGTGACAGTGGGAGAGAGGTAAATCTGGATAGCCGATCAAAGAGAGAGAAGACATATGGAGACAAAGTGAGAATGAGAAGAAGAGAGAAACAGAGTGAGAGTGAGAGTGAGAGACAGAGTGAAAGAAGAGAGTGAGAAAATTCAATGTTCTTCATCACCGATCGAAGAGAGAGAGAGAGAGTGAGAGTGAGAGACGAATTTGAGAGTGAGAGAAAAGAGTGAGAAGATTCAATGTCCTTCATCACCGATCGAGAAGAGAGAGAGAGAGAGAGAGAGAGAGAGAGAGAAAAGTGAGAGTGAGAGACGAATCTGAGAGTGAGAGGGACATGGAGGAGGAATGAGAGAGACAGTGAGAGGGGAAGGAAGAAAATGTTGATGATTTTACACAAATCATCTCAACCATTCAAGACCAACACGTGGACGATGGGGATGGCATTTGATAGAGCTGTTGGGCTCTGTTTGGCTTAAAAAAAAATAGAAACTCAATTTAATTATAAACTTAATTTTTTATAAATAGAGCCGTTGGGCTCTGTTTGAATTTTTATAAATAGAAACTCTTTATTTGAATTCTTTTTCACAACAACCATTGCACATTTCATTTTTCTTTTCTTCTCTCTTCATCTCAATTTGATTTCATAATAAACTTCTGAAATTATATTATTTTTAGTTTTTTCACACAATCACTATGGAAGGTTCGTCAAAAACAAAGAGAGGAAAATCATTTACTATTGAAGAAGATGTGGCAATTTGTAGAGCTTGGTGTCACATTACTGAAGACCCAATTGTTGGAAATTTGCAATCGCATGCTCATTTTTGGGGAAGAATTTTTGAAAATTATTGCTCGCAACAGAATGATCACTCAAGAACACAAGTGTCTATCTCATCTCGATGGGGTGTAATCATGAAATGTTGCAACAAATTTCGTAGGTGTCTAGCACAAATCGAAAATCTACATCCAAGTAGGGCGTCACAAGTTGATATAGTAAGATTTCATTTTTATTTATTATGTTAGTTTTTTTATTTTGTCTTACATAAAAATTAACTAATTAATTAATTTAATATTTTATTGATATAGATGCTTCAAGCAAAATTGTTTGTTTTTGAACATTGCTAGCCAATTTTGCAAAACAATATTAGGTGACAAGATGTAACTCCTACGAACACGGTGAAGTCAAGAATACATACACCGTTTTCCCCTAATTCAACCCCCGATTCCCCTATGGATAACTGCATTTCTCTTGAAGATGACACTAGTCCAAGTGTTGGTAACAATCCAAGTGTTGGTGAGGGCAGTGTCTCTGCAAAAGGTAAAAGGCCTATGGGTAGGAAAGCTGCAAAAGAATTATTTTGGAAAAATCAAGTCGTTCAAGCTAAAGTTCAAAAAAATGAGCACACAATTGGACACATTTAACCAATACCTTGCTAAGAAGGAAAAGAAAAAAGATGAAAGAGAAGAAAAAATGATTCAAGCACTGCAAGAGATGAAAGAATTTGAGATGAAAAAACATGACTTTGAGATCAGAAGATAAGAACATGAGATGAAAAAGGAAGAACATACGATAATGACTGCGGACATTTCTCATTTGGACCCTCAGACGAAAGCGTATTATACAATACGAAAAAATGAGATTTCCGGCAAGTGGTCTTCAAATGTTAGCAGCCCAAATTACTATTTTCCCCTGCCTCCTGATGAATAATTACGGGATAATGTAATGAAATTTTCACCAAGTGGTCCTCATATTTTTATTTTGTAATGAAATTTCATATTTGTTTTATTTTTGAGTATTTTCTACAAAAGAATGTAATATTATTTTTGCAATGTATAATGTAGCAAAATAGTTTAGTATAATTTAATTTTTTCAATAAAGTATAATGAGAAAATAAATATATTTTTTCAAATGAAGGCAAAAGAGATAAAATTTATTTATTTATTTTTTTTCAATTTTTCAATTTTTTTCATTTTTTATATTTGTCTAGTCGAGAATAATATAAATATATAATTTTTTTACAAACAGTTAAAAAAAAGTCACAAAAGACAAAAAAAAAAAAAAAAAATCACAAAAAAATTACAAAAAACCCTATATCCAAACAACACCTACAAATTTGGAGGCAAAGTTGGTTGGGATTTGCCAAAATAACAAATGACCATTAGAGCACCATTGCTATAATTTGGCAAAATAACAATATTCATTACCAAATTATAACAATAGCAATAGTAATATAGCAACATAGCAACAACCATTGGAGATGCTCTTACATTACATGTGAATTGAAAAGAGAGTAACTAAAAACATAATTGATATCAATGCTATCATAATAATATTATTCATAATCAATCACATCCCAATCACCTTTTGTTTAGGAATACAAAATATTTTTATAATATGAGACATAAATGTAAGATAAAAAGTAATTATGCCTATGGAATAATTTTCTTTGAGCATTTAAATTTACTTGATCCCAATATCCCAATATGTCAAACCTCATTTGATTTGCCATGTAATTGTAGTTAGGAAAAACTATTGCATATCACACGTTAGTGTTATATGTTACTAGTTAGCATAGATATTTGTCCAGCCCTAAATCACTCATAAATGTTTTAAGAGAAATATTGGATACTTGTCCAATCTTAAATCACTCATAAATGTTTTAAGAGAAATATTAGTTCAACGTATGTTTTCTAAAAATATTTCATATCAGTCTGATAAATTTTATAAATTTTAATATTTTAAATAAATTTGTAATTGTTTTATTAAGGCACTATTGAATTGTAACTTTCTAATTTTTATTTTTATTTTTTATAACCCATCTCCAATTGTTATTCAAAGTTAAGTAAAAATTTGAGTGAAAGTTTTATTTACGAATAATGCCGAGACTTATAATTTAAAATTCATAATTCATCCATGATAGTAAATAAGTTGGGTTTTACATGGTTGAGTTATTGATAGTCCGAATTAATCAACCACATAATAGACGATTTCAATGGTTTGAATGGATGGTTGAAAATGTATTTTTTCTAATTCGCTTAAGTTCGGACAGACGACGGATGAGATGTAATCTAATCCAATCCGATCTGCCGGCACTCTTAAAAAATGATCTTATATTTTTATGTTGTGTATGTTAAAAAAAGACCATTTTATTTAGTAATTATATTTTTTGTTTATGAAATATGAAAATTGAGTTTTTATTTTTATTATAAAATATGGAGCATAAAAAAATTTGAGTCCCAAATAATAATGAATTACTAAAAAATAATTCGAAAAATGCTCAATATATTTAAGCTAAACTCTCAAATCAATTCATGTTAACCCGTTAACTTGCACCACTCACACAATCTATATTTTCTGACTGGGCAAAGGGATGGTGAATGAGGGCCCCCTTGACCCAACTCGATTTCGAAATGATAGAAAACGTTGACCAAGTAATTCAGGGTACAATCCGGGTATTTAGGCTAGGTTTGGCATAACCTATACAATTCATCTTTTTATCTTTTTTTTATTACATCACTTTTTTATTTTTTTGTACATCTTTTCGTAAAAAGACAAAAAGTACACTTTTTTAGGACATCCCAAACTAATCCTTAAGACATTTTGAACAGAGTTTTAAAAAATAATTAGGCTAGAGGCTCTAAATAATCTATTAAATTTTTTTATCAAAATTCTCACATAAATATAAACACACATGTAAATTTATATAAATCTCACCTACATGTGAAAGTTTTGATAGATTATTTAGGGGTTATTTGAGATGATCTAAATAAATGTATTTTTTGACTTTTTATGAAACATGAATTAGGTATGAATTGAGATTAAAATGATGTGGTAGAGAGATGATATGACTTAAAATCTATAACATTTTTAATTTTTTAATTTATACCAAAGGCATTAGAATCTATAACATTTTTTCTTTAAAAAAAAAAGTGAACGGCTCTAAAGCCTCGGTGACCAGGTGGCAAAAAACGAGAGGAAGTTTGCGTATGATTAGAATCCTACTTTGACGAGGCCTCCACTAAACCCTAGTGCCAAACGCCTTCCTCCTGTCTCACCTCTCACGCGTTCCAAACCCCTCTCTCTATATATACTCCTGCCTCTCTTCGTACTCATCACGATCTTCACAACCCTAGAGCGAACACAGAGAGAGAGAGAGACACAGAGAGAGCTGAGAAGAGAGTTTCGTTTGCTGCTGTGATTAGGTTTTTCTACAGAAGACGAAAGACTCTTTTCGCAGTAGCATTCAATTCTCTCCCTGTTTTGATTTTGAAAAAAAAAATGGCTCGTTCTCTCTCCAACGCTAAGCTTCTCTCTGCCTTCATCGTCGATAGAATCTCCGTTTCTGCAAGCAGGTAGTTCATATTTCCCAATCTGATCATAGATTTCGTGTTTGAAGAAAAAAACAGAGTAAATGCTTCTGATTATATTTTTTAGATTTCGATCTCGACTTTAAAAACTCTGGTTGATTGATTCAAAAGTTTTTTTTTTTGTTTTCAATTTGTATGTGTGTTAAGGAGAAAAGTGAATGGAGATTGGATATGAATCTATATAATTGAGTGTTGATGTATGTATTGTATTGTATAGGCGAGGATATGCGGGGGCGTCGCAAGGTGTTGCTGTGAGTGGAAGTGGAGGAGCAAGGGCGGCGACGGCGAAGAAAGGAGGTGAAGAGGTGACGAAGACATCGTCGTGGGTTCCAGATCCGAAGACAGGGTACTACAGGCCGGAGAATCATGCAGACGATATAGATGTGGCTGAGTTGCGTGAGATGCTATTGAAGAACAACATCAGAAGACACTGAGATGGAAATCAATCATCCAAATCAAATCACCATTATTATTGGTAGATGATGATGCTGTTAATCAAGATGAAGATATATGTGTTTTGTGTTTGTTTGCAAATATATATTTGCTGTGTAGCCTGTAGGCTCCTCTGTTCTCTTGTTGAAGGAATGATTAGTTCTTTATTCTCGTTTGTTCTTTACTTTAGTTTTTGTTTTTGTTTTTTATTTTTTCAATCAACAACCACAAAACACCAAAAATGCTAGAGATTCGGGTTAAAAAATATGCAGCACACACAAATATATATATATAATAGAGATTTGATAATTTGTTGAAATATTTTTAAGGTGGTTGGTTGAAAGATCTGGATAGTGATTTAGAAAAGAAAAATAAAAATAAAATTATTCAATGTGTTTGGTTTAAATTTTTTGAATTAAGTTTTTTGAAAATTGAGTTTTTTATTTTTTGTATTTTTTGTTTTTAGTGAATATTTTAAAATTTTAAATATTTTTTTTTTACTTTTTTAGATACATCTTACTTAGATGTGTCTTTAAAATAAAATATTTGTGAAAAAATATTTTAATAAATTAATAAATATACAAAAATACGAAAAATTTACTGAATTTATATATATATATATTTGTATTTTTGGTATTTAATGATTTTTTTAAAGATTTTTTTCACAAATGTATTTATGGTAAGTGTGTCTAAAAATTTAAAAAATTGTTTAAAATATTAAAAAAATTCAGTAAAAATAAAAAAAATAAAGAAAACAAGATAGTAGAATTTTATGAAAAATATTTTTAGAAAACTCAAACCAAGCAAAGTGATTCTTTTCTAAATTTTCTAACTAAACCCAATATAAATGTAAGGTTAAGCTAAATAGTTGTGGGTAAGAAAAAGACAATTTAAAAAACATGTTGTAATTTTTATTTATTTCAAAATGCTTTAAGATTCTGTTTTAAAAAAAAATAACAAGGGTTGTTTGGGGTGTTTTAAATAAATACACTTTTTGTCTTTTTTAACTAAAAATTGAGAAAAAAAATATGGATGTTTGGGTTAATTTTTTGACTTTTTATGAAAAAATGTGTAATAAAAAATTGTATAAATAAAGTGTATAGTGGAATAAAAGTGATTGACTGTACGGCTCTCCTGCGGCTGCCCCGGATGTCTCCATAAAAATAATTGCCTCCTTAGGGGCAAATAATTTTTGGACAGTGATGGTCAGTCGGTGGAGCCACTAAGGGTTCCATTTTGATAATCGAACCGTTAAATATGTATAAAAAATCACATTGATCGGATATCGATAGCTATATGATCGGATTAGTTTTTTTTCGATGGTTAACTATCACACCATACATTTTGTTTATACAAAACTTATTTGATCATATAGTTAATGATATCCGATCAATGTGATTTTTTACAAACATATATTACTCGATGAGTTCTACGAAATAAACGGTTCGAATTATCAAAAAGGAATCCTTAGTGGGCCCCCAAGGGTCCAATATTACCACAAACTTTGTAACTTTACCTATGGAATTATTTTTTTTGCCCCAATACAAGTGCTTAATGGCCTGGTCTGACAAGGAGGGCTGTCACGTCCACCGTTCAATTTGTATTATAAATATATATAACAATGATTCATCCCCCTTTTTTCCCCACTCCCTTTGACCCCCTCTCTCTCTCATTGGTTACATTTTCTTTTTCTTTTTCTTTTTTTTCCTACTCCTCCAATCACCCCCCGCCACGTGGCAAAGGGGGGTGAGGGGTGACCCCCAAAAGGGGGTCCCAAGCATTATTCAAATATATAATATAAAATATTTTTTTAGTATTTTTTATTTATGAATAGTAATGTATTTTTTACTTTTTGTGTAACTTTTTAACTTTTTATCTTTTTTGAGAGTTGCCAAACTTAGCCTGAGTCTATAATATTTCCGAATTTATTATTTTCCTATTAAAAATTCCTAAGGTATTTACTATTAGTAACGACATTCTTATTTCCCATTAAAATTCATATTATTCAAATATAGCCTAATTGATTTTAGAATTTTTCAAAATATTTTCAACAAAGTACTTTGCCTTGATTTCAAAACATTTTTATATCAGTTAGCTATAAAGTATATTTTGCCCTTCATTATTTTTTTACTTTTAGACATAAGTGGATACTATATATATAATATATTTATTAATTTGTATCTCATCATCTTGTATTAAAGAATGAAAAAAATTAGGTTATATATAATTGCTTGGAAGAAAATGTTATACATAAATAAATTTCTTGTATAGTTTTTACATGTATTTATTAATATGAATATGATTACCTATGTGCTTAACACTAAAGATGCATTTAGATAATAAATTTTAATATATGTATTTAGATAATAAATTTTAATAAAGATCGGAAAGCAAAAAGGGGAGGCCAGGAAAACGGGGGAAAAAAAAAAATTAACTAAGATTTCTCACTTTTTCCTTTTTTTAAAAAAAAAAAATCTTACTCAATTCTATTAATCTTACTCAAAAAAATATAGTGAGAAATTTATTTACATATAGCAAGTTTTAAAAGAGAAGATTTAGAGATAAAAGGAAAAAAAAAAAAAAAAGAAAAAAAAAGAAAAGAGAGATTTTTAATTGATGATAAGGCCACATGAATTATTGAAGAGCCACCATAAAAATGAGAAATTAAAGCATCGAATTTATTGAATAATTCCATCCTTAGAAATTTAATATTATTTTACTACAGCTAGTTGTGGCTGGTGGATTATGGCTCCACCATGACTATAATGGGCCGTGCATATTATATTAAATTAATTTAATGGAATAAAAGGGTGACGCAATAATGTGCCTGTTTGGTAGCATTTAATTTTAGTTTAAATTAATTTTTGGTTTAAAATAAGTCATTTTAGAGTGTTTGATTGAGCTTATGAGAAATAGATTATAGCTTAAATTAATTGATTTTGAACTAAAAGTTATAAGTTGCCTCAAAGGTGTTTTTTCTTTTAGCTTATATGCGCAGTTGGTTGTGGAAGGGGTGAAATGACTTAAATGCCCCTTCAAAAATTCAAAAATTACCAAAATACCGATATATAAATGCCCCTTCAAACACTGTTCACGTTCGGAGAGAAAGAGAGAGAGCGTGAGAGGCGATTTCCGGTGACGATTTCTGGCTAAGATTTCGAGCTGTTCTCTCTCTCTCTCTGTCTCTGTATGTCAAAAATCTCAACAATTCTTCTCTTCAATTATCATTCTTAGTAATTGACTTGGTAAAATCGTTTCGATTTAATCTTGAAAAGCAATCCAAATGAAGATCTAGTGCAATGTCTGTAACAAAGACGAAGCATCGGTGTTTTGCTCGGCCGCCGAGGCAGCCCTCTGCGCCGCCTGCGACCACTGCGTCCACCATGTCAACAAGCTCGTCAGAAAACACCAGTGTTTTTCTCCCCTCCACCTTTCTCCCAAACAATTCCCTCTCTGTGACATCTGCCAGGTACAAACTTAACACAACCCAACAAAGCCCATCAATAAAATTCATATATATTAGCGTATTTTGGTGTAATTTAGGCCTTATTTGTGCTTGTAGGAGAAGAGGGCTTTCTTGTTTTCTCAACAAGATAGAGCAATTCTATGCAGAGACTGTGATATTCCGATACACAAAGCCAACCAGCACGCTCGTAATCACAATAGGTTTCTTCTCACTGGTGTTAAGCTCTTTGCAACTTCTTCCCTCTATTCTTCGCAATCGTCCTCTGATTCTTCTACTGCAAACAATGATCTCCTTTCCAATCTCAAGTCTCAAAACTCCATCACTACCACCACTAATAACAAACCCAATTCCCTTTAACCCACCATCGCTGTGCTCGCAGGACCTAGGGTTTTCAGTGTTTTGGGTGTGTGTGTGTGTGTGTGTGTGTGTGAAGGTTTTCAGTGTTTTTTTAATCAAAATAATAATAATAATAATAATTAAGCATTTTAACCATGAATGAAATATATTTTATATTAATTGATACTAATTAATAATTTCAGTATTAATTGATACTAATTAAGCCATTAATTGACACAAATTAATTTATAATGAAAAAATGAAATAATTTTATACTAATTGATTTATAATGAAAAAATGAAAATAATAATTTATAATGAACAAATGAAAATAAGCCATTAATTGACACTAATTAATTTATAATGAAAAAAATGAAATAATTTAACACTAATTAATTTATAATGAAAAAATGAAAATAATAATTTTTGTAATACTAATTATATTAACTTTTATTAATGAAATAATTTTTTTTAAAAATTAAAACTGAAAAAAATAATCATTTTTATATCATATAAGAGCAAAAGGGACAATTACACAGTAAAAAGTTATTTTACAGCTTATCAACCAAACACTACTCCGCTGCTTAAATCCATAATCCTACAGCTGCACCAAACAGGTTAACAGTTTATATTCACACCTATAAGTTATAATTTGTTAAGTTATAATTTATAATCACTTTTCTACAGCTCTATCAAACGGGGCCAATACCTAACCCTCGATTATCAACTTCACATCTCCAGACCCACCCAACAAAACTTCACATCTCCAAATCCCTTAGCCTTTGTTTGAGACGTGGGTTGACTTTTTGGTTTTTTAATTTTTTAATTATTTTAATTTGAGACTAAAAAGGCTCGTTTGGAAAGAATTTGTTGACTTTTTTGACTTTTTGTGAAAGAAATAAGTAATTATTATGGGTTGGTTGTGATGTTTTGTTTTATCTAATTAAAAAGCCTATTTTTATTTTTTTGAGTTATGTTATACAAATAAAAATTGAGTAAATTATACTCACGTTTTTTGAGGTTTCTTGTTAAAAATTTATATAAAAAATATTTACAATAATATTACTATCACAATATTTATGAGTGAATATTAATTATTGTAAATATTTTTTGTGAGTGAATATTAAAAAAATATTATGATAGTAATATTATTGTAAATATAAATAATGTTTATGAGTGTGTTTTGTTTTGAAGTAAAAAGTCACCATTAAACTATATGATTTTGTTTGAAAATTTTATATTTATATATCATAACTCAATAAGAATATGTTCAGATGATGGGAAGTTATAGAACGTAGTCATGATGATAGGGGAGAATAAATGGTAGAAAAAAGGGCAAAATAGTTATTTAAAAATTTTAGGGCATGACACCAGCTATCTAGGGGCTAATTTGTAATGAGATTACAAATCTGAGGAGGGGAATATAATTTTTCAAACGTGAAGGAGAAATCTATATTAAATAAAAATCTCAAGAGTGTTAGTGTATTTTACCCCGTAAAAATTTTATATTTTTTATTACTCGATGTTCATATCATATAATTTATGAATGATTGGTGAAAATTCACAGCCTTATTTAATGCTTGATGTCTGGACTCAATAACTCTGCAGGATCTTTGTTTATCACGTGGCTAACTTCCTACCTAACAGGTGTCTAAGTGCCACAGGGTTTGGGCCAACGTGGGTTCTTCGGTGGGCCTACTGTTTGAGTTTCACCTATTGGACTGTGACTAAATGTCTATTTGGGCCATCCAAAGCAGTTGTGGATTGGGCTGTCCTAGGCCATGTGGACCATGCCCATCAAAAATTGTTATATAATTTTTTTATAAACAATATACAATTATTTTAAACTCGGTAAAAGTATTATTAGGTATTCATCACCAAATCTATAAGACATTAATTAATAAAGTATAAAATTGTATATATTTTAATAAAAAAGGGTAAATTACATTGACACCCCCTGAGATTTATATTTATTACAGTTCTTCTCTCACATTTTGGAAATTACATTCCTCTTTGTGAGGTTTAAATTTCATTACAGATTGCTCTCTCCAGCAATTTAATAATTTTTAAGATATAATTTTTTTATAAACAATATACAATTATTTTAAACTCGGTAAAAGTATTATTAGGTATTCATCACCAAATCTATAAGATATTAATTAATAAAGTATAAAACTGTATATATTTTAATAAAAAAGGGCAAATTACATTGGCACCCCCTGAGATTTATATTTATTACAGTTCTTCTCTCACATTTTGGAAATTACATTCCTCTCTGTGAGGTTTAAATTTCATTACAGATTGCTCTCTCCAGCAATTTAATTTTTTTAAAAACCAATTTGGCCCTTACTGGGTAAATTACATTGACACCTCCAACATTTTAGAAATTACAATCCCCTCCTCAAGGTTTAAAGTAGCATTACCAATTGGCTCCTCGGTTAGTATTAGTTGAAAAAAAAAATTAATTGAAAAAAAATTTTGGTAGTCAAATTTTAAAATTTCTGTTTAAAAACCAACGTAAGATAAAAATTACACTAACACCCCTTGAGGTTTATGTTTATTACACTCGAAAGATAAAAATTATATAAAAAGGAAAATGCCTTGGACCCCCAGTGGGGTGGGGGTGCTGGGGTCCTGCGTGAAGGCTTATGATTGGCCAAAAAAAAAAATTGTTTTTTTTTTTTTTTTTTGGTTTTTGACAAATGGGAAAGCTCCACGTCACTGGGGGTGCCACCCCTAGTGGGGGTCTGAAGCAGCACTCATATAAAAATTATAATTATTTTTTATTTTTTATTTCTTAACCAAATTAATTTTTAATTTTAAAAAAAAATTCTAAAAATCAAACTATACATAGCCTAACAATCTTTTGATAAGTCATTTCTTACGTTGGTAACTTATTTAATTATTTGTTAATTTTACGATATTTTTACCATCTGAGACCTATTTGGTAACCATTTCGTTTTCAGTTTTTAATTTATATTTACAAAAATTTTAAAAACTGTCATAAAAATTTGTTTGATAATTTTTTTAGTTTATAAATGGTTATCTCAGTTTGTAAATTTGAAGAAAAAACGTAAATTCAAAAAATGAGTTTACGTTGGTTTTTAAATAGAAATTTAAAAATTTGACTAACAAATTTTTTTTCAGTTAATTTTTTTTTCAATGATTTTTTTTTCAACTAAAACTAACCGAGGGGGCAATTAGTAATGCTAATTTAAACCTTGGGGAGGGGATTGTAATTCTAAAATGTGAGAGGTGTTAATGTAATTTACCCAATGAGGGTAAAATTGGTATTTAAAAAAATTAAATTGTTGGAGGGAGCAATCTGTAATGAAGCTTTAAATCCTAAGGGAGGATGATGTAATTTTCAAAAGGTGAAGGGGAAACTATAATAAATATAAACTTTAGGGTGTCAATATAATTTACCCTAAAAAAAATATACAATATTTTAAACTTGGTAACAATTTAAGATAATTTCAACAATCTATAAAATAAATTATTATTGGTGACTTTTTTGTTAAAAAAAAAAAAAAAAAAAAGGAGGAGGAGAAAATCTTCTCCCATGTTTCCTTTATGCACCGAAAGGTAGTATCCATTTATAAGCGAAGTGACATGTATGCACCACTTTCTCTGTACACATAGGGGTGTTTTGTAAAGGAAATTAAAAGTTGATTTATTTTATTTATTTTTTTTAGCTTTTTAATCTTTTTTTTTTTTTTTGAGAGTAAAAGTGAGTTAAAAGTTGAGAAATGATTTTTAACTCACTTTTTTAAATAGGCCGAAGTCTAACAATTTACAATACAATTATTCTATTTATAAAAAATAAAAAAATAAAAATGTCTGAATAAAAAATTACAATCATTTAAACTTGATAAAGAAAAACGATAAGTGTATTTTTTAAAAATAAATCATTTATTTATTTTTATAAACAAATATGACAAAATAAAATATTACGATTATCAAATCGATTTAATTTTTTTCATCGATAATACACATGGAGAACTCGACAAAAAGAATAGTTTGGATCGTTGAAACAAAATTTGTGACCACATGGTCAAATTTAAATTTAAATTTGAGAGAAATTCAATATTTTTTCGGGTGTGAGATCTATAAAAAGGGTACAACCCTCACATGTAAAACTATTTTGTCTTCAAGAAATTAGCAAGAGTCTGATTATTACATAGGCCCAAAATGAAAGAAATGATAGAGAAATGACAATACATTATTGAATAGACACATGATCACGCCTATTTAATAATTTCTATGTGCAAGAGAAATAAGTCTGATTTTATAATTAATTTCTATAATTTTTATATTTGTTTCTTTACAATATTGTTACACTCACTCACCCTCTGTTTATATTTACATTTCAAACGAATGAATTGACAAAGCATCATATGGCATTGTTAACACATACACAACCATCATGCTAAAGGTATCCAAGTCAATGAGGAAGTCATGAAGCTCACCTCATATGACATAAACACAATAATTGAGAGGAAGCCATGATGATCACCTCATATGACACAACCACAGTTATTGAATATTAATTAATGTGTTTGGTTTTAATTTTTTAAAAAATAAAGTTTTATATTTTTTATATTTTATCTTTAATGAATATTTTTAAAATTTTAAGATTTTTTTAAAAAATAAATCGTACTTAAATATATCTAAATAGTAAAATATTAATAAAAAATATTTTGAAAAATTAATAAATACATAAAAATACAAAAAATATACTGAATTTTCATTTTTTATTTTATTTTTTGGTATTTAGTGTATTTTTTAAAGATTTTTTTCTACAAATATTATATTTTTTTTAGTGTAATTATGTTAGGTGTGTCTAAAAATTAAAAAAAATTCCTTAAAATATTAAAAAATTCATATCATATATTTTACCCGTAAAAATTTTATAATTTTTATTACTCGATGTTCATATCATATAATTTAGGAATGATTGGTGAAAATTCACATCTATGAGGTCATATGTTATTGGATCCAAAGTCTAATATTTTTTTGGTGATAAAAATATGTTTAATGAAATTATTTAGTGATAACAACAAATTATTGTTTTGAAATATTTTTTTTTATAATTTTTACTCCACTAGGCCAACTGGTTGTCAAAAAATTATCTATTGCCAAAAATTTTGCCCAAAAAGCCATCGAAGTGGCTGACAAATGGTGGTGGTGATAACATGAACAAATAGGTAGATTAAGTGGACTAATAGTGTCATATGGAAAAATATATGACATTTAGATAAATAGGTGAGTTGAACAAATAGGTGGACGGTGAACAAATAGATAGATATGTAAGAATAATATGGTGTTTCAAATTATTATTACCTTTTTAGCCCCAAAAGAATAAAATTTAGGACTTTGCTCAAAAAAATTTAAAATTAGAACTATGACTTAAGTACCGTATAATTTGAGTTCGTTAATAATTTTTTTAATTTGTATAGTATTTTAGTTACAAAATTTATATGATTATTTATTTTTAACACAATGATGGTATCACTCATTTTAAATAAGAGTTTTGTTAAATAAAGTTTAAAATTGATAATGCAATATGGTCAATGGAGGATGGGTCAGACTGATCCACGCGTCTAACGAGTTTGCTGGCCTTCGTCTCCTTAACGCGTGCTTGCAAAAGGTCTGGTGGGGAGGTACCAAGGTTGGAGTGGTTTCTCCCCGTGGACACTTTGACGATCAAGTTAGATTGGAAGTGATAGAGAAGTAGAGAAAGAGAGCGGGCAGTTAGAGAGAGAGAGAGAGAGTTACTTATGTTGGAAAAATTGTTTAATATAGGCATATTTTTTAGCTCTAATTTGAGTGGGCCCCAAACGTCTTTTGGGGTGGGTCCGAAGAGGTGAAGTGTTCCTTGCCGCGTGGCAAGTCACACGGTGAAGACGGAACGTCAAAACCATTTATGAGTGAATGGGAAGTTGATGTCGTTTTCGGGTCTAACATTAATTTTTATTTAGATAAAATTCTTTTGAATTTTTTCAATAAAAAATTATTGTGGGAATTTAATTTAATTCTAAATTCAAATTTTGGGTTCCTAAGTGGTTTCTTAAAGTTTGTAATTGGGGGAATTTAATTTAATTCTAAATTCAAATTTTGGGTTCCATAGTGATTTCCTAAAATTTGTACCTCTTACTTTATTTATTAAACTATTCAATTTGTTTAATATATATATTCATTAATTTAATATATATATATATATTCTTATAGTTTAATTAATAAAAGTAACGGTCAACTTTTCAAATTATTTGAACATTGGTTTTGTTGGTGTGAACGCTCAGACAATTTGTTTGATATAATTAGTGCATCGGTTCACTTATGTTTGCACCTTTTCGGGGCTAAGGATTTTGCCTATATATATATTGCCATGATTCCAGCAAAGGGAAAAAAAGAGGGTCGGGGAAAAAGAAAATCAGTCTGATTATTATTTTTGGGGATCCAGAAATTCAGTCTGAAATTTTTTCTCTTTGCTGTCCAAATTTTTTTTTACTGCATTATTTCTACATTTTAGATTTAGGAATAAATATTCAGAGAGTTTAGAACACAGGTTTGGTTCGCCGTACAAATTGTTTAGAGTGCTACTACAATTTGTGAAGATCATTGTATCCTGGGATATAGACGCCATTCAACCGTAAGCACCGTAGCGGGGCGAATCTGTCTTAAGGACAGAGTGTCACAAACTCGACTTGGTCTTAAATTATTTATTCGGTTCAACGAAATAAATCCGGTATGTAATTTATTTATTTTGTTTGATTTTATTTCAAGTTATTTTATTTACACAGAAGATTGTTCCAACAATCTTAAGACAGATTCGAATTATTCTGTTTACAAAATTTTTCGTTTGTTTCCTTTTTTCATTCTTCGTAAATAATTTCGAAAGAAAATTATTTTCTGTGGATTTACAAAATAATATTCTGATTGGAAAAACAAATAGTGATTATATGCTATTTGACAGATAGTAGTAATATACTGTCTCTTTTCTTTGACAACAACTAGTAGTACGATACTGGTGTCATTAACAATTCAGAATATATTTTTGTGAAATTTTTTCAGAAATTAATTTTGGGTTTTAGAAATTATTTTCTGAGTTTTCATTAATTAAAATTCTGTTTTCAGTATTTTAATTATTGGAGTTTAACAAGAGATTTGAATTTCTGTGTGAAATTAATTTGGTTAAATAAAATTTTATTTTATTTCCAAATTAATTGGATAATAAAAGTTATATTCTTATTTCTTTTATTTTACAGAATTTTATTTTCTGTGTGGAATTATTTTGGTTAAATAAAATTTTATTATTTTATTTCCAAATTAATTGAAAAAATAAAAGTTATAGTTTTTATTTCTTTTATTTTCTGTGTGGAATTAATTTGTTTAAATAAAATTTTATTTTATTTTCAAATTAATTGGAAAAAAAAGTTGCATTCTTGTTTCTTTTATTTTTACAGAATTTAATTCTGTGAATTTGGTTTAGTTTTCTGTGTGGAATTAATTTGGTTAAATAAAATTTTATTTTATTTTATTTTCAAATTAATTGAAAATAAAAGTTACATTTTGTTTTGTTTCTTTTTTTTAATAGATTTTATATCTGTTGTTTTGGTTTAATTTGTTTAAATAAAATTTTATTTTATTTTCAAATTAATTGGAAATAAAAGTTACAATTTTTGTTTCTTTTATTTTTTACAGAATTTTAAATTCTGTGTTTTTTAGTTTTAATTTTCTGTGTAGTATTAAATTCTAATTATAATTGTGGTTTATAATTTAGAATTTATGGCTACTAAACCTGGTCAAACTAATGTTCAGACCAGTACTGGTATGGTGATTGCCATTACGCCAACCTCTCCGTATGTTGGGACTGTGCCAGTGAATCATGGTGGAAAACCAGAGAAGTTTTTAAGAACTGATTTTCGTAAAGGCAAAGGAAGATCAAGTAAGAAGGTTGCTAAAGCCAAAATGACCAAAATGGATAACATTTCCAATGGTGTAGATGTCATAGATCTTTCTGCAGTTGTTTCCGAGGCAAATCTTGTCGGAAATCCTAAAGAATGGTGGGTGGACACTGGTGCTACTCGCCATATCTGTACCGATAAAAAGATGTTCACATCTTATTCTATAGTGGACAGTGGTGAACAACTTTTTATGGGCAACTCCTCGACTTCTAAAGTTGAAGGATAAGGAAAGATTGTACTTAAGATGACATCTGGAAAGGAACTCACTCTCAACAATGTGCTGCATGTACCGGACATTCGCAAGAATTTAGTTTCCGGATCTTTGTTGAGTAAGAATGGGTTTAGACTAGTTTTTGAAAGTGACAAGTTTGTACTTACCAAAAACGGGATGTATGTAGGAAAATGTTATATGTCTGATGGCCTTTTCAAGTTAAATGTAATGACTGTTGTACCCTCTGGTATTAATAATACTACATCTTCTTCTTACTTACTTGAGTCTTCAAATTTATGGCATGGTAGATTAGGACATGTTAATTATGGATCTTTGCGAAGATTAATTAATATGGAATGTTTACCTAAATTTAACATTGATTCAAATCATAAATGTGAAATTTGCGTTGAGGCAAAATTATCTAAAACTCATTTTCATTCAATTGAAAGAAGTACGAAACCACTTGAATTAATTCATAGAGACATTTGTGATTTTAAATCAATTCAAACAAGAGGTGGAAAAAAGTATGTAATCACTTTTATAGATGACTATACTAGATGTAGTTATATTTATTTAATTCGAACCAAGGATGAAACTTTGGAAACTTTCATTCAATATAAGAATGAAGTTGAAAATCAACTTGGTAAGAAAATCAAGAAACTTAGAAGTGATAGAGGTGGTGAATATGAATCACCTTTTGGTGAATTTTGTAAAGAACATGGAATAATTCATCAAACCACCGCTCCTTACTCACCTCAGCAAAATGGAATTGCTGAAAGGAAAAATAGGACTTTAAAAGAAATGATGAATGCCATGTTAATCAGTTCTGGATTACCTCAGAACTTGTGGGGGGAAGCAATACTTTCTGCTAATTATATTTTAAATAAAGTACCCCGAAAGAAAGTGGATCAAACACCTTTTGAAATGTGGCATGGTAGAGTACCATCCTACAAATACTTAAAAGTGTGGGGGTGTTTGGTTAAAGTGGCTATTCCTAGTCCTAAAAAGACTAAGATAGGTCCTAAGACCATTGATTGTATTTTCATTGGTTATGCCAAGAATAGTAGTGCATATCGGTTTTTGATTCATAAATCAGAACATACCGAAATGCATGTAAATACTATTATTGAGTCTCGGAATGCATCTTTCTTTGAACATGTATTTCCAAAGAAGACTGGACAAAAGACTAGTACTAATAAAAGATCTTTTGATGCTATTACTAGTCAGGATCAAGAACATGATCAAGAACAAGAGTTAGATCAAAATGAGAAAGAGGAACTTAGGCGTAGTAAACGTGCTAGAACCTCAAAATCGTTTGGTCCAGATTTTCTAACATATTTGTTAGAAAATGAGCCTTTAACTTTTAAAGATGCTATGTCCAGTCCTGAAGCTCTTTTATGGAAAGAAGCTGTCAACAGTGAAGTTGAATCTATCTTGCAAAATCACTCTTGGGAATTAGTGGATTTGCCACCAGGTTGTAAACCTCTTGGGTACAAGTGGATTTTCAAAAGAAAATTGAAAGTAGATGGATCAATCGACAAATACAAGGCAAGACTTGTAGTCAAAGGTTTTAGACAGAAAGAAGGTCTAGATTACTTTGACACATACTCACCGGTTACTAGAATAACATCCATTAGAATGCTAATTGTCATAGCATCTTTATACAATCTACAAATTCATCAAATGGATGTTAAAACCGCTTTCTTAAATGGTGAGTTAAATGAAGAAATTTACATGGAACAACCAGAAGGGTTTTTGGTTCCAGGGAAAGAAAAGAAAGTGTGTAAATTGGTTAAATCATTATATGGTTTAAAACAAGCCCCAAAGCAATGGCATGAGAAATTTGACAAGGCAATGATGTCAAATGGTTTTAAAATTAATGAGTATGACAAATGTGTTTATATTAAAAACACAGACAAAGGTTATGTCATTATATGTCTTTATGTAGATGATATGCTCATCATAGGTAGTAATAATGACATGATTAAAACTACTAAGAAAATGTTGAATAAACATTTTGACATGAAAGACATGGGCATTGTTGATGTAATTCTTGGTATGAAAATTACCAAAACATCAGAAGGTTATACTTTGTCACAATCTCATTACATTGAGAAAATACTTGACAAATTCAGCAAAGATGATGATCATCTTGCTAGAACTCCTGTAGATGTTAATTTGTATCTTGCTAAGAATGTACAGGAAGGTATTTCTCAATTAGAGCATGCCCAAATTATTGGAAGCTTAATGTACTTGATGAACTGCACTCGCCCAGATATAGCTTATGCAGTAAGTAAATTAAGTAGATATACGAGTAATCCGGGAGTAGAACACTGGAAAGCAATTATCAGGGTTCTAAGATATCTTCGATTTACACGTAACATTGGGCTGAATTATACTAGATATCCAGCAGTACTTGAAGGATACTGTGATGCAAATTGGATATCGGATACTAGAGACTCTAAGTCCACCAGTGGGTATGTCTTTACTCTTGGGGGGGCGGCTGTATCTTGGAAATCTTCCAAACAGACTTGTATTGCTAGGCCTACTATGGAATCTGAATTCATAGCTTTAGACAAAGCAGGGAAAGAGGCAGAATGGCTTCGCCACTTCCTTGAAGATATTCCAATTTGGCCAAAACCGGTGCCTGCTATATGCATACATTGTGATAGTCAATCAGCTATAGGTAGAGCACAGAGTCATATATATAACGGTAAGTCACGACACATTCGTCGTCGACATAACACCGTAAGACAACTACTCTCTAATGGAATTATTTCCATAGAATATGTTAAGTCTAAAGACAACATAGCGGATCCACTAACCAAAGGTTAGCAAGAGAGTTAGTTGAGAATTCATCGAGGGGAATGGGACTAAAGCCTATTAAATAAGAGTTACCACAACGGCAACCCAACCTAGTTGACTGGAGATCCAAGATCTAGGTTCAAAGGGACAACCGAGTTGTGATTGACTAAGAAGGATCACTGTGGAGTCCAACTCCTACCCATTTCTATGATGAGATAAGTGATGTCTGCAGCGATTTAGGTTAAGTAATACTTTTAATGATTCTTATATCTAGGTAAACCTAGTGGAGTATGGCAGGATACTTTTCATAAGAATCACCTATGTGAGTGTGAACTGGGCCGGTTCTGTGAGATTTGTAAAGGGCTACAATTCTCTAAAGCACTCATGAAGACCAGGTTGTTCAGGGCCAAAATGAACACAATAGTGAGAACTAAACTGTGTCTGGAGATAATCTGTGTGAGTTCTATTGTCTTGGTTTACACAAACGGCTGAACAGTTCAAGACATCATGTTCACTGATTAGCTAGTAAATCCGATAGTGTCTCACAAGGGAAGGTTCAAAGCCAAAAGCTACCTATCCTTTGCAGAATATTTCCAATTTCTGTACTCTCTGTATTTAGATCATGTTGCTGCATTTTCTCTCCGTCAAATTCCATTCATGTAGGGGATTGTTGGAAAAATGGTTTAATATAGGCATATTTTTTAGCTCTAATTTGAGTGAGCCCCAAATGTCTTTTGGGGTGGGTCCGAAGAGGTGAAGTGTTCCTTGCCGCGTGGCAAGTCACACGGTGAAGACGGAACGTCAAAACCATTTATGAGTGAATGGGAAGTTGATGACGTTTTCGGTCTAACATTAATTTTTATTTAGATAAAATTCTTTTGAATTTTTTCAATAAAAATTATTGTGGGAATTTAATTTAATTCTAAATTCAAATTTTGGGTTCCTAAGTGGTTTTCTAAAGTTTGTAATTGGGGGAATTTAATTTAATTCTAAATTCAAATTTTGGGTTCCTTAGTGATTTCCTAAAATTTGTACCTCTTACTTTATTTATTAAACTATTCAATTTGTTTAATATATATATATATATATTCATTAATTTAATATATATATATATATATATATATTCTTATAGTTTAATTAATAAAAGTAACGGTCAACTTTTCAAATTATTTGAACATTGGTTTTGTTGGTGCGAACGCTCAGACAATTTGTTTCATATAATTAGTGCATCGGTTCACTTATGTTTGCACCTTTTCGGGGCTAAGGATTTTGCCTATATATATATTGCCATGATTCCAGCAAAGGGAAAAAAAGAGGGTCGGGAAAAAAGAAAATCAGTCTGATTATATTTTTGGGGATCCAGAAATTCAGTCTGAAATTTTTTCTCTTTGCTGTCCAAATTTCTTTTTACTGCATTATTTCTACATTTTAGATTTAAGAATAAATATTCAGAGAGTTTAGAACACAGGTTTGGTTCGCCGTACAAATTGTTTGGAGTGCTACTACAATTTGTGAAGATCATTGTATCCTGGGAGATAGACGCCATTCAACCGTAAGCACCATAGCGGGGCGAATCTGTCTTAAGGACAGAGTGTCACACACTCGACTTGGTCTTAAATTATTTATTCGGTTCAACGAAATAAATCCGGTATGTAATTTATTTATTTTGTTTGATTTTATTTCAAGTTATTTTATTTACACAGAAGATTGTTCCAACAACTTATTGTTGTTAACGTTCTTCACGAGCTTCCTTGTATATTTTTTCTCATCATTTCCTTATCCATTCAAATTGTCTTATTAACCAAAAGTCTAGGGTCTACTTGCCGTTGGCCATGGCAGTTTCACCATACTCGGGAGCGAGAGGTCTTGTTGAATTTAATGCTATGACAACCTCATTTAATGTTTGATGCATGGACTCAATAACTCAGTATGATTTTTGTCTGCCACGTGGCTAACTTCTTGCCTAACAGGTGTCTAAGTGCCACAAGGTCTGGGCCAGTGTGGGTTTTTTTGTGGACTTGTTGTTTGAGTTTCATCTACTAGATTGTGACTAAATGCCTGTTTAGGCCATCCAAGGTAGTTGTTGGTTGGGTTGTACCTTCAGCACCCACGGTGAGGCGGCTAATATGTTTTAAAATTGTTGTACAAATTGTGTAAATCAAACAAAATAAATAGATTCATATCAAACAACCACTTTGAATTTCAGAACAAGAACATACTGGAATTTACAGAAATTCATAATAAAATAAAACTAGTAAAAGGAAGCAAACCGAAACCTATGTGATACCACAGTTTCCTTAAAACAGATTTACCGTCTCCCGATGGATGCAAAAGGTACGCCGGCGTCTGTCTCCCAAGATACGGCGGTCAAAACTAGCTAATGCAGAAGCACCTTTTGAATAGTTTCGACAAACTTAATAATGGTTGCACTCTCTCTAACAAGAACCAAAGAAGAGACTGGCAAAAAAAGATAGGAAATTTTTCTTTGGTATAAAAAACATCTCAAACTTTTTTTTTATCTCAAAACAACACCTCCATTTTCCATTAAAAATCTCTCTTAAACTTTTTTTCTAAGTTGGAGGAGAAAAGCTTTTTTGTACTTGTAAGGAAGAGGTCTTAGCCATGAAGGGTACCATAAAACCTAGCATTAATAGCCATCAACTCTAGCCTTTAGGGCTAAAGTTACAAAGGTGCAAAATTCCCATGTGCATAATGATCATCAACTCCATCATTAAAAGATGAGAGTTATAAAGGTTGAATAAATAAATAAATAAAAACATATATATATATATATATATAATGCTATTTAAATAATCCAACTAGATGGGTCGCAAAATAGATACGGGTATTGGGTCACAACTTGATCCACACCCAATCTAAAACATATGCACAAGACCAGCCCAATCTAGCATAGCACATAGCCCATGCCCAAGACTAAGTCCAACACATGTACATATACAAGTCTAGGCTAGTTCAGACCAAGACTAAAACTAAGTCCAAGTCCAAGTCTAGGCCCAAGCCTAACTTTTATTGATACCCACTTTATGAGACAATTCTCATTTACAACTCAATGGTTTTGGCCCATTACTTTTATGTTGTAATCTTCTCACTTGAGAGAATACAAAACCAATCAGACTTACCTCAACCGGCAGTTGGGTCCCACTTTAATTTCGAATTAAAGTTGTCGAAAATCATTATTTTCCAACATGCCCATAAAAAATTGTTATATTATTTTTAAGATATAAATTTTTTGTAAACAATATACAATTATTTTAAACTCAGTAAAAGTATTATTAGGTATCCATCACCAAATATATAAGATAATAATTAATAAAGTATAAAATTGTATATATTTTAATAAAAAAATATACAATATTTTAAACTTGGTAACAATTTAAGATAATTTCAACAATCTATAAAATAAATTATTATTGGTATATTTTCTGTTTGACTTTTTTGTGTAAAAAAAAAAAATATAAATAAATTCTTCTCCCACGTTTCCTTTATGCACTGAAACTGAAAGGTCATTCATAAAAATTGAAGTATCCATTTATAAGCGAAGTGACATGTATGCACTAATTATTATTGGTATATTTTCTGTTTGACTTCTCCCACGTTTCCTTTATGCATTGAAAGGTCATTCATAAAAATTGAAGGGCTTGTTTGGTTTGAGTTTTGGAGATGAATTTTAAAAAAAAAATTCTCAAAAATTATTTGGTTTGAGTTTTTTTCAAAAAATTTCTAAAAACACTTTCTCTCTCTTACACATCAATCAATCACTTTTTCTCTCTCATCTCTCATTCTCAATCACCTTTTCTCTCACACACATCTACTCAATTCTTCCAAAATATCAAATCATCCCAAACTCTCACAAAAAATTTCTCTCTCAAAATATACAACCAAACAAACTAAAAAGCTTTCTAAAACAACTCTCCCAAAAACAAACCAAACAAGCCCGAAGTATCCATTTATAAGCGAAGTGACATGTATGCACCAACTTGTCAGGCATAAAGGAATATTTTGAAAAGATAATTAAAAGTTATTTTTTTATTTTTTACTTTTTATTTTTTGATTTTTTGTTTTTTTGTTTTTTGTTTTTTTTTTGTGAGAGTAAAAGTAGAAAGTTGAAAAGTCACTTTTAACACACTTCTCAAAATAGGCCAAAATCTAACAATTTATAATATAGTTAGTCTATTTATAAAAAATAAAAATGACTGAATAAAAAATTACAATCATTTTAAACTTGATAAAGATAAACAATAAGTGTATTTTTTAAAATAAATTATTCATTTTTTTTAATAAACAAATATGATAAAATAAAATATTACGATTATCGGATCAACTTAATTTTTTTCATCGATAATACACATGGAGAACTCGACAAAAAGAATAGTTTGGATCATTGAAACAAAATTTGTGACCACATGGTCAAATTCAAATTCAAATTTAAATTTGAGAGAAGTTCAACCTTTCTTCGAATGTAGGATCCAAAAAAAGGTAAAACCCTCACATGTAAGAGAGAAACTATTTTTTCTTCTAGAAATTAGCAAGAGTCTAATTGTTACATAGGCCCAAACGAAAGAAATGATAGAGAAATGTCAATACATTATTGTACGGGGAAATAATATCCGTCGCCTTCTGTACTCCTCGTGTCTAAGCTTCATTCGTTTCTGAATGACCTGTGAACACAAAGACTGTGAGCTACCCGGCGGTGTGTTACCGGAAAAACCCTTCGACGATCAAGTTAGCACACTTAGAGAGAGAGAGAGAGAGAGAGAAGAGAGAGAGAGAGAAAGAGAGACAAAGGGGTAGGTAGCTCCGATAACCAGATGTTCCAGACCTGTGTATGGAGGCTCAGCACCGTTTATATAGTTTTTACGTGCCACCCCTCTATTTGTCCTCCTTTTGACGCGTGGATATGTTTCCCTGTCACATTCCTCCACGTGTAGGTGCAAATACCGCCAAACACCAAATGGCAAAACCGCCAAACAGTATTGACGCGTGCCGACGGCAGAGTTCTCTTTCCCCAGTCCTGTCACGCCGCGTAGCACTTCCTACCGAGCTATGCTTAGCATGGCGTCACGTCCTCATCTTAGGACTGTGCTAGTTGTCCGGTCTTGTCGGTAATTCCTGATCGTAGGCTCAACGGAGTTTCTACAATCACGATCGAGCTTTTGCTCGATCGAGTCCAGTCTTCTGAGGACAAATCCCATCTAACTTAGTAGATCACAGAACTCCACTGAGCTAGCAGTTTCACGTTGTCCTCGACTCAACCGGATTGGATCCTCGGTCCAGCGTGTACCCAAAGTTTGACCTAGTAAAGACCCTCACTCCGGTCCAAACTAGTTTGGCCCATTATTAGGTCACAAATCTACCTCTCAATTGCCCTTAATTTTGTCTATGCCAGCGTGATCGGCATTACATTCACTGGCTGAGTTCATTTTCTTTACGCGGTCGATGTCTGCCCAGTTTAGCACTCGGTCACCCGCATTCACACTTCAATTCACTGGCTCCAACCATGGCAGTCCTCATGCTTGGTCTTGCAACCTACTCGGTTTGAGGTTTGGCTTCCCAGTCTGTCTTTTCATGACTGACACCAGTCTCATCACAGACACGTGTCATTCCCCCATCAGCCTCATACAACCAACCTAGCTGTCCCACGTTGTCTCATCAGATTCAAACTTTGGCACATCTCTCATTACCATACATATATTATATGCCTCTTCACATCTTAACCTTCACTGTTTATCTTGTCCACTCTCTGTCGAGACATTTTTCCCTGAACCTGTGCCGTCATTTTTGATCCCTAGTGCTCAAATCAGAGCATCTACTGCATCGGTCCTCCGTCGCTGCCGCCGTTGGGGTTGCGTTTCTCTGATTGAAACTCCAATTATAGCTCCAACTTGGTAAGTCCTTCGTATCCTCCATGTGACTCTGTTATTTCCTTTGTGTTTTTGAGGTTTTTCACGCTTTCTGTATGTTTTTGGGCTTAAACCTCCACATCTGTATTCAGGGTATGATAATAATAGCCAAACACTACCAATAACTCGATTAGACTAGGGTTTCGCCCCACTTTTGATATCGAAAACTTCCTGCGCCCTCAGTTTTCCACATCGTTCATCATCTCCTGTGATGAATAGACGTGGATCTGGGTTACAACACTTGATTGAGCTAGTAAACCATGGCTGACCAAGCTACCATCTGGCTCTACCCACGTGGCTGCGCCGTCACTTGACACTTTGTTTTTAAATATAGAATCTTAGGAGACCAGGCACACAAACACAAGGGCTCTCAAAGATCGAGCCGCCATCGTGCACATCTTTGCTAACTCAATACCGCTGGGTTGACTAGGCCGGTCTTTTATGGGGCACTATCGTTTCCTTGTAAACACGTCGGGAGCACTGGCCGCGTTCCGAGAGGAATACGGTGTTCCAGCCGATGTACACTTAGAGCTCGGTGAAGTGGATATAAACCCATAGGGCAAATTGGAGTCTTGTCCCTTCACCGTGTTGAGCATAGTTGAAGGAGGGCTGTGCTTCCTAGTACAGCCCCTACTGTGTGAGTTCTTGAGACGTACCGGGATGGTTCCTACACAAGTATCTACCAACACTTTTAGGATCATAAATGAAGTGGCTGAGCTAAATGACCGGCTAGGATTACAGTTGGGTTTGGTCGAAATACTGCGCCAATACACGCTCGATCGAACAAAAGATGGCTACAACTATTATTTGAAAATACGACCGGGCAAGGACATGCATGATGATGATTTCTTCTGGATGTCCGGTAACTATGAGACAACTGACGTGCCCGGTTGGTACATCAGCAAGGACTTCAGTTGTTATTGTAAATCGATCTTTTTGACTAGTTAATTTTGTTAGTATTGATTGTGCTGAGCTAATTGCCTTCTTTTTACAACTATCGAAGAGTTATAAGCCAATTATCTATACTCGAACGAAGAGGCGATCAGGGTCACGCTAAGATATACGCACTGAGATTGCCATTAACTTTTCGGTTATGTACCAAGCTACCGCTATTCAGCTCATCACAAAAGCAAAGCCACAGATTTTCTACAGGCGCCTTCACTGCCTCCAGATCCAACACTTCTAGACATCCCTTTCATCCGCTTGATCGAGGCAAGAAATGGCAAAGAGGAGTTGAATTAAGAACCTCATCACTATTACTTCCACAAAGCTACCGAACAACCCACCACCTGTGCCAACGACCGGTCAGAGCTCGGGGATCGTAATTGCCTTAGCCTCTATGGCTGCTCCAAATGCTTCGATGCCCCAAGCTAGTAAGCGCGCTCGTTCGGCTGATCTATCTGTCGAGCTCGTAGCCGAGCTAAACACAGAGCAGCAGGTGTAGGATGTTGAGCCGACACCTCCATGAAAGCCCAGGTTTAAGCATCGGGGTAAAGAAATCCCGGCTAATGCTTTTGTTAAGGGAGATAAGAAGCATCTTTTGGCTTTTCATTTGTCAAAATTGTTATTGCAATCGAGTGATGTGACCTGGAACAATCATGTTCCTGACACCCGGTTTGTAAAATCCGCGGTCAAGTCTATGACTAGGGTATGATTCAAAATTTCATCAAGTCTTTGCTCGGTTGATTTCTTTGCTTTGGCTAACTTTCTTCTGATTTCTTGCAGGCTATCCAAAAACAACACGTCGTCATAGACCGCGTTGTCAACTTGCGTCATAAAGTGACCGAGCTAAATAACACTGGCAAGAACATCTTGGCTGAGCTAATGCCTCACTTGAAATTGCCAACGCCGACAATGTCAGGTTTCTTGGCTAGCACGGTAAGGCTGAGCAAGAAAGGGATGCACTCCGTGCCGAGCTAGAGGAGCTAAAAAGGCAAGGCAGAAAGACATGGATGAGGCCAATAATCTCGGCTTTAAGGAGGTTGAGGAGAGCTACACGAAACAGGTTGAAGCCACCAAGGACATCTTCTTCAAGTCCGGTTGGAAGGCAGCCTGTGAAAAACTTGGCCAAGGATCTGAAATCGAGGTGTTCATCTCTCCTCCCCCGCCTTCCTACCGGTCTATATGTTGCCTTACGCAAACGACATCTTTAACTCGTTACAATAGGATGCCGAGGAAGAAGCTGGGGAAGAGGAGACCGGCCAAAAAGAGGCCGACGACAAAGAAAGGACTGCCATGGTCGACTTGGAAACCGCCATAGAGGGAGCTGGAGATGACTTTGCTGACCTCTCATCCTTAGTCTAGTTTTGAATTCACTTTCTTTTTTTTTTTTTTTTTTTTGAACTTTTGTAATCGAGCTACTTGCCCCAACTCCTGTACTTGCAATCTCAATCAATGAAAATTTTTACAACTTTTGTCACCTGCAATCATATTGCGTGCCTTCTTTGCAACCGTGCAATATTCTTGAACAAAGCATCTATTCATTTAACCATGCAAAACATCTTAGCTAAACACTTGGAGTTGAACTAGTTATTAACTCCTTTGGTTGGGCAAAACATCTTGGTTGAGAACTTGGAGTTGAAGAAGTCAACAATCCGTTTGGCTAGGTAAAACATCTCGGTTAAAAATCTGGAGTTGAACAAGTTATCAGCTCTTTTAGCTGGGCAAAACACCTCGGCTAAGAATTTGGAGTTGAACAAGTCATCAACTCTTTTAGCTGGATAAAACATCTCGACTATGCACTCGAAGTTGAACATGTCATCAACTCCTTTAGCCGGGCAAAACATCTCAGCCAAAAACTTGGAATTGAACAAGTTATTAACCCCTTTAGTCGGGCAAAACACCTTGGCTAAAGCTTTGGAATTGAACAAGTCATCAACTCTTTTAGCCGGGCAAAACACCTCGGCTAAAGATTTGGAGTTGAACAAGTCACAACTTTTTTAGTTGGATAAAACATCTCGGCCTAACACTTAGAGTTGAACAAGTCATCAGTTTCTTTAGCCGGGTAAAGTCACCTCGACTGGGAGACAGTTACCCTTATTCATTTCAAACCATCACAAAATTTCTAAGTACAGTAATTCATTTCCATGATATACAGATTACCACGACGATTAAAGAATTACATTGGTAAATGGAAGGGAATGCCTGTCCTCCACAAAAATTACATTGAAAGTTCAAATTAAAAATAGTACAATTTTAATTGGTTGTGTTCCATGGCCGAGGTATGGCTTGGCTATCTAAATCTTCCAGACGGTATGTCCACTTTGCCTGCCAAATCAATTATCTTATAAGGTCCTTCCCAATTTGCCCCTAGCTTTGCTTCGCCCGACACTAAAGTATTGCCCATCACCTTCTGCAAAACCCAGTCTTCGACATTGAATTGTCTAGGGTGAACTGTCTTGTTATACTTTTTAGACAGTTCTTGCTGGTATGACGTGACGTGGACTAATGCCGTTTCTTTGCGTTTTTCAGCAAGGTCTAATTCAAGGGCGATGACTTCAGCGTTCAGATCTAGCTAAAAATTTTCACTGCGGATGGTGGCATACCAATCTCCAATGGGATGACCGCCTCCATACCATATGCCAAAGCGAAAGGTGTCTCTTCGGTTGAGCGTTTCGGCGTTGTTCAATAGGTCCAGAGGACATTCGGAAGTTCCTCGGTCCACTTGCCTTTGGCTTTCTCTAGCCTTTTCTTCAATCCATCTAGAATGGTCTTGTTTGATGCTTCGGCTTGGTTGTTCGACTGAGGATAGGCTGGTGTTGAATTGTAAAATTCTATCTTCAGCTCCTCACAGAATCCTCTGATCAATCGCCCATTAAACTGGGTGCCATTGTTGGAGATCAAAGCCTTGGGGACTCCAAACCGCGTTATCATATTTTGCCAGACGAATTTCTTCACATCATTTTCTTTGATAATTGACAGGGGTTCCGCTTCTACCTATTTGGTGAAATAGTCCGTTGCCACAATGAAGAACTTGTCGTTGCCTGGAGCGGTTGGGAGTGGTCCCACGATGTCTAGCCTCTACATCGCAAACGACCAATGATTTGTGAGAGGAAGAAGCTCTTTGGCCGGCTGATGGATCTGGTGTGCGAACTTCTGGCACTTCTCACATTTCTTCACGTCCTTCTGCACGTTGGCCTGCATGCGCGGCCACCAGTATCCTTGAGAGATAGCACGGTAGGCCTGAGATTTGCTGCTAATATGACTTCCACACATTCCCTCATGGATCTCAAAAAGAAAAGCATCGACTTTGAGTGGATGGACGCACTTCAGGTATGGATTGGTGAAGGATTTCTTATACAGGGCGCTGGATGGAGAGAGCTAGAACCGCTCAGACTTCACCCAGATCTTGTTTGCTTCTTTCTTATTGGTCGGCAAGACTCTTTCTTTTAGAAAGAGAATGATGGGGTCCACCCAGAAGGGGCCTAGCTCGGCGGAGAAGACTTCCGGCTTTTTTGGTTCTTCGATACTAGGCCTTGCAAGAAATTTAATCAGGAAAGGACTGGGGGCGGACTGGTTGGAAGCTAAACCGACTAATTCATCTACTCAGCCATTATCATCTCGGCCGATTTGTTGAACTCTCATGGCTTGAAATTTCTTGATTTGTTTCCTTACCAAGGTTTGGGACTTGGCCATTCTGTCATTTTTGGCTTCATATTCTCCAAACACTTGGTTTACAATGAGTTGGGAGTCGCTGTAGACCATTAGCTTAGATGCTTGCAGTCGGAGCACGCTTTTCAGTCCGGCTAGCAGCGCTTCGTACTTAGCTTCATTGTTTGATGCTGGAAACCCCAGCGTGATTGAATGTTCAATGGTCAGTCCATTTGGTGAGATCAAAAATACGCCTAGCCCGGCTACTGTTTGAAGAGCCATGGACAAAATTTTTCACATTTCGTTGATAAAAAGCTTCCCACATTCTGCGAGGTCTTGGGACTTTAGGAGGTTTAAGTGTTCTGAGTTGCTCGGCTGCTCGGCTATTTCTACGTCAAGCGTGCCGGTGATGATTACAACTTGCATGGCTTTATTCCCTCCTAGCGAAGCAGTGTTGGATCCAATAGGTTGTATTGTTATTCCCAAATCCATCAGCGCATTGCCAAGAGGTGGTTATTTTTGAAGTGAAGGGTTTTTGTTCGGGCGCACAATATTCGCGATGCCTACCCCCTCAGCTCGATTGCGTCGATAAGGTTCACTGGGTAAACTGGGTAAGTCCTAGGTGAGAATTCTGCAATGAAGTCGGCCAATGCCTGGGCCTTGATGGCGGTTCTAGGTTGAAACTTGATGTCGAATTGTCCCAACTTGACTGCCCACTTCAAGATTCGACCGGAGAAGTCAGCCCGCTCAAACAAGGCTTTCAATGGAAACTCAGTCAACACAACGATCGTATACGCATGGAAGTAATGTGCCAACTTCCTGTAGGCCATCATCAACGCCAAGGCCAGTTTCTCAAGTGGCAAATATATCGACTCCGCGGGAAGCAAGGTCTTGCTCATGTAGAAGATCGACAAATGTTGTATGCCTTCTACCTGAATAAGCATTACGCTGATAGCATGTTGAGAAACAACCAGATAAAGATAGAGTTCTTTGCGTTGCTTTGGCATAATGAGGAGTAGAGTAGAAGATAGATACGTCTTTAGCTCGGCTAAGGCTCTGTCGCATTCTTCGTCCCATGAAAAATTGGACTTAAGAGCTTGGAAGAAAAGGTGGCAACGATCTGATGACCGATTAATAAATCTATTGAGCGCGGCTGCCATCCCGGCAAGATGTTGCATGTCCTTTATTGAGTTGGGCTGCTTCAATTCTTGTATGGATTTTATTTGAGAGGGATCAGCCTCAATTTCTCAATTGGTGACTAAAAAACCCAAGAATTTCCCTGATTCCACGCCAAAGGAACATTTTGAAACGTTCAACACAGCCTGTGTTGTTTGAGAATGATGAACATCTCTGCTAGGTTGGCTAAGTGGTCGGCCACACATTTGCTTTTGACAACCATATCGTCGATGTAAGCCTCTATCGTACGGCCGAGAAAAAGGGTGAACATCTTGGTGACCATCCTCTGGAAGGTCGCTCTGGCATTTTTTAGCCCGAAGGGCATGACTCTGTAACAGAATAATCCCCTTGGGGTGGGGAAGGAAGTAACTTCTTAGTCGGGTTCATGCATAGCAATTTGGTGGTAACTGCAGTATGCATCTAGGAAACTCAGCCTTTCATGCTTGGCTGTGAGGTCTTCCAGTTCGTCAATCAGGGGCAAGGAGAAGCTGTCTTTGGGGCAAGCTCGATTGACCGTCTTGTAATCGACACCACCATTTCCCATTCTTCTTTGGTACCACGACAATGTTGGAGACCCACAGAGAGTAGTGTACCTCCTGGATAGCCCTTGTTTCAAACAAGTTCTTCACTTCTTCCGCCACTACCTCGACGTGATGAATCGCTGATCTCCGCGTTCTTTGAATGACAGGCCGAGCAGCCGGAAAGACGTCGAGTTGGTGGCAAATGAAGTTCGAATCTACGCCAGGCATATTGTAAGGCATCCATGCAAACACTTCGATGTTCGAGATTAAAAAATTTACCATGTCCAACTGTTCTTGGGCGGTTAGGCTGGATCCTAACAGGAAGAACTTTTCAGGATCATTTTCATTGATCCGTACCTCTACCAAATCCTCTACAGCCTTCTCTTCGGCCCTCGTACCTACATCATCCAAGACACTTTGATCTTTCGATCCTTCAATCATTTGTATGAAGCCTTTGGTAGCTCGGTTTCCATTCACGGCCACAAAACACTGCTTGACCATGACTCGGTTGCCCCAAACTTCTTTTATCATCCCTGTTGCAAAGGAAAACCTCATGACTTGGTGGTGAGTCGACGCCACCGCTTGCATAGCATGAAGCTATCCTCTGCCTAGGATCAAGTTATATGTCGAGGGCACCTTCAGCACCCAGAATTCCACTTGCTTGATGACGGACCCTTCTTTGACCAATATGATGATCTTTCTTACTGGCCACTCCAACTACGAGTTGAAGCCAACTAGTGGTGAGGTCACTGGGGTCAAGTCTCTGTTATTCAATTTGAGTTGTTTGAAGGCGTCATAATACATTATTTCAACCAAGCTGCTTTGGTCGATCAAAATGTGCCTAATGTCAAAGTCCTTCACACGAAGTGTGACCACCAACGCGTCATTATGCGGCTTTTGAATGCGGTCAAGATCTCAGCTAGAGAAGCTGAATACATCCTTTACCTCGATTTTGCCCTTCTTGACGGTGGGTTAGACTGACAGAACCTCCCTCATATGCTCCGCTTTCTTGATCATCCCCTAGAGCTCGCATACCTGCGTCGGCTCGACGATCCCATAGATCACATTGATTACCCCTTGGGGGGTGCTTCTAAAGCAGCCAAGCCGTTTGGCTCGGTTTGAGCGTTGGCTGAGGCCTTGACGCCTCCATCAATGTAACGGTCCAGGTGGCCGGCCGCCACCAACTCTTCTAAGTGCTACTTCAAAGGGACATAATCTTCTGTGTGGTGCCCGCGTCTGTCATGGTAGGTATAATGGTACCTCGGATTGAAGCCTTGTTACGCATCGCCAAGCTTAACAGGCCACCGGATGTATGCCTCGTCTCAAATTTCGCTAAGTATGCGGTAAATTGGGATTTTAAAAACTATGGTGATGCCCATTCGGCGTTCAACTTTCTCTTTGCATCTTCAGCAGCATCACAGGGGTAGTTATCTCAGTCGTTGCGATGACCCTTACCCCGATGTTGCGGTTTACATCGTGATCTGATTCTCTTTCACGGTTGCTCGGACGGTTTGCCTCTTGTCCGACCACGTGAACCTTTCTGGCCACTCTTTTGTCCGCTACCACCGGATTTGCCTTCGTGGTGGCCATAGTAGCATCATCCTCAACTTGGATGTGCTCGTTGATGCACTATATTAAAAGCTCCATGGTTGTCGGTTACTTCATGGTGAGCGAATCTCGCAATCTATGTCCGACTGGGAGATCGCGTTTGTATTGGGTGATTGCAAGGTTGGTTAGGCAATCAAGAATCTCATTGAAGGTTTCCCAATACTTGGCGTTGTATGCCTTTAGTGAGTCGCTCAGTTCCATCTTGATGCTCAGAAGGTAGTCAACCTCTTTAGGCGTTTGGGTGTTGGTTTTGAATCGGGTCACGAATGCCTCCGCCAGCTGCAGCCACCTTTCCATACTTTCCTCCGGTATATTGTTCATACTATGGATGCATCACGGTGGGAATTTCTTCTTCTTGTAATACAAATACTCTGCCAATTGGCCTTTGGTTGGTAACCTTCCTAGAGTTCTGATTGGTCTCTGTCTTATGATTTTGTTGCTCAACAGTTCCAGGCTTGGTTACCCATAGTTGTTGCTCGCTAGTAGCATGTGTATTTGCACTCATACGCTCTCTTTGATTTCTATCTAGCTGGGGACATTCGAACTTTTTATGTCCCATCTGTTGACAATGATAGCACTGAATCAGCCATGCTGGTCCTTCTTGGAAACTTTCCTTCAGATTTTGTTGTTGTGGTTATGGCTTTGAGTAGGGCTTTGAGGTTGAATTTCCCTTCTGGCTCCTCTGAGGTCCTACAGATGTCTGACCCTCTTTTTGCTTGTTCCAAATTCTCATAGCATCGACTATTTCTCTTTCAAATTCTAATGTCGTTCTCAATACCTCTACGTATGAATGGAGCTGTTACGATAGAACTCTCCGCTTAGGGTAAGATCCAACCCCCATTCAAACATTCTTGCTTTCTCTTCATCATTTTCTACATATCTAGTTGCGTAGCGGGGTAATTTTTCAAATTTTGCAGCGTATTGGGTTACAGTCATATTTCCCCGCTCCAGGTTTTGGGATTCCCTGACTCGCTCTCGACGAACTGTACATGGAAAATATTTATGCAGAAATAATTCCTTAAACTGGTTCCATGACATGTTTGTAATGTCACGAGTATTCTTGATTAGTTCCCAACAATGATCGGCTTCATCATCTAGTTCGAATACTGCCAAGGTTATTCTGTCGGCATCTTCAGTTTTCCCCATAGTGTCCAACATTTTCTCTATCTGCCGAAGCCAATTTTCAGCCACTCTCAGGTTTGGTACTCCTGTGAAGTTTGGGGCCTTTGTTTTTTGAAGTCTGAAAAGAGTCGAGTCCTCTCATTTTTCAGATTGTTCCTTAGTTGTCCTAGTTCTTCTAGAATTTGATGCCCGAGGTTATTAAGGATATTGGCTCTAGCGGGTACAAGTCCATGCTGATTTCTGGGACGGTTCTGGGCATTGTTGCTAGTCTCTGAGTAGTCATTAGCTCGCGTATCCACCATTCTATTCATGGCACGGGATAAGTTGTTTTCTATACTTGAAATTAAGGTTTAGTTTTCTTAGGTTGTGGCGAAATATTAAAGCAAGTAACAACCTACAGATATAGATCAAATTGTCACTTTATATAGTTACGATAGGTAAAATAATAACTACCAGAGTTTGGTTAATGGAATGATTACAAAGTGGAGATCGAAGAGTATGAAGGGGTAATAGCATCAATTAACACAATGATCATCTAAAATAAGGATAAATGATATAATGGAATGGATAACATTACGATTTCAAACGTTAATATGGTCAAGGTTATAGAGGTAGTGACTAAGCTAGATATTTAACTTGAAATTGCGTTGGCCATCCGCATTTCAAACTGAATATCCAAGGTTCGTCACCAAGTAAGGAAAATGAAACTATTTATAAGAAGCCTTGTGCTAAATATTTAGGGCTCAAAGGAGGTCAATTTTACAAAGGATAGTATATAAAATAGAACTAGATGGTCATGACTTAATCCTGAAAAAGAATGACAATGAATAAAGGTTACGAATACAAGATGAGGGTACAACGATCGATAGAAGACGCATAGAACTAATAGTACCCGTACTGCGCGATGTGAGGCCTTGCTCAGAGTTAAAACCACTTCTCGATCCTGAAATACGTCCTTATGAATCAATGTTATTATGCCCGAAATTAGAAGAAACGCCCTAAGGTAAGTCAAGAAAATTTCTGTTTTTGGTGTCTTTTAGTTGATAGAATAGGTAGTGATGTAACAATATAACGTAGTCGGAGCAAGGTAGTTTCTAACCGCAAGTCGAAACGCGTGGGTAAAGGTTGAACCTAGGCTCTGATACCAAGTTGTGACGCCCCAAAAATTGGGAACATCAGATAATATATTAACAATTAAATATAGGGTTTATCTAAAGTTATAAGAGTAGGAAACGCCACTAATGAGTCATTTAGCTAATAACCAAGCAAGATCCTAAGAAGGTCGGAGGAGTCAAACTAGCCTCCCTTCTAAGTCCAACCACCTTAGATAGCAAAGCTACTTTTTTGACAGATCTTGACAAGGTATTAACACAAGGCTTACATGAGTTGAAGGAGTATAAGGATAGGTTACAAATGTTATATATAAAAATTACAAAATCATATCTTCAAATACAACAAGCGATTAATCACTAACAATCTCATAATTGTGTTTAGAAAACTAGTTTCTAACTCTCATAGGATAGCCATACGTCTTCAAATATTTCAGCTTTGCCTTCGACCGATCTAATAGTCCTCAATACCTGGCATGAAACGCCGTGAGCTTTAAATGCCCAGTAAACGCACACACACCTCATCCATTTTTCCCAATTCAATACACCAACGTATTTATAACAAGCAAGTAATGAAGCATGATATTCAAGTCAATAACAACAATTTCAATAACAGAGGAAAGAAACATGACATTCAAATAGATAACAATGGCCACAATGTTAGTGGTAAGTATTCTAGAAATCCCCAAAGTGATTCCATCCTCCCAACAACAAGAATTGGACTTGGATTATTCGATATGCCCCATCTTTTGCTGCTTTGCAGACCTTACCCCGGATGCCTACCAACGGTTATATACCGCGTAGCGCCAACCGAGGATCTCAAAAGAGACGGTAAAATAAGGCCTTGCCCATAACCTCTTCCAATGTTATCCATCATAAGCACCTAAGGTCCGAATACAACCGATCCATTCAAGGGTTCCGATACAAACGCTTGCCCAAGACTTTCCTTCAATTAGGGAACACATCCCATCAATCCATACATAACACATTATCTCTTCATTATTCAAGTGATCGAAAACCCAATATCAACCCAATTAAGTTTCCCGTTGAGTTATAAGTTTTAAATTAAAGTTAGAACAACTTAATAAGGTAGCAATATCCACATAAGCATGAGCACCATCAAATGAAGAAAATAAGGAACATAACCATAATACATGCAATATCATACCAAGACATTTTCATATACTAACAATCATATTCATAAAGTCAAGAGCACAAAACATCAATGTAAACAAAATTTTCAGATTCAGAGTCACTTAAAGATCAAGATTAAAAGAACTATTTCAGATTTTTCCCAAATCCGGCCTTCCTATGGTTCGTAGAGAATTTTATCTAGTTTTCAAAAAAAAATTCAAAAATGGAATAGCTTTTCCAGATAATTAATTATTTCATAAATACTCCATCTCTGTCAAGATTCGTCAACCGTTACGAAAATCGGATTTTCTCACAAACTGCTCACTCTTTTTCAAATGAAACCAATTTTTCTTGAAAACTAACTCCTTAAGGAAGATTTTTAAATAACATTTAGGGTCAGAATATTTTTCTACATTTTTCTAGAATTTTCGGAAGTTGGCTGTAAAACAGATTTCTCTGGTACAATTCTTGAAATAAGAAAGTTGGTGAGAAAAGAGGTCAACTAGGAGAAATTTTTCACGTCTCTTGTGATGAAAACATGCTAAATAATATGTATTAAACTCAGAAATTTGAGGTGAAGGTGTGCCTTTGGAAATTTTAAGAGATTGATATGAAAAAAGGTAGCCTTATATCGATTAAGAGAAATACAAGAAGGTTAGAATCAAGGCTCAACTCCTTTCATTTTTAACACAAGAATTCCATCAAAACACATCTGAAATGAATGTTTAAAAATTTCAAGAGCATGTATTTGGAAGGAAAAATAAGAGAGAGTTGTGTTGTGGCTTACTTGATTGCCTAGTGAAGTGTTTGCATAATTTTTTCTCTTTTTCCTTTCCTCTACCACCAAAGCTCTCTTCCTCTCTTTTTCTCTCCTCAGCTGAAATGTGTAGTGTGTGAGTGTGTTTGATGTGCAAAAATGCTAGAGGAGAGGTCCTATTTATAGAAAAAAATTATGGTGAAAAGTCTAAAAAGCCCTTGGTTGGAATTGGATGGAAGAATTTGTAATTGGTTAGAATGGAATGAAATGAAGGTTGATTAAGAAGATCAATTATAACTTGGAACATGATTTAGTCCTAGTTTGGTCAAGATAGAACTAGATTGAAAACTAGTGCAAACATATCTCCATGATTTGGGAATTTAGTCAAAATTCTTCATGAAATCAAGCATTCTTCTCCCAAAAAGTACGCAACAAAGGGTTCCTCTAGGGTGGCTAGCCACTTGATGATGATTTGAGGGAATTAATTTATTTTTTTCTTGTGTACAAATGTTGGAAATTGTAGAATATAGTGTATAAAATAAGTTTTAAGGTACAAGTGTATATATATAATAGTACTTGTTTGGGGTCAATAAGTGATTTAATAAAAGTGTGAGGGCTTAGGGTTTAATTTATGAATTGAAACATTTATTTTAGTGTAGAATTAAACTAAATTAGGATTAAAGAATCTACTTCGGTTTGGATTTCTTGTTTTGACTAAAAAGACGATCAATTGACAAACGTGATAAAAATGAGAAAAACCTAGGGTTAATTAATCAGTATTAGAATATTAGAAAATGATTCCTAAGTTACTAAAATCAATTAGGGTTTGCGAGTTTTCAGTTGGCACATATATTTTGATCATAGGGTTAAAATTATAATTAATTAAGAAACTGAGGGACTTCAAGGAAATAATTTAAAGTAAGGGACTTTTTAAGAAAGTAAAATTTTCAAGAGCCTTACAACCTATCCCCCTTAAAACAATTTCGTCCTCGAAATTTTTGCCATTCTTCATGTCTCGAAATGTTGTGGGCAATTGGATCCTAATGCCGCCAACGTTTTTTTTTTTTAATCATTCAAATCATCTTCTCCGCTTAGGTTCTTCTCCGTTCTATCTAGAGTCGCCATTGCTCTCATTCTAATAATAGCGTTTTGAATTGAATTCTTCCCTGATTAATGACTAAGGAGATGCACTAATCTTCCGCGCTTCTTGAACTGTTCATTATATGGGTAATGACGTTGCTGCTCCAATGTGAGGGCTTATATTGCCAATTTCCTGATGTGGTGATCTACACTTTTCCTTGGTAGTTTGCTGATGCCATTGCGTTGGTTGATTTCTTGAGTCATGGAAACTAATCTATCTCCTTAAATAATAAAAATATTCCATCGGATGCATAAGTCGTCTCTTTTGGTAACAATTGATCAGGGCTTGATGTGCGAGTGACGAATCTATATCTAGGATGATGTTGGAGATTGATGCGAAGAAATGCGATGAATAAAATATATACTCAAGAGTTTTGAAGTACGAATATAAAGGCACCAAGACTTGGACAAACAAAAGAGAATTTACACATTTATGCTTGGATTACAAAATTCCTTCTAAGGAGTTCTAACTACTACCCTAGTTATATTTTCCTAGGTTAGCCATGGCTCATACTGTGGTTCCACGGGTTCATATATGGTATATTGTTCATACCCTAGGTGCATCGCCGTGGGACTTTCTTCTTCTTGTAATGCGAATACTCTGCCAATTGGCCTTTGGTTGGTAACCTTCCTAGAGTTTTGATTGTTCTCTGTCTTATGATTTTGTTGCTCACTGGTAGCATGTATATTTGCACCTGTGCGCTTTCTTTGATTTTTAACTAGCTAGGGACATTCGAACTTTCTATGTCCCATCTATTGACAATGATAGCACTGAATCGGCAGTGCTAGTCCTTCCTGGAAACTTTTCTTTAAATTTTGTTGCTGTGGCTGTTGTGGTTGTGGCTTTGAGTAGGGCTTCGGTGCCGTATTTCCCTTCTGCTTCTTTGAGGTCCTACAGATGTCTGACCCTTCTTTCGCTTGTTCCAAATTCTCCTAACATCGACTACTTCCCTTTTAGATTCTAATGTCGTTTCCAATACCTTGGCATATGAGTGGAGTCGTTGCGGTAGAACTCTCCCCCTGATTGTAAGATCCAATCCCCATTCAAACATTCTTGCTTTCTCTTCATCATTTGCTACATACCTAGTTGCGTAGCGGGCTAATTCTTCAAATTTTGCAGCGTGTTGGGTTACGGTCATATTTCCCTACTCCAGGTTATTGAAAAAAAAATTTTTTTGGTGACTTTAATGTGAAATTAAAGTAGGTCCCAACCATTGGTTGATATGGGATTAAATGGGTTTAGATTCTTTGTAACAAGGTCTTTACACCACAAAAAGAATGACCAAAAGCCATGAAGAATTTAATGATAAATTGTCTCATAAAGTTGACCTCATAAATGAGGTATTGGGAATTATGTGTAACTACCAATCCTACATTGATTGTAGAAGAAAGTTTTGATGGGTATTTAAACCTCAAGGTTATGAGAAGGACATAAGCCCTTTGGGGCATCCAAATTTTCTGAAGGAAATGAGGCATGGATGCTTCAAGGATGGGCTTTGGCCAAGACTATGGTCCAAGTTGGTTATGGCAAAATTGCCACAAGCGCGCGCGCGCACGCCTCCCGCCCGTCAGGACCAGGCTGGGTCCAAGTCCGTCTGTGGTTCGTGGGTCATGGATCTTGGATCTTGGGCTTGGGCTTGAGGCTTGCTGGAATGGGTTAGGTTTGGGCTGGGCTGGATTGGTGGTCCACCAATCTATTCTTTTTGGACCAGGTCTGCTGCAGGCCCAAGTCTGTTGCAAAAATATATATATACATATGTGTATATTGTGTGTAACTCGCACTTTGAATTCCCATCAGTTTTGTGCATTACTCCAGTGGTTTTGCAGGAATAATGGCCTGCATTAGTGGCCAGCCTTGATGGTTGGAGGCTCCTCCTCTCTCCCTCATTGTTTATAAGAGGAGGCGCATCTCTTTTGGTTTGGTACAAAATTTTTTTGCCTTCCAATCATATAGTCAGTTTGCTTACTATTATAATATTATTCTTGTGTGAGAGAGAGTGTTGCCCTTGTCAGTTCGCCAAGCTAATAGAAAGTACTTTTGCGTTAGCCGGTCTAAACCATCTTATCCTAGGAGACAGAAGTCGACGTTTCGCCAGCACCCACGGTGAGACGGCTAATCTGTTTTAAGGACAGTGTGGTATCACACAGAATTTGGTTTGTTTTCTTGTTTTCAATATTTCAATTAAACATGTATTTCTGTTACTCATGTTACATGTTTCATGCTCAAAAATGTAATTTATCATATATGGATTTATTTAATGGTCTATTATTTGATTTGATCAAATATTAATCTATTTGTCTTGTTTAATCACACAATTTAATTAACAATCTTAAAACAAATTATATGTGTTTATCATGAAATTAGATAAATAGATTCATAAGTAACGTGTAATAATCTTTTCCCTGGACGTTTTGATTAGGTTTCATTCCAGTTTAGTAGTTTTGATTAGAATATTAGCTTTATATATATGCATGTTATTGGTTGGTTTGTTCTAGTCAATCTGTACCATATAATAGGCCGTTGTTTTGGTTCTAATTTATGTAACTAGTTTATACATAATTTTATTTGGTTCTTGTTTAGCAAATTCAGGATTTGTGTGCTATTTTTTTATTGGGAAAATGGCACTGTTTTACATCATAAAATGCATGTCTTTTTATTTGATTTCTTATTTATTACATAAATGGATGTCCTATAGTGGTTGGTCCGAGCATTGCATATAATTTAATTTTATGAGTATGATTTTAATTTCCTACCATGATGTGTAGGCATCTTTATTTTATAGAGTCCGAATATAATTTTCATACTCAAGAGTCTTCAGTTGTTTAGTTAAAATTGACATGTTTTAAATTGTTCTAGAGTTTAATTCATGTGTTACATGCTTATTATTTCTAGAATTATTTATATGAGATGTTAATACATTTACATGCTAATTAGTTTCTTTGGTTTGAATATTATATACATGTTCATTGTTTCTATTTTCCTAATAAATTCACATGTTTATTAGATCTTAGATTTTTACAATAAGTTACTAATTGCTTTCTAATTTCTAGAATTATTCACATGAGTTATTTACATGTTTATTATGTAATTATTGATAGATAACTCATGATATTAAATTTTAATTTAAATATTTGGAGTTATAAAAGGTTTTGTAACTTATTTATTTATTTATATGTTTATTGTGTAAATTAATTGTAAATTTAATTTTGGATTTATTAAAAATTTTGTAACTTGGCTACATTTATTTATATGATAATGGTGTAATAATTTTTCTATAACTCTTGTAAATTAATTTTTAATTTAAATATTAGAGTTACAAAAGTTTGCAATTCATTTGGGAATCATATGTTTTATTGTATAACTTGTTAGCATAATTAGTTTTGCTATTAAAGTAATTGATTAGTTTTACAAGTTTCTTTAGATTGTTTGTTTGTATTTGTATTGTGGTTTACTACTAACTTTCTTTCTAAGCGAGGAAAGAAGTTTTAGACAAATAATAATCCTATTTGGATGGATTTACTTTTGTTTATAGTTGAAGCAATTTTTGCTTGAGATTTATTTGGTTTGTTTGCCAAGTTGTAAAAGCAAGTTTTATTTTCTTATATTGTTGTAGCAATTTTTTATATGTAAGTGTGGAACCTTGGGTTGTTTTAACCTAGTTCATCTCTTGTAATTCTATAAATTATTTCTCACGGACTAGGAGCCAACATGCTCTTGAAAGCTTTGTCAAAAGATTAACTGAGTTTTAAGTGGGACCGATGTGACCCTCCAGTCTTCTTGGGAACATTCTTAACCATGTTTGATTCTAGGTTTAGTGGTGAGACTAATTTTGAATTAACTTTCAACTGTGGGATTTTCTAGTGTTAAGTTTAATTTCTGAAAACACAGAAAGTGATATTCTGGTGTATTTTTCAGAAATGACAACTGTCACCGATGCTGTTGCTACTACCAATGTTGGTGGGGATCTGAACCCCGGGGCAACTGGTTTGCCAACCCCTATTGCTGTGACTTTTATGATTAACCCTGGTGTTACTCCGCCTGTTCCGGGAGGACCACTCAGTCACCATAAGCGCCCAGAGAAATTTGCTGAGGTGAACTACAAGAGATGGCAGCAAAAAATGTTGTTCTACTTGACCACACTGAACCTTGCAAAGGTTTTGAGCGAGGATCCTCCAGCCGTGGTAAAGAATGAGCCAGATAGGAAGAAAGTCATGTCACTTGACACATGGAAGCAAACAGACTATCTTTGCCAAAACTATGTGTTCAACAACTTGGCAGACTCACTCTACAGTGTGTTTTGTGCCAAGAGCTCAGCAAAGGAGTTATGAGAATCTCTGGACAAGAAATACAGGACTGAGGACGCTGGGCCAAAGAACTTTGTCGTTGGCCGGTTCCTGGACTTTAAAATGGTAGATTCAAAAACTGTGATAAGCCAAGTCTAGGAGTTCCAAGTGATCTTGCATGAAATTCATGCTGAGGGGATGCCTTTGAACGAGTCATTCCAAGTTGCTGTGATCATTGAGAAACTTCCCAATGGTTGAAAAGACTTTAACAACTACTTAAAGCACAAGCGCAAGGAAATGTCAATTGAAGAGCTAGTTGTCCAACTCCGAATTGAGGAGGATAATAGAAAGAAAGGAGGGAGTACCTCCTCTGTGAAGGCCAATGTCATTGAGCATGACAAATCTTCTGGGATGAGGAAGAAGCCTCCTGTGAACAAGGGCTCAAAGCTGGGGCTAAGGGGTGGTGTTGCAAAGAAGCCAACATACAAGCCGCAGGAACCTGGTTATCGATTCTTAGGGAAGTGCTACAACTGTGGTAGTGAGGGGCATCAGGCTAGTAACTGCCGCAAGTAGAATAAGCCATATAAAACCAAACCTTGTGCTCACATGGCAGATGTAGACGTCCCCGAACGTCCTGGGAGGGAATCCCGTTTTGTTCATTGGGCTCACTACAGTTCAGGACTCAATGTCATGGTCCTGTATCTAATCTCGCAGAGTGCAATGCAAGACCGATGAATAATCAAAGAGTCCAAATCCGGCAAATCGTTTTTGAAAACAGATTTTTTGAAAGAAGTGCCAAACATGGACTGCTTTGCCAGATACAGAGTCGTCACCTAAATATTTTGTTTTGGGAGAATTTAGGAAACCCTGACTCATGCCTAAAGCCACGTGTCCGTCATCACCAAAGTTGCCTCGGCTCGGGAACTTGGGTACGATTGGAGAAGGTCACTTCGTGAGCACCCCCGCTCGCCCGATCAAAGATCGGCCTCTACTAACCATGATATCGAGTTTTGAAAACATTATGTGCTCTTATTCTGGTTATTAGCCTAGATTTACTACGTGATGCACACAGCATACAAATATAGACCGGATCGCCTGAATTGGAACAAAACATCTCATGTTTGTTTTTTAAAGCGGTTTGCTACTCATAAGTAGGCTTAAAATGTGGATTTGCCACCCTCAGGTGGGCTTAGAAAACATGATGTTGTGTCACGACCTAAACCCGCCCCTATGGGTTTAGCACCGTAACCGGCCAGTAATCCGAGATTACCGAAGGCCTGCTTAACAGTAAGACAGTAATACAGAGTACAGGGGCATGGCGGAAGCTAATACAGTAAATAAACAATCTCCAATGAGCTGTGACGGTCTGTATGCAAAAGACTTTTCATACATATATGCAGACAATGACAAAACAGTATGTACAATATTTACAACCATTCAGAACAGTACAGTAACAGTACAGTAACAGACTATACAGATTACAAAACAGATACGGAGACAGATGGGAGAAGTTAAAACACCCCTAAACCATAGCTAGACAGGCTCGGAACCTCGCAGTGAGGCACAGTAGTTGGCTTAACAAAACTGGAGTTTACCCCGACGCTCCTAGCCGCGGTCTGGTGCCTGAACACCTACATATATATATGAGCAGTGAGCTAAAGCTCAGTGAATAACATAAAGCGTAAAGGGGTTTAGAATGAATGTCCTTCAGTATGGAAAACAGTTGTTTCAATCAGTATATCAATTGTTCAGTACAGTAAACAGTCATATGTGGTACATCCATTAGCATAGCAGTACAATAAACAGTAGGTCTAAAAAGACCGAACAGTCATTGATGGCCATCAATCAGTAAACAGTAGTGGTTCCAACAAGGGAACCGACAGAGATCTCTATAACAGTAACAGTCAGTAACAGTAGTTGCTAAGGATGCCACAATACAGTTCAGAATATAGGACATACATTTATTCAGTTAACAGTAACAATTCAGAAACAGTACAGTTCAATTGTTCAGAAGATAATCATTTTTGAACATATCTTTACACAGTTGTTACTCACAGAGTTCTGGACTACAGTAAGCTAGAGCGCTTCTCCAGTCGCCAACCCTACACAGTTTACAGAACGAACACACTCTAAGCTACACAGTTGGGAAAGATAATAACTTAATCCCTAATTGCCTCGGTGTGTTCTACATCTATATCCTCATTAAGATGTCTTAAACTAGGCCTAAGAATGCCTAGGATGGGATGAGGATGCAAAGATGCATTCAGAAAACAATTTCAGAATTTCAGAAAAACAGAGGTCCCGCTCGAGCGTAGGTTACTCTGCTCGAGCGGACATGCAGACAACGGTTCTCGCTCGAGCGTCACTTCCCACGCTCGAGTGGACATGCAAAACAGTCAAAAGTACTGGATGCTCAAAAATCACGCTCGATGGGCGCTCGACACCCGCTCGAACGTAAGACACAAGGTCCCGCTCGAGCGTCAATTATTCCGCTCGAGCGGACTTCAAAACAGTGCAAAGTACTGGGAGCACGAATTTCCCGCTCGAGCGCCACTTTCCCCGCTCGAGCGGGAGTCCAAAATCTGGAATTTCCAGATTTGAACTTCCAAGCTCAAATCAAGCTCAAATGCACAAATTTCGATCCTCTTGGGCTAATTTTCTGGAAAATACTTCAAAACCCATAATATTACATGTTTCAAAGATCAATTTGATAAATCAAAGCCCAAGGGTGTTTCAATTAAATCCAATTTCAAACCAAATTTCATGAACATGCTACAAACATGACATGCATGAGTTTAAACCACTTTCAAGCTTCAATTTCATGCTCTAAAGAGCCAAATCTTACAAAATCAAGATGAATTCATGATCTATTCTCAAAACATGGACATGCATGTGAGGAATTATGAACTACAACCTCAAAACTTCAATATATATACATGCATGCAACAATTAAGCTTCAACACAACAATTTGAGCCATAAATTGGCTCTAGACTCAACTTTGCTCTAAACCATGCAAGAATCAACTCAAAACATAAACAAGAAGACAATGAATCTACCTTAAGTCTTGTAGTTCAAGAAGGGAGCTCAAATATGCAATCTCTTCTACAATTTCTTCAATTTCCAAGCAATTCACAAGATAGAACTCAATTTCTCTCCCTCTCCCTCTCTTGGTCGGTTAAGTCTAAGGAATGAGCTGATGAAATGCTTTGTTGAATGAATAATAAGGCTCAAATATGTTATGATAAAGGGCCCACTAACATGGCAATTCCGTAAATAAGGCAACTTGTTTAAATTAGCTTATTTTAATCTAATTTAATCATACCAAATCACTTTTCAGATAATGACACCATAATTTCACATTAATTCTAATTAACACAGAACATCAATCAATTTCTGGTTCGGCCGCCGATAAGGCCTTCAATTTGCAGTTCAAATATAAAACATGAACAGATACTCAAACAAGCAACAGATAGAAATGCAATATGACAGATATACTTAGTCAATTCAATTTCAGATTTCGGTCAGTCAGTTCAGTATTTCAATTACTTCGATTATCCATCATAATCAGTCTCAGTTTAGCAATGATCGGTAATTAATTGGTAATCAGTGGTGAGGGTTATTACATGTTGCCACTCTCAAGTGGGCTTAAAACTCGCAGTCGATGCATTATTCCAATTCGGATAATCCAACCTTCACGCACAGGCATTCAGGCAGTTATATCACATAAGCACATAGCCTCATGGCAAGCATACTATCATGGCAATCACTCACACACATGCAAGGATGCGAAAGCATAAATACCTACCGAGTACTCCAAGCCAAAGAAAGAAACTAGTTAGTAATCAATGCATGACCCTAGTTCATGTTAAAATGGCTAATGCAACACAAGCAAAATGCAACTACAATAGGCTCAGCTATTCTAAAGATGGCATGTGGAATGCTACAACTAAGAAGTATTCAACTCGGAATTGAAATACAATGCAGTTAGTATGATGCGCCGAGCCCGGTGCATGCAAGACAGATGAATGAATGCAAAACATACGAGCATAAGTATGCTAATTGAAACATGCCCTAAACTAACCATCATAAGCTAGTGAATAAAAGGGAGAAAGACGTGGGGTTGGAAGACATACATCACACACACGCACACTTATTACAATTGTGCCCTCGACCGGAGGGTCCGAATAAATAATTACAGTCCGAATGAATAATAGATATTACAAAACCCTAATTAATTAACAAATTAACTAGGAAAGCAAGTAAATTAGCATGCAAGCTACATGGACCGCCTCAGCTCTGTTTCGAATGATGAAAGATGCATGCATGCTCGAGCTGTCTCGTCAGGAAATTCCTCGCGATGCCCCGATTTGCCTCTGTTCGCAATTAATCCCGGAATGTTGTGCAAGGCTTTAGAAGGCTGCTAATTTCTGGTTTGCTGCAACAGAGAGCAAGAAAAGGGGCATGGCAAAGTATTTTCACATATGTATGCACACCTCGATCCTCGTGCCACCAATCACGCATCTCGATGTATGATGGCCGAGGAGTCGAATTACATGACTCAATGTGAAATGAATGCACATGACAACACAACAAGGCCTAGACTCCATCATGGGTAATTCGAAGTGTCGGCGACCGGAAATTGAGACACGTTTCGTCACTTGGAGTACGAAACGTCCCTCGTTTCCCGTGCTTAGGCTAACTCCTATCCCAAACACAATGCAATGAGATGGCATACACAATGCGACTAACATGCAACCTAGCATATGCAATGCTATGGACTAAAATGGTATACACAATGCACGTGACATAACATGTCATACATAATGCTCTAACATGCAACCTAGCATACGCAATGCTATGGACTAAAATGGTATACACAATGCACGATGGACTTATACCAATATGAGTGGACCTCAGCCACACTCACATCAGTGGCCATATGATGAAAATGAGACAACCGAAATACATACAAACATGCACGAATGCAATGGACCGATCCTAAGGCACAACATGCAACTCTAACAAGGCATGGCAAGGAATGAAATATGGCATAGGATGGCGCATGATACAGCTCTGAAATGGCATAAAATATGGTCCCGAAACATGCAAATATGGCACACAATGCAAGCTAGGGGGTTCGGGTACCGAAACTAGTGAAGTGCGTTACACTAGAGGTACCCAAAGCAATGCACCAAAGGCAAAACCAACCCCAAACAGACTGTAGGCAGGTCTGAAACAGTGGGGAAATGGCCTAAAATGATGGCTCGGAATGCAACGAAATGGAGCTCATTCAATGGTCCGAAAACAAGGCATACAAGTCCGACTCTCAAACACATTTAAAGAGTACAAAACATGGCAATATGGCATTCAAACAAGCTCTGAAATATGATGTATAATGAGCCCAAAACATGAACACACCTCAGTATATGCATGGAATGAACCTCAAAACTCAAAGTTAAGCATGGGTATTGAACTACAAGCATGCAAAACCAACATCATTCAACCATGAGATCCAAAAACAGAGCTAGGGAAGTCCAAAATAAGCACAATATCAGTTTAAGGCATGGCCAAAAAGTGTTAAAATCAAGGGTCAACAAAGCATGCAAAGAAAGCTAGTGAACCATGAGTTACACTACAACTATATGGAGCATATGAAAGCTCACCAAACCAGCCAAAAAAAGAAGTATGCCATGCCAAAATATGCCCAAATAACCACTGAAACTCAGTCAATGCATGCAAGAATGATGGGTTCCTTTGAAAGGTCAATAAGGGGGTTGTTCTACACATGCATGATAGACACACACAATGGAAAAACCACCTCTAGAAAGAAGTTCTGAGGGTCCTAAAACCCACTAAAAAGAGCCTTAAATGGATCTAGGAAACATGAAAATAAAGGCCCCTTTGAAAGGCCTTGAATGGGATTGTTCTACACATGCATCAAAGACACAAAATATGGCCAAAAGGGCTCTGGACAGAGTCAAGGAAGACCTTGAAACTCACAAATAATGGCTTGAAACAAGACTTCTCAACATGCAAAATGGAGCTCCTTTGGAAGGCCAACAAAGCTAGTAAAGAGAATAAGGGGTGAGAGGGTCACCCCTCTCTGATTTTAGGGCTCAAAAACACATCTAAGCCACTGAAAATCCACTGGATTTCAGTGGCTAAAAGGCCAAACCAAGGCCAATGCAAATGCTCAAATGCATGGCTCAAAGCATGAGGAAATGAAGCATGAAAGGGGGTAGATGACCCCAAACAAAAAAGAGTCCTTAAACAAACATGTTTAGAAGATCAAAACAAGATTTTTTCCAGTTTATGTCGAAACCCAAAAATGCTTGCAAATAGGGCTAAGTTATGAAGCAAAATAATGCAAAAATGGGGGAAATGATGACTTACCCTTGTAGCACAGCAATGCAGCAAGTTCTGGACCAAGAAGGTGAGCCTTCAACCTCTGAAAAACAGCTCCAAGGTGATTGAATGGATGGTGGAGGTGGTAGGCTATGAGGTGTAGTGTAAATGGCCAAGAATATTAGGGTTTGGAGCTTGAAGAAGAGAGCTATGGAGGGTGGGGTGTATCTATCTCAGCCAAATGTTTCTAACCCTTGCAAATAGAGAGGGAAGGTTTGTTTTATAGAGGAAGAGAGCCAAGGCTTCTTGGAGAAGCCTCAAGAAAGGGTCAAAGCTTCTCAAAGAAGCTTAAACAAAAGGGTCAAGCTTCTTGAGGAAGCTAGATCAAAGGGGTCAAGCTTCCTCAAGAAGCTTGACAAAAGGGTCAAGCTTCTCCTTGAAGCTAAGCAAAAGGATCAAATCTTCCTTAAGAAGACAAACAAAGGGGCAAAACCGGAGCAAATGCCTCCCAGCTGGCACAGCTGTATGCAACTCAGGAAGGGCAAAAAGCAGATGGCTGGCCGACCAGTTCAAGTGGTCGACCGGCCACTCCCCCTGGTCGGCCGACCAGGGGTCAAAAAGTTCAAGCTCAAAAGGTGGTCGGCCTACCCAGAAAGGTGGCCTCTCAGATGAATGCAGCTTAGTGGTATGGTGGGAGACCAGAAAATGTGACCCAAGAGAGAGGAAAACTAGCTTTCTAGCAAGGTTCAAAAGGGTCAGGAAGAAAAGCTGGTTGACCTACCCATATTGGTGGCCTCCCAGATGAGTACAACACAATGGTGGTATGGGAGACCCGAAATTGTGGCTCAAAAGTGAGGAAGACCACCTACCTGTCAAGAAAATCGGCTGGAGGAGAGAGAAATGGTCTCCAAAAGAATTGCTGGTCTCCCATCCCCGTACCACCTTCCTAACAATGAAAATAGGGTCCATGCCAAGAATGAACCCACACCGATGCAAAACGAGGGTTCGGGGGCCAAAACCTGCAGCCGGGGGCCCCGAAAACTGACTATGAAGCACCAGAGGTGGCGTACGACCACGAAGGTGGTCTCCCGGGCCACAGTGTCCCTCTAGGGAGAGGAAACAAGGTGTGTGCCAAAAACCGAAGCAAACGGAGGTAGTTAAGCGGTCCCGAACCGAGGCACACGACTGACGGCTCCGAAAATCAGAAACTGGTCTCCAAACGGGAAAAATAGCCTACGACCACGAAACGTAGCCTACGGCCACTGAGAGATGGTCTACGAGACCTCTCCCTCCCTTCGGAAAGAGAAAACAGAACTTGGTTCGCAAACCGAGGCAAAGCACAAAAGAGTCTCGAAGTCCAGAGGCAAGGCTCTCAGCCAAGACTCTGCAACCTCAGAACGAGCACAATATGCATCATCACCGAGTGCTCAATCGATGACGTCTAAGTCTTAAGGTCGGTAAAAAATGGGGTGTTTACAGTTGCCCCTCTTTGACAGAACTTGGAAGTCATAAGTGACGGGAGTGAATGTCAAAGCCCAGAGACGACCCATTTTTGACAAGGCCGAAGACTTAGACAAACAGGCAAGATAAAAGAGATGCGCCCGCAGGCATGGGCAAAATGCAACTGACAATGCAAGAAGCCGAACATAACTTATGATCATGCAAAGAAAGCTATAATGAAGCATATCATGCAGCAGTTTTAAGCAAGCATATACAAATCTAACTACATTTCATGCAGGAAGGATGTAAGAGAATTATTCAATTCTCGCTACGTCTCACACGGAGAACATAATACCTGTCCGGCTCGTCTGGTCGTGCCAGCCTCAAATGAACCGTAGATACAATATCGTGCCTCATGCTGCTGGGGGTCTTTCGCTTCTTCTTAGTTGAACCATAGGTACTACTTTTCTCCCTGACTATGGTCGCAGCTTTCCCTATTCTCCAATAGGGTGACAGACTAGGTTGGTTCAGTATCTAGAATTGAGGCGCATACACATGCTATCTCAATCTATGGGGCTGCCATACAGATTTCAAGCCGAGGATATTCCTCTAGGTATTTAAACCAGACTTTAGTCTCGGAAATCCCGAACCTTTGCGTTCTAGGCATGAGCCATTCGAACTCTAGTTTCCACCGTCTCAGTTGGTCTCCTAGGAACTCACCGCAAACACAGGCAGGTGGCTATACCAGACCACCGGAAGTCGTTCGGGCACGACAAACACCAAAGGAATTGCACCTTTAGAGGATTTAAGGTCTCCTAGACCAGAGAGTGCACAAGACAGTGCGAATAAAGATGCAGGATTTAAGGTCTCCTAGACTAGAGGATTTAAGGTCACCCAGACCAGAGAGTGCACAAGACAATGCGAATGATACAAAAATACAAAGTGCACAAGACAATGCGATGCAGAGTGAATGTACAAAACAATGCTAAGCAGATGCACAAAATAGTGCGAGGCTAAAGGTGTACAAAACAGTACGAGTAGGGTGAATGCACAAAACAGTGCGATACAGATAAGGTGCGCAAGATAGCGCGATGCAATGCACTAACAAGTACAGGTAAGGTGTGCAAGATAGTGCGATGCAATGCACTAACAAGTGTAGGTATGGTGCGCAAGGTAGCGCGAGGCAATGCACTAACAAGTGCAGGTAAGGTGCGCAGGATAGTGCGATGCGATATGCAAAGCACAAGACAGTGCGATTGAGGTGCGCAAAATAGCGCGAATGAATGCGATGCACAGGACAGTGCGATGCGCAAAATAGCGTGAATGTAAACTGCACAAAACAGTGCGATTGAGGTGCGCAAAATAGCGCGAATGATAAACTGCACAAAATAGTGCGAAGGTAAACTGCACAAAACAGTGCGATTGAGGTGCGCAAAATAGCGCGAATGATAAACTGCACAAAACAGTGCGATGCGCAAAATAGTGCGAAGGTAAACTGCACAAAACAGTGCGATTGAGGTATGCAAAATAACGTGAATGATAAACTGCACAAAATAGTGCGATGCGCAAAATAGCGTGAAGGTAAACTGCACAAAATAGTGCGATTGATAAGAAATGTGAAAGTGCACAAGACAGTACGAGAGAGATACAATGCACAAGAAAGTGCGAGGATGGTGCACAAAAGAAGTGCGATAAAATGCATCTTCTGTGCAAGTAAGGTGCACAAAAAAGTGTGATGAAATGCATGTTCTATGCAAGTATGGGGGCATTTTCTATGCAACAGGGAAAGCATATTCTATGCAATATTGAAAGCATATTCTATGCATGATTGAAAGCAAAGCATATTCTATGCGGAATCAAAAGCAAGCACATTCTATGCATGAATCATAATGATGCGTGGCACGCATGAAACAGAAGCGTATATGAAAGTGCACATTCTATGCAATAGAGGGGCATCAAACATGTACTCTGGTGCCTCCGATTTATCTCTCGGAGGGCTTTGCAACACACTCTGCTCGAAAAGGGTACACCCTGTTTATATTGGCAAAAGATAACATCTGCATGTGAAAACCACATGTGCTGCTTGGACTGCCATTCTGACTTGAAGCAGGCTTACACTTGGGGTTGAGATACACTCATACTCCAGAGAAACGGCGAGGCCTGAGAAGGTGCACTTGGAATGTAGTCTCGGATTTTGCTAAAGTTGAAACATGCTAAGATGCTCCAAATTTTCCCTCATTTCTTTTGCTTTGCAGTCCGAAACCTAAATAGCTTCAGATAAGTCCTTGTTTTAGTATTCTGACATGACCTGGGTTAAACCCTGCGGCTTTATGAAAGAACCAATCCTGTTTTGCACAAATGTGGAGTTCGACACGGCACTCTGAGCACAAAACGATTTTTGAAATTGAAATGAGAAAAGGGGTTCTCAACCGAGTATTGAGCCTACAACTGACCACAGCCAAAACGACTCAACAATGGAAAACAAAGGTAGAACAACCTAAACACGACTCAACAAAGGAAAACAAGGTAAAATGACCTAAACACATTTGTTGACACTCAAACGACTCAAAACAAGAATCGAGACAAACAAAACACACAAACACAACACTCAGCTGTGTTACAAAGGCAAGAGACCTCTCGGTGCACCAGGAGCCAGTTTCTCCGAGTATTGTTTCCCACCATTTCTTATTTGTGATTCTCACATCACTCGGCCCTCAGGCTCAGCTTTTCTCACAAAACCCTTTTTCTCACTTTTTCTCTCAGCGCACATCTCTTTATTCTTTAATCTCTCATTTTTATCCCTCCCCTGGGTGGTTGATGGATAAACAAGAAGTTGCGGGCTCTTGCCCCTAGCATTCTGCTAGATTCTCTTTCTCCTGCGCACAGCTAGTGAATTTCTCCCATAGAGGAGTTGCACTACAACTGGGTGTGTAGCAAATCAGCAGCTGACACAGGTTGACGATGCTCTGCTCAGGAGTTTGGGTGTGATTAGATGTGTCCAAACAATCCATTCCAATTCGTGCTTCGCACTTGGCTTGATACCTCGTTGCTTGGAGGATATGAGAGCTTTCAGCCCTTTTCTGTTAGCTTCCGCTGTGCCCTTTTTGGCGAATAGGGTGCCCTTTCCGACAAGTATGGTGCCCTTTCTGGCAAATGCATTGACAACAGGGAAAAGACAGGAAGACTGACTCAACTGTGCCCCTAGTTCATTATTTTGACCATTTTTTGTTTTTGGCTTCTGCTTAAAATAATTTTAACCAAAATGAGAGTTAGATTAACACGCTTGTTCGATTTTCTGATTTAAAATCATGCAAGTCAGGTTATGAGCACTGAAAATTTTCCTTTTTTTGAGTCCAGGAAATGGTCCAGTTTTGGAAAAATGGAATAAACTTTCGAGAAAATTAGTAAACCTCAATAAAAACTCTCAAAAACTATTTTTGCAAATAGCTACTGCTCGACGAGCACGGAACCTACTCTTTGAGATGCACAACCTCAGATCCATAGCAATGGAAAATTGCCCCTTGCTCGAAGAGAGCTGCATGGCAACAGAAAGTTGCCCCTTGTTTGAATGGCACTGCAGCGCATTGAATGGCAACGGAAAGTTACCCCTTGTCTAAATGGCACCACAGCGCATTGTAATCAGTCTTCATGGTAATGATCACAACCGAACTCTCGGATACAGAGAAAACGAGGACCATCAAAACCAATACATGGACACACTTGATTTGGAAGTCTTTATGGCTGGACTTCAGAATGAAGTTGCCTACGTATCCCAAACATGGGAATCAAGCCTTACGTAGTTCGGGGTTTAAGGTACACTCGGGTATTAACCTCTCCTTTTGCGCTCTAACTTTTGCTAAGGCCGCCCTTTCTGGGTTTTTAACCTTGCGAACTTTGTTCTTCTTTTCTTTTCATTTCTTTTTTTCTTTTCTTTTCTTTTCCTTTTTTTTTTTTTTTTTTCTTTTCTTTTTTTTTGTTCTTTTTCTTCTTTTCTTGCTCTAACTTTTGCCTGGGTCGCCCTTCCAGGTTTTCGGCCCAACGAGCCTCTCAAGGGTAAAAGTGTAGTTTTGTCCACGTTGATCGGTTTGAGATCTCAAAGTCATCTGAATCCAGGAGAACGGCCGCTGTTTGCTGACGATGCAGGAGTCCATCCCATAGGGGCTGAATTTGCCCCTAGTGTTGTGGATAGGAACTCAGTTGTTCTTTAGCAATGCTTTCTTCTTTCTTCCCTTCTGGGATTTGGCATTCTTGCCAGTCTTCATTGATTTGCAGGATGATCCATCTTCGGCTCTTCGAGCACATCTGACATTTTTCTGCCCCTAGGTCGAGGGCTGCTTCGAATCTGGCCACACAGGCCTTACATTGCGGTTGACCGTTGAACATTCTGAGTTAAGGTTCAGGGTTGGAAAGCAAAGGGGAGGCGAGTCTCAAGGCTGAGAGCGATCCTAAGCTGCACAATCTCAAGAGTGATTCCACACAAGTCTTCGCAGGACTGCGCAAAACATTTTTTTGAAATCTTTTAAGAAAGCGACTAATCGCTCGCACGGAAGACAATGTAGAACCAATCTGGATCAAGCCAGGATCCTTCTCAGTACTCAGATTAACAAGCATGATTTCATTCATTAAGGGCTTAGCAAGCCTCTCTTTCTCTTAATTGATCAAATTTTTGCAAATCCCGAGGAATTCTTTCATCTTTGTTTTCACCGCAGTGTTCAAAAAGTTTTTGAAAAACTTAGGTCGATGTAATGAATTCAAGGCACAGAAGAGCAGGTGAAATACACTGCCGTTTCATTCAAGTTTGCTGGCACAACAGGCTCAAAGCAGAAACAGCACAAAAGCATGAAAACCACAGCTGTTCATTCAAATCTGTTGGCATTACTGGCTCCGAGGTAGAAACAGACTCAAAAGAAAACGAAAACACAAACACAAAACAAGCAAGTGATGTCCGAGGTAACACCCCCGAAATCACCCGACTCTAACAAAACAGGACTGACTCGATATAACAAGACAAACCTGAAACAAAAATACTGACTCAAAACAAAGTGACTGACTTAAAACAAAACCACAGAACTGACTCAACACCCAAGTCAGAAACTACAAAACTAGCATTCGCAGATGCTCAAAACAGTGCGTGCCATTCCCACGTCTGGAGTAAATCGAGCGCCACCCGCAGCTGGCTCATCCCCCCAATTACATGGTCACATTATCCCCCAAGTTCACCGATCCAGTGCCGATAGACTTTGCAGGACCTGACGCAAAGATGACCTTTTTATCAATCAGATCTTGTATTTCATGGTGAAGACGAAGACACATGTCAATGTCATGGCCAGCTTGATGATGAAAGACACAGTACTTCGCCGGGTTGTGGGAAAGAGGAAGTTTATTCAGTAATGGCCGCGGCTCCAGGGGCTTCAGATGCCCCTTTTCGATCAAGACCCTCAGGGCCGTTGATAGAGACATATCCAGTGGGGTGAACACCCTCTGGCCCCGAGGTGGGTATTTGGCAGGTTGTGAGCTGGTTGTGTTAGATGTACCGGCGAAAGGGTCGGTAGGTGCTGACTTTTGATGATCTCTTCCGAGTGTAGGATTGGAGCTGAAAGCGGTGTTTCTGGTACAACATCTCTTGTCTCGGCTTGCCCCTTGATTCAGACTGCTCCCAACTTGAGTGGCAAAAGTATCATCCACAGTTTTTGCAACCACTGCAAGCACTTGCTGTTTGTTTAGTCCTTCGGCCTTCAAAGCCTCAACAGCCCGTTGAAGGTGTTCATGGGGACCAATGCTTGCCCCTACCTTGTTCTTACCACATGCTTCTCCTTTGCCAAGGGTTTGGCTTTCTTCAAATGCAGCCAGTCCCAAGATTGGGGAGCCTTTTGTTATGAAATTCCCGGTATGTGATGTGGTCGATGAGGGAGCCAATGTCCCGGAGGCCAGATTTGTCACAGTTCTTTGAAGATCTTCAATCATTCTCATCAACTCAGAAGTAGTGGGCTCACGGGTTTGAGATGATTGGGGTCCAGGTACATCCATCATGCATAAGTCCATGCTTTCTGGAATGAACACCTTAGGCTTGGGTAAATGGGCCGGGGTGATGTATATGCTGGGGTCGAAGGTGGATGGTAGTATATGGATGAGATTGAGGTGGGCAAGAGATGTTTGGTCATTGGGGTCTGAAGGTGGAGCTATCGTCCGGTTGTCGATGAGATTTTGGACCTCATGACGAAGGCGGTAGCAACGGTCGGTGCCATGACCGCACTGCTGATGGTACACACAGTACTTGGAAGGGTTATGTCTGGCTGGGAGAGGGTCAAGTAGAGGTTAAGGATCGAGGGGTTTGAGATACCCTCTTTCCATCAAGACTTTTAGTACGCTAGTCAGGCTCATATAGAGGGGGGTGAAAGTTTTGCCCTGAGCTCGGGCTGGGCCGGCGGTTTATAGGCTTGGATTAGCAAAAGGGTTAGCTGTGGTGACTGTATTGATTTCTGCAGGTTTGGGAATAACGCTACTACTAGCATTGGTACTCCCGGAAATCGCCCTCCTTGTCGGTTCACTTGTTCTGGGAATGATCCCACTGTTGAACGCATTCTCAACCTGAACCCCCAATTCCTGCAAACTTTTGAAAGTGAATAGCGGAGCGACTATCAACTTTTGCAACATATCATGCTCGAGGTTTCGCACCATCATCTGCACTTGATCCCTCTCAGAAGGGCGGAGATCTGTCATCTGTGCTGCCTTTGCTCTCCACCTTGCAACAAATTCCACAAAAGGCTCTGTTGGGTTTTGGCGGGTTGTTTCAAGCTCTTGCATGGTCATTTCAACTTGGGTATTGTAGGAATACTGATCGACAAAGGCCTCAACCAATTCTTTCCAGTCTTGCTTCACTTTGTCCTCCAACTTAGCGTACCAAGTGGCTGCTACACCCGACAGGGTTCTTCCATACAGAGAGAGTTTCTGTGGCTTAGTCAGACCCATCGGCTTCAGGACATCCAAGAAAAGTCAGATATGTACCATTGGATCTCCAGACCCGTCAAAACGGTCCATATATGGCATTTTGAATCTGTCTGGGAGCCGTACGGCAGACTCAGTGTGCCCATCCTCAATGTCGGGAATGGAGTTAAGGCCTTGTGTCTTCTTGAATTGCTTCTCAAGGTTCGTAATTTTCACCGCGGTCGGATCGAGGTCATTACCATCAAGGGGATAAAGTCTCTCATTAGGCTGCACCGGGGGTCTGACAACTCGGGCTTGAGCCAACCCTTCTTGGGGATCCGGACCCTGCAAATTTTCAGCTGGCGGAAGTGGGTCAAAGTTCGGCTGGGGCCCCGAAGCTAGATGTGAGGCAGATGCCCCAGATGAGCGTTGTGTTTCAGCATTAGTCTCATCCTGCATAGCAGTTCCCTGATTTAACGCTGCTATCACGGCCACTAATTCTTCTGAACCCTGTGCCATCACGGGTCTACTGATGATGTGACTGGTGACTATCAGATCAGATGAACCAATGAACCCTGTCTGGCCCTTCTTTGCCTTACCACTGGCGAAGGAAAACTGGTTACCCTTGAACCGAATCTCTGACCTGACAAAGTCTATCAACACAAGTCCAATGAATCTGGGGGATATCGAAGCCTTCTGAAGCTACGGTTCCAAGACTACCTAGCAAAAGAGAAAATAGAGAGCATCTCAGCCTGATTTCACTAGAATGGACTTGAGCATAGCTGAATGACTGCACTCTTTACTGAATTCTGCCCCAAATTCTGCCTGTAAACCGATACCCTCAGGTAAAATTGATTCTCCAAATACTGATGCCCTCGGGCTGGAGACCCAGACTTGCAAACTGATACATGCATTCCCTGTAGAGGCGCACTCTAAAAGCACATAGCAAGCAAGTGAGAGCCAAAACACCCCTATGGAGGGGTAAGGTTTCTCTGTCCTATTTTGTCAGGAGCTAGGGTTTTACTACGCACGCAGCGGCATCAAACAACCTATAATCGGGCAAGCAACCTGTCCTAGCTTGGAATGGTCACTACGGATTCCGAATATGGGGTTTATGTTCCCGTCGTGGCAGAGCCTGCAATCGGTCAGCCTTATGGCACACTTCTCAAAGCGAGCATACGGCAAACACGATGTCCTAGGCGCACCAATGCAAATGCAATGCAAAGAAACACATAAGTGTAGTCAAAACCAGATAACATGAGTTCGAGTCAAGTTCTCTAACTCCCCAGCAGAGTCGCCAGAAACTGTAGACGTCCCCGAACGTCCCGGGAGGGAATCGCGTTTTGTTCATTGGGCTCACTACAGTTCAAGACTCAATGTCACGGTCCTGTATCTAATCTCGCAGAGTGCAATGCAAGACCGATGAATCATCAAAGAGTCCAAATCTGACAAATCATTTTTGAAAACAGATTTTTTGAAAGAAGTGCCAAACATGGACTGCTTTGCCAAATACAGAGTCGCCACCTAAATATTTTGTTTTGGGAGAATTTAGGAAGCCCTGACTCGTGCCTAAGGCCACGTGTCCGTCATCACCAAAGTTGCCTCGGCTCGGGAACTTGGGTACGATTGGGGAAGGTCACTTCGTGAGCACCCCCGCTCGCCGATCAAAGATCGGCCTCTACTAACCATGACATCGAGTTTTGAAAACATTATGTGCTCTTATTCCGGTTATTAGCCTAGATTTACTATGTGATGCACACTGCATACAAATATAGACCGGATCGCCTGAATTGGAACAAAACATCTCATGTTTTTTTGAAAGCGTTTGCTACTCGTAAGTAGGCTTAAAATGTGGATTTGCCACCCTCAGGTGGGCTTAGAAAACATGATGTTGCCACTCTCAAGTGGGCTTAAAACTCGCAGTCGATGAATTATTCCAATTCGGATAATCCAACCTTCACCCACAGGCATTCAGGCAGTTATATCACATAAGCACATAGCCTCATGGCAAGCATACTATCATGGCAATCACTCACACACATGCAAGGATGCTAAAGCATAAATACTTACCGAGTACTCCAAGCCAAAGAAAGAAGCTAGTTAGTAATCAATGCATGACCCTAGTTCATGTTAAAATGGCTAATGCAACACATGTAAAATGCAACTACAATAGGCTTAGCTATTCTAAAGATGGCATGTGGAATGCTACAACTAACAAGTATTCAACTCGGAATTGAAATACAATGCAGTTAGTATGATGCGCCGAGCCCGGTGCATGCAAGACAGATGAATGGATGCAAAACATACGAGCATAAGTATGCTAATTGAAACATGCCCTAAACTAACCATCATAAGCTAGTGAATAAAATGGAGAAAGACGTGGGGTTGGAAGACATACATCACACACACGCACACTTATTACAATTGTGCCCTCGCTCGGAGGGTCCGAATAAATAATACAGTCCGAATAAATAATTACAGTCCGAATGAATAATAGATATTACAAAACCCTAATTAATTAACAAATTAACTAGGAAAGCAAGTAAATTAGCATGCAAGCTAAATGGACCGCCTCAGCTCTGTTCCGAATGATGAAAGATGCATGTATGCTCGAGCTGCCTCATCGGGAAATTCCTCGCGATGCCCTGATTTGCCTCTGTTTGCAATTAATCCCGGAATGCTGTGCAAGGCTTTAGAAGGCTGCTGATTTCTGGTTTGCTGCAACAGAGAGCAAGAAAGAGGCATGGCAAAGTATTTTCACATATGTATGCACACCTCAATCCTCGTGCCACCAATCACGCATCTCGATGCATGATGGCCGAGGAGTCGAATTGCACGACTCGATGTGAAATGAATGCACATGACAACACAACAAGGCCTAGACTCCATCATGGGTAATCCGGAGTGTCGGCGACCGGAAATTGAGACACGTTTCGTCACTTGGAGTATGAAACGTCCCTCGTTTCCCGTGCTTAAGCTAACTCCTATCCCAAACACAATGCAATGACATGGCATACACAATGCGACTAACATGCAACCTAGCATACGCAATGCTATGGACTAAAATAGCATACACAATGCACGATGGACTTACACTAATATGAGTGGACCTCAGCTACACTCACATCAGTTGCCATATGATGAAAATGAGACAACCGAAATATATGCAAACATGCACGAATGCAATGGACTGATCCTAAGGCACAACATGCAACTCTAACAAGGCATGGCAAGGAATGAAATATGGCATAGGATGGCGCATGATACAGCTCTGAAATGGCATAAAATATGGTCCCGAAACATGCAAATATGGCACACAATACAAGCTAGGGGGCCCGGGTACCGAAACTAGTGAAGTGCGTTACACTAGAGGTACCCAAAGCAATGCACCAAAGGCAAAACCAACCCCAAACAGACCGTAGGCAGGTCTAAAACAGTGGGGAAATGGCCTAAAATGATGGCTCGGAATGCAACGAAATGGAGCTCATTCAATGGTCCGAAAACAAGGCATACAAGTCCGACTCTCAAACACATTTAAAGAGTACAAAACATGGCAATATGGCATTCAAACAAGCTCTGAAATATGATGTATAATGAGCCCAAAACATGAACACACCTCAATATATGCATGGAATGAACCTCAAAACTCAAAGTTAAGCATGGGTATTGAACTACAAGCATGCAAAACCAACATCATTCAACCATGAGACCCAAAAATAGAGCTAGGGCAGTCCAAAATAAGCACAATATCAGTTTAAGGCATGGCCAAAAGTATTAAAATCAAGGGTCAACAAAGCATGCAAAGAAAGCTAGTGAACCATGAGTTACACTACAACTATATGGAGCATATGAAGGGTCACCAAAACAGCCAAAAACAGAAGTATGCCATGCCAAAATATGCCCAAATAACCACTGAAACTCAGTCAATGCATGCAAGAATGATAGGCTCCTTTGAAAGGCCAATAAGGGGGTTGTTCTACACATGCATGATGGACACACACAATGGCAAAACCACCTCTGGAAAGAGGTTTTGAGGGTCCTAAAACGCACTAAAAAGAGCCTGAAATAGGTCTAGGAAACATGCAAATAAAGGCCCCTTTGAAAGGCCTTGAATGGGATTGTTCTACACATGCATCAAAGACACAAAATATGGCCAAAAGGGCTCTGGACAGAGTCAAGGCAGACCTTGAAACTCATAAATAATGGATTGAAACAAGACTTCTCAACATGCAAAATGGAGCTCCTTTGGAAGGTCAACAAAGCTAGTAAAGAGAACAAGGGGTGAGAGGGTCACCCCTCTCTGATTTTAGGGCTCAAAAACACATCTAAGCCACTGAAAATCCACTGGATTTCAGTGGCTAAAAGGCCAAACCAAGGCCAATGCAAATGCTCAAATGCATGGCTCAAAGCATGAGGAAATGAAGCATGAAAGGGGGTATATGACCCCAAACAGAAAAGAGTCCTTAAACAAACATGTTTAGAAGATCAAAACAAGACTTTTTCTAGTTTATGTCGAAATGCAAAAATGCTTGCAAATAGGGCTAAGTTATGAAGCAAAATAATGCAAAAATGGGGGAAATGATGACTTACCCTTGTAGCACAGCAATGCAACAAGTTCTGGACCAAGAAGGTGAGCCTTCAACCTCTGAAAAACAGCTCCAAGGTGATTGAATGGATGGTGGAGGTGGTAGGCTATGAGGTGTAGTGTAAATGGCCAAGAATATTAGGGTTTGGAGCTTGAAGAAGAGAGCTATGGAGGGTGGGGTGTATCTATCTCAGCCAAATGTTTCTAACCCTTGCAAATAGAGAGGGAAGGTTTGTTTTATAGAGGAAGAGAGCCAAGGTTTCTTGGAGAAGCCTCAAGAAAGGGTCAAAGCTTCTCAAAGAAGCTTAACCAAAAGGGTCAAGCTTCTTGAGGAAGCTTGACAAAAGGGTCAAGCTTCTCCTTGAAGCTAAGCAAAAGGATCAAATCTTCTTTAAGAAGACAAACAAAGGGGCAAAACCGGAGCAAATGCCTCCCAGCTGGCACAGCTGTATGCAACTCAGGAAGGGCAAAAAGCAGATGGCTGGCCGACCAGTTCAAGTGGTCGGCCGGCCACTCCCCTGGTCGGCCGACCAGGGGTCAAAAAGTTCAAGCTCAAACGGTGGTCGGCCTACCCAGAAAGGTGGCCTCCCAGATGAATGCAGCTTAGTGGTATGGTGGGGAGACCAGAAAATGTGACCCAAGAGAGAGGAAAACCAGCTTTCTAGCAAGGTTCAAAAGGGTCAGGAAGAAAAGCTGGTCGGCCTACCCATATTGGTGGCCTCCCAGATAAGTACAACACAATGGTGGTATGGGAGACCTGAAATTGTGGCTCAAAAGTGAGGAAGACCACCTACCTGTCAAGAAAACTGGCTGGAGGAGAGAGAAATGGTCTCCAAAAGAATTGCTGGTCTCCCACCCCCGTACCACCTTCCTAACAATGAAAATAAGGTCCATCCTAAGAATGAACCCACACCAATGCAAAACGAGGGTTCGGGGGCCAAAACCGCGCAGCCGGGGGCCCCGAAAACTGACTATGAAGCACCGGAGGTGGCGTACGACCACGAAGGTGGTCTCCCGAGCCACAGTGTCCCTCTAGGGAGAGGAAACAAGGTGTGTGCCAAAAACCGGAGCAAACGGAGGTAATTAAGCGGTCCCAAACCGAGGCACACGGCCGACGGCTCCGAAAATCGAAAACTGGTCTCCAAACGGGAAAAATGGGCTACGACCACGAAATGTAGCCTACGGCTACTGAGAGATGGTCTACGAGACCTCTTCCTCCCTTCGGGAAGAGAAAATAGAGAAAATAGAACCTGGTTCGCAAACCGAGGCAAAGCACAAAAGAGTCCCGAAGTCCGGAGGCAAGGCTCTCAGCCGAGACTCTGCAACCTCAGAATGAGCACAATATGCATCATCACCGAGCGCTCAATCGATGACGTCTAGGTCTTAAGGTCAGTCAAAAATGGGGTGTCTATAGCAGATATAATAGCACTCCTATGATGAGGATGACATGCACTTGTCTACTGTTGTCTCTGAGGTAAATGTGGTGGGTTCAAACCCAAGAGAATGGTGGATTGATACTGGGGCCACACGCCACATCTGCTCCAAGAAAAAGCTGTTTACAACTTTCGAGTTGGTTACAAACGGTGAGAAGTTATTTATGGGGAATTCTGCTACCTCAATTGTTGAGGTGAAAGGAAAGGTGGTCCTGACTTCAGGAATGGAGCTGTCCTTAAACGAAGTCCTGTATGTTCCGGACATTCGTAGGAATGTTATCTCAGGGTCTCTTCTCAGCAAACATGGTTTTAGCATGGTCTTTGAGTCCGACAAGGTCGTTCTGACCAAGAGCGGAGTGTATGTGGGTACAGGTTATATGTTGGGGGGTATGTTCAAACTCAATGTAATGACTGTTATCCCAAAGATAAATAAAGATGCATCTTTTTCTTCTTACACGCTTGAGTCTTCCAATTTGAGGCATAGTAGACTAGGACATGTGAACTTTGAATCTTTACATAGATTAATTAAGTTAGATCACATACATTAATCCAAAACACAAGTGTGAAACTTGTGTTGAAGCGAAGTTGACAAGATCTTCGTTTTATTCTATTGAAAGAAGTTCAGAGCCGTTGGACTTAGTGCATAGTGATGTGTGTGACTTAAAGTTTATACAATCACGTGGTGGCAATAAGTACTCCATCACTTTTGTTGATAATTGCATTCAGTATTGTTATGTCTATTTGCTCAAAAGTAAATAAGAGGCTATTGACAAATTTGTTCTTTATAAGAATGAAGTTGAGAATCAATTAGGCCGCAAGATTAAGGCTTTAAAAAGTGATTATGGTGGTGAGTATGAATCACCGTTTATTGAGATTTGTGCTCAATCCAGGATTATCCACCAAACCACGGCGCCTTATTCTCCTCAGTCAAATGGGATTGCTGAGCGAGAGAATAAGATGCTAAATGAGATGATGAATGCAATGTTGCTAAGTTCTGGATTGCCAAAGAACTTGTGGGGGGAAGCAATTCTCTCTGCGAATTACATTCTAAATAGAATCCCTCGGAAGAAAATAGACAAGACTCCATATGAATTATGGAAAGGCTGCAAGCCTTCTTATAATTTCCTACAAATGTGGGATGTCTTGTAAAAGTGGCGGTACCTATACCCAAGAGGGTTAGGATAGGTCTGAAAACCGTGGATTGTATATTCAGTGGTTATGCACAAAATAGTAGTGCATATAGGTTTCTTGTCCACAAGAATATCCACAAGAATACCATATTGGAGTCAAGAAATATCCACAAGAATATCCATAAGAATACCATATAGGTTTCTTGTCCACAAGTCTGATATTCAGATATCCACAAGAATACCATATTGAGTCAAGGAATGCGTCTTTCTTTGAAGACATATTTCCTTGCCGAACCCGAGGAGAGGCTTAAAGTTCTGAGAAGGAACTTGAAGATCATCAAGGTAATGATCAAGATGATGATCAAGATGAGGAAGTGGATGTGCCAAGAAGGAGTAAGAGGGCTAGGACTGCCAAGTCCTTTGGCCTGGACTTCTTGACTTATATGTTAGAGGGAGAACCTCGAACTTTCCATGATGTTGTGATGTCACGACCCAAACCCGCCCCTATAGGTTTAGCGTCGTAACTAGCCAGTAATCCTTGGATTACCAAAGGCCTCTTAATAGAATAACATACAAATAGGGGCTACGGAAGCAAATATACTAAATATACATAGTCCATAAAGCTGTGCAGACATACATGGGACATAAATTTTCGAAACAAACTTATATTTATATATAGATGTGACGTCAAAAAAAAAAAAAGAAGCATTAGTCATACATCACCAGGGCCACATATACAGAACTTTCAAAACATGTTCAGATTAAACATAACATCAGAAAGTACAACAATCCCAAAGACTCAAAACTTGGTCAGATCTCAAAAAGGAACCTCCACGGGAGGCACGACAGCTAGCTGACTCCAAAACTTGCAAGGCAGCAACTTAGGCCTGGTCACGCGCTTATTCACCTACATATATAAAAATAAATAGTGAGCAGGAGCCCAGTGAATAATAACGGAGTAAAGAGTTTTAATAGATGATGTCCATCACAGAGTCAAAAATTAGAATTCATTATAGAACAGATTTATATTCACATTCTTTTACAAGTCAATAACAGAAATCAGAATACATAGTTAATCTTACATCCCTTAGCGCTAACAATCACATACAAAGCATCAAGGGTCATACTTGTCTGTTCCATAAAGGAACCTCCGACCGGGTACGGATAACTTGTCAGTTCCACAAAGGAACCTTCAGACCAAGTACGGAAAACTTGTCAGTTCCACAAAAGAACCTCCAGCTGGGTATAGAAAACTTGTCAGCTCCACAAAGGAACCTCCGAACCGGGAACGGATAACACCCTTGAGCCATGGAATTGTTGCCATAAATACTTTTCAAAATATGGACAATCATTCATTTATACAAAGCATAGCATTTTAGAAAACTAATCATTTCATATCATCAAAAAATAATTAAAGTCAAACATAACTTTACAGAGTTATTACTCACGATTAACAGATGGCTCCAAGGCAAACAGACATGATGGCATATCAGACGTCTAGTGGTGCTTGACCTACACAGTTACAGAACGAACACATATTGAATTATACACTCGAAAATATTAACTTAATCCTCTCTTATCTTGGTGTGTTTCTACTTCTTTATCCTTATTATAGTGTCTTAATCTTGGCCTAGGAATGCCTAGGATGCAATGATAATGCAAAAATGCATTTGAAAACACTTGCTCAAAAATGCTAAAAATAGAGGTCCCGCTCGAGCGCAACTTCTCTCACTTGAGCAGACATGTAAACATGTGAGGAGACGCTTAAGCGCAACTTTCCTCGCTCGAGCGCTTTGTAAACCTTGCAAAAGTACTGGTTAAGTGAAATCTCCGCTCGATGGCCACTTGACTCTCGCTCGAGCGTAAGACTCATGCCCTCGCTCGAGCGCAACTTTTGCGCTTGGGCGGTCTACAAAACATACAAACTTCTAGGAGCATGCATTTCACGCTCGAGCGGACTTTAAGTCGCTTGAGCGGAAGTGTAAAATCACAAGGTGGCCGCTCGAGCGCAAATTCTGCCGCATGAGCAGAAGTGCAGAATCTGGGATTTTCATATTGCACTTCTAAGCTCCAAACTCGAATTCAAAGCCATATAACTCAACCTTTGGGCCCCAAAACTTGAGAAAACAAGTCTAAACTTGGAAAACTTAAAGAATTGAAAATCATTTCATAAAATCAAGGCTCAAAAGCATGTCAATTGACCAAAATCCCAACTTGAAATATACAAACATGCCATGTATGTAATGGTTTGACTCCAAAGCTTCCAAAACATGATCAAGTGGTATAAATTGATACAACACAAGATGAATTCTCAAAACACATGTAGGATGAGTACATGCAAGTTGAAATTCCTTGAGATCAACCTCCAAACTTCATAAATTGCACATGCATGTGAAAATTCTTTGATTCCAAACTCAAGATGATATGATATATGCATGCATATATGGAATGACTTAACCTTCTTCAATTCTAGCTCAATTCCCTTATGAATTCACCTTATTCACTTGGTTCCATGCATTAATCAACTTTATTACAAAGCCAAAGACTATAATTCTTACCTAGAGTCTTAATTGTACAAGTGTAGAAGTTCACTTCTCAATTCTCCAATTATTCCTAGCAATTCTCCTCTCCTAGTTTTGATCTCAACTTCTTCCTTCTCACACTCTCTCTCACGTTTGTTTGTGTGAATAGGCTCAAAAATGTGTAAAACAAAAGAGTTAGTGCACAAACTAGCTTATATAGGTTTGGTTAGAGAGTTTAATTAATTATGCTTACCACTAATCAAATGGGTACAACTTATTCTAATTAATTCGTTCCGAACTAAATTTTAATTAAACCTACCATAAAATTTTAAAAATTCTAATTAATACATAAATAAAGTCAATTTCTGAATCGGATGCCGATAAGGCCTTCAATTTGCAAACCGAAATGAAAACATGAATAGATCTTTCTATGTTAAACAGATATAAACACAAATAAGGCAACATATAATGCAAAATTTCTCTTTAATTACTTATTAGGCATAATTAAGCATGGATTAACGTTAATCATGGGTCGGGGTTGTTACATGTGACTTCACCAGAAAGTCCCTTATGGAAAGAAGCTATTAAAAGTGAAATTGACTTCATCTTATAGAACCATACTTGGGAGTTGGTTGATCTACCCCCAGGCAGTAAGGCCTTGGGGAGTAAGTGGATCTTTAGAAGAAAGATGAAAGCTGATAGGTGAATTGATAAATATAAAGCTAGACTAGTTATCAAAGGATACAGGCAACGAGAAGGCCTCGATTACTTTGATACGTATTCACCTGTAACAAATATTACATCCATTTGCATGGTGATTGCGATAGCCGCTTTACGTGGTCTAGAGATACATCAGATAGATGTAAAGACAGCCTTCTTAAATGGAGATTTAGATAAAGAAATCTATATGGAACAACTCGACGGGTTTTTAGCTCCAGGGAAAAATAAGGAAGTCTGTAAGCTTGTCAAATCATTATATGGTTTGAAACAAGCGCCTAAGCAATGGCATGAGAAGTTTGACAACGCTATGTTGTCAAATGGGTTTAGAATCAATGAGTGTAACAAGTGCGTATATTTTAAAGACACTGACAGGGTTATATCATTTTGCGTCTATACATAGAAACATACTCATTGTTAGTAGTAATGCTGAAATGGTTCGAATTACCAAGAGATTGTTAAACTCAGAGTTTGACATAAAAGATATGGGCCTTGCAGATGTCATTCTAGGTATTAAGATTACCAGAATATCTAGTGGTATTGTACTTTCTCAGTCTCATTATGTTGAGAAGATACTTCAGAAATTTGGTAAATCAGATACAAGTGTGTCTAGGATACCGGTGGACGTGAGTCTACATTTGACCAAGAATAATGGTGAGAGCGTCTCTGAGCTAGAATATTCTCGGGTCATTGGAAGTTTGATGTATCTGATGAGTTATACAAGGCTGGATATAGCCTACTCTGTTAGCAGGCTTAGTAGATGCACAAGTAATCCAAATGCTACTCATTTGAGAGACATTATGCGGGTGTTAGGTTATCTATGCTACACCTGGGATTATGGGCTGCATTATACCAGATATCCAGCGGTACTAGAAGGGTGTAGTGACGCTAACTGGATATCTGATATAAAAGATTCCAAATCCACTAGTGGTTATGTGTTTACCCTTGGAAGGGTAGTCGTGTCTTAGAAGTCTTCCAAGCAAACGTGTATATTGAGATCAACGATGGAATCTGAGTTTATTGCTTTGGATAAAGCAACTGAAAAAGCTGAATGGCTTCGCCAATTCGTTAAGGATATTCCACGTTGGCCAAAACATGTGCTTGCTATCTGTATTCATTGTGATAGCCAATCGGCGATTGGACGGGCACAGAGTCATATGTATAATGGAAAGTCTAGACATATCCGTCGTAAACATAATTCCATACGACAACTACTCTCTAATGGAATTGTCTCTCTAGACTATGTAAAGGCTAAAGACAACATTGCGGATCCGCCAACCAAAGGGTTAACTCGAGAGTTAGTAGAAACGTGATCAAGAGGAATGGGGTTAAGGCCTTTAAAAATGTTACCGGAACAAAAAACCCAACCTAGTTGACTGGAGATCCCAAGATCTAAGTTCAAAGCGACAACCTAATTTCGTGTAACGAGTAAGTCACTGAAAAGGTAAATCTTCTTGCCCATTCCTTTGTACAATGATACCTTATGCGGTAGAAGATTAAGCTAATGATTTTAATGACCTAAGTGATATGAATAGTCAACCGTGGTATAATGAGATACCTTATATAGGTCACCTATGTGAGTGCGAAGTGGGCCGCTTCTTTTAAGAATTGGGAAGGCCGAATTCTTTAAAACCACTCACTAAACCAGGCAAGTGTTCCAGGGCCATACCGGACACACCAGTGAGAACAAGAACAATGATTGGACTAACTCTTGTGTGAGGTCTATTGTCTAGATTTACACAAGCGACAGAACAGTTCATGACATCACTTTCACCGGTCAGCCAGTAAATCCGATAGGCTTTCACCACGAAAGGTTCAAGGCCAACAGTTACCTTTTATGATGCAGGGTTAGTTTGTGTGCTCTCTTTCTTTCTGAGTCTTTGTTGTAAATATTGTCCATTTTCTTTATTCGGTCAATTTTTATTCATGTGGGGGATTGTTGGAAAAAATGATCTTTTGGTGACTTTAATGTAAAATTAAAGTAGGTCCCAACCATTGGTTGATGTGGGATTAAATGAGCTTAGATTCTTTGTAACAAGGTCTTTACACCACAAAAAGAATGACCAAAAACTATTAAGAATTGAATGAGAAATTGTCTCATAAAGTTGGCCTCATAAATGAGATATTGGAAATTGTATATAACTACCAACCCCACATTGATTATAGAGGAAAGCTTTGATGGTATTTAAACCTCAAGGTTATGAGAAGGGCATAAGCCCTTTAGGGCATCCAAATTTTCCGAAGGAAGGGAGGCATGGATGCTTCAAGGATGGGCTTGGGCCAAGACTATGGTCCAAGTTAGTTATGGCAAAATTGCCACATGCGCACGCTGCCCACCCGCCCGGACTAGACCAAGTCCGGGTCCGTGGTCCATGATCCGTGGGTCATGGGTTGTGGATCATGGATCTTGGGCTTGGGCTTAGGCTTGAGGCTTGCTGGAATGGGTTAGGTTTGGGCTGGGCCGGATTGGTGGTCCACTAACCTATTCTTTTTGGGCCAAGTCTGCTGTAGGCCCAAGTCTGTTGTGGAAATATATATACACATATGTGTATATTGTGTGTAACTCACACTTTAAATTCCCATCAGTTTTGTGCATTACTCTAGCAGTTTTGCAGGAGTCATGGCCTGCATTAGTGGCCAGCCTTGATGGTTGAAGGTTTTTCCTCTCTCTCCCATTGTATATAAGAGGAGACCCATCTCCCTTAGTTTGGTACATAATTTTTTGCCTTCCAATCATATAGTCAGTTTGCTTACTATTATAATATTCTTCATGTGTGTGAGAGAGTGCTGCCCTTGTCAGTTCGCCAAGCTAACAGAAAGGGCTTCTGCGTTAGCCGGACTAAACCATCTTATCTTGGGAGACATAAGTCGACGTTCCTTCAGCACCCACGGTGAGGCGGCTAATCAGTTTTAAGGACACTGTGGTATCACACAGAATATGGTTTGTTTTCTTGTTTTCGATATTTCAATTAAACATGTATTTCTATTACTTATGTTACATGTTTCATGTTCAAGAATGTAATTTATCATATATGGATTTATTTAATGGTCTATTATTTAATTTGATCAAATATGAATCTATTTGTCTTGTTTAATCACACAATTTAATTAACACTGGTTTTGGAATTCCCTGACTTGCTCTCGACGAACTGTACTTGGAAAATATTTATTTAGAAAAAATTCCTTAAACTGGTTCCATGACATGTTTGTAATGTCACGAGTATTCTTGATTAGTTCCCAAAATGATCAGCCTCATCATCTAGCTCGAATACTGCCAAAGCTATTCTGTCGGCATCTTCAGTTATCCCCATAGTGTCCAACATTTTCTTTATCTACTGAAGCCAATTTTCAGCCACTCTTGGGTCTGGTACTCCTGTGAACTTTGGGGGCCTTTGTTTTCTGAATTCCGAAAAGAGTCGAGTCCTCTCATTTTGTCGATTGTTCCTTAGTTGTCCTAGTTCTTCTAGAATTTGATGCCCGAGGTTATTAGGGATATTGGCTCCCGTGGGCACGGGTCCATGCTGATTTCTGGGACGGTTTTGGGCATTGTTGCTAGTCTCTGAGTAGTCATTAGCTCGCGTATCCACAATTCTGTTCATGGCACGGGATAAGTTGTTTCTAGCCTTGAAATTAAGGTTTAGTTTTCTTAGGTTGTGGCGAAATATTAAAGCAAGTAACAATCTACAGATATAAATCAAATTGTCACTTCATATAGTTACAATAGGTAAAATAATAACTACCAGAGTTTGGTTAATGGAATGATTACGAAGTGGAGATCGAAGAGTATGAAGGGGTAATAGCATCAGTTAACACAAGGATCATCGGAGATATGGATAAATGATATAATGGAATGGATAACATTACGATTTCAAACATTAATATGGTCAAGGTTATAGAAGTAGTGACTAAGCTAGCTATTTAACTTGAAATTGCGTTGGCCATCCGCGTTTTAAACTAAATATCCAAGATTCATCACCAAGTAAAGAAAATGAAACTATTTATAAGAAGCCTTGCGCTAAATAATCAGGGCTCAAAGGAGGTCAATTTTACAAAGGATAGTATATAAAATAGAACTAGATGGTCATGACGTAATCTTGAAAAAGAATGACAATGAATAAAGGTTATGAATACAAGATGAGGGTACGACGATCGATAGAAGACACGTAGAACTAATAGTACCCCTATTGCGCGATGTGAGGCCTTACTCAGAGTTGCTATGAGAGTTACTGGGCATTCCTTTCCTCAATACCTGGCATGAAACGCCGTGAGCTTTGAATGCCCAGTAAACGCACACACAACCTGTCCCTTTTTCCCAATTCAATTCACTAACGTATATTTATAATAAGCAAGTAAGGAAGCATGATATTCAAGTCAATAACAGCAATTTCAATAACAGAGGAAAGGAACATGACATTCAAATAGATAACAAAGGCTACAATGTTAGTGGCAAGTATTCTAGAAATCCCCCAAAGAGATTTCATCCTCCCAACCACAAGAATTGGACTTGAATTTTTGATATGCCCCCTCTTTTGCTGCTTTGCAGACCTTACCCCGGATGCCTACCAACGGTTATATACCACGTAGCGCCAACCGAGGATCTCAAAAGAGACGGTAAAATAAGGGCCTTGCCCATAACCTCCTCCAACATTATCCATCACAAGCACCTAAGGTCCGAATATAACCGATCCATTCAAGGGTTCCGATACAAACGCTTGCGCAAGACTTTCCTTCAATTAGGGAACACATCCCATCAATCCATACATAACACATTATCATCTCTTCATTATTCAAGTGATCGAAAACCCAATACCAATCCAATTAAGTTTCCCATTGAGTTAAAAGTTTTAAATTAAAGTTAGAACAACTTAACAAGGTAACAATATCCACATAAGCATGAGCACCATCAAATGAAGAACATAAGGAACATAACCATAATACATGCAATATCATAGCAAGACATTTTCATATACTAATAAGCATATTCATAAAGTCAAGAGCACAAAATATCAATGTAAACAGAATTTCCAGATTCAGAGTCACTTAAAGATCAAGATTAAAAGAACTATTTCAGATTTTTCCCAAATACAGCCTTCCTATGGTTCGTAGAGAATTTTATCTAGTTTTCAAAAAAAAATTCGGAAATGGAATAGTTTTTCCAAATAATTATTTATTTCATAAATACTTCATCTCTATCCAGATTCGTCGACCGTTATGAAAATCGGATTTTCTCACAAACCGCTCACTCTTTTTCAAATGAAACCAATTTTTCTTGAAAACTAACTCCTTAAGGAAGATTTTTAAATAACATTTAGGTTCAAAATATTTTTCTACATTTTGCTAGAATTTTTGGAAGCTGGCTGCAAAACAGATTTCTCTAGCACAATTCTTGAAATAAGAAAGTTGGTGAGAAAAGAGGTCAACTAGGGCAAATTTTCCACTTCTCTTGTGATGAAAACATGCTAAATAATATTTATTAAACTCAGAAATTTGAGGTGAAGATGTGCCTTTGGAAATTTTGAGAGATTGATATGGAAAAATGTAGCCTTATACCGATTAAGAGAAATACAAGAATGTTAGAATCAAGGCTCAACTCCTTTCATTTTGAACACAAGAATGCCATCAACACATATCTAAAATGAATGTTTAAAACTTCTAAGAGCATGTATTTGAAGGCAAAATAAAAGAGAGTTGTGTTGTGGCTTACTTGATTGCCTAGTGAAGTGTTTGCACAATTTCTTCTCTTTTTCCTTTTCTCTACCACCAAAGCTCTCTTTCTCTCTTTTTCTCTCCCTCAGCTAAAATGTGTAGTGTGTGAGTGTGTTTGATTTGAGAAAATGCTAGGGGAGAGGTCCTATTTGTAGGAAAAAAAATTATGATGGAAAGTCTAAAAAGTCCTTGGTTGGAATTGGATGAAAGAATTTGTAATTGGTTAGAATGGAATGAAATAGAGGTTGATTAAGAAGATTAATTATAACTTGGAACATGATTCAGTCCTAGTTTGGTCAAGATAGAACTAGATTGAAACTAGTACAAACATATCTCCATGATTTGGGGATTTAGTCAAAATTCTTCATGAAATCAAGCATTCTTGTCCCAAAAAGTACACAACAAAGGGTTCCTCTAGGGTGGCCAGCCACTTGATGATGATTGGAGATAATTAATTTATTTTTTTCTTGTGTACAAATGTTGGAAATTGTAGAATATAGTGTATAAAATAAGTTTTAAGGTACAAGTGTATATATATAATAATACTTGTTTGGGGTCAACAAGTAATTTAATAAAAGTGTGAGGGCTTAGGGTTTAATTTATGAATTGGAACATTTATTTTAGTGTAGAATTAAGCTAAATTAGGATTAGAGAATCTAATTCGGTTTGGATTTCTTCTTTTGACTAAAAATGCGATCAACCGACAAACACGATAAAAACGAGAAAAAAAATTAGGGTTTTCAAGTGGTAATTCCATATTTAGGGAGTCAATTAATCAGTATTAGAATATTAGAAAATGATTCCTAAGTTACTGAAATCGATTAGGGTTTGCGAGTTTTCAGTTGGCACATATATTTTGATCATAGGGTTAAAATTGTAATTAATTAAGAAACTGAAGGACTTGATGGAAATAATTTAAAAGTAAGGGACTCTTAAGAAAATAAAATTTTCAAGGGCCTCACATGAGGTCATATGTTATTGGATCCAAAGTCTAATATTTTTTTGGTGATAGAAATATGTTTAATGAAATTATTTAGTGATAACAACAAATTATTGTTTCGAAATTTTTTTTTATAATTTTTACTCCACTATGCCAACTGGTTGTCAAAAAATTATCCATTACCAAAAAGTTTGCCGAAAAAGCCATCGAAGTGGCTGACAGTGGCAAATGGTGGTGGTGATGACATGGACAAATAGGTAGATTAAGTGGACTAATAGTGACATATGAACAAATAGATGACATTTAGATAAATAAGTGAGTTGGACAAATAGGTGGACGGTGAACAAATAGATAGATATGTAAGAATAATATAGTGTTTCAAATTATTATTGCCTTTTTAGCCCCAAAAGAATAAAATTTAGGACTTTGCTCAAAAAAATTTTAATTTAGAACTATGACTTAAGTACCTTATAATTTGAGTGAATCATGTTTCAAATTCTAAAAAATTCACTTGCCTAGTGCATGCTATATTCGTTAATAATTTTTTTTTTAATTTGTATAGTATTTTAGTTACAAAATTTATATGATTATTTATTTTTAACACAATGATGGTATCACTCATTTTAAATAAGAGTTTTGTTAAATAAAGTTCAAAATTGATAATGCAATATGGTCAATGGAAGATAGGTTGGATTGATCCACGAGTCTAACGGGTCTGTTGGCCTTCGCCTCCTTAACGCGTGCTTGCAAAAGGTCTGGTGGGGAGGTACCAAGGTCGGAATGGTTTCTCCCCGTGGACACTCCGACGATCAAGTTAGATTGGAAGTGATAGAGAAGTAGAAAAAGAGAGCGGGAAGTTAGAGAGAGATTGTGTCACAACCAAACCCACCCCTATAGGCTTAGCATCGTAATCGACCAATAATCATGGGATTACCAAAGGCCTCTGACCTGAATATCATAATAATAGAGGGGCTGCGGAAACAAATATACAAAATACAACGTCCATCGAGCTGTACAAACATACATAGAACATCATTCATTTAAACCCTTCACTCTGTTATTATTCACTGGGCTTCCGCTCACTATTTATATTATGTATGTAGATGAATAGGCGTGTGACCAGGCCTAAACAATTGCTTGGAGAGTTTTTGGGTTAGCCAACCACCGTGCCTCTTGGAGAGGTTCCCATCTACAAAGTCAAGTTTTGAGAATCATGTTATGGATGTTTTGTTATTTTGTTTTCACCACTCGGGAAAAGGCCGCAATGCTATATTAGGGTCCAGGTTTTAACTTTTATAGCCTAGGAACTCCCCCTCCATTCCCGATGTGGGACACCGGGACCTTACATTGAACCTCATATGCATGGAGTTATATTTGTTAAATGTTAGGACTTCACCATGAATTTGTGTATCACATCTCATTTGTCCATGATTTGAGGAGTTTGAACTTAACACAATGCATGCATGTGTCATACATGTTTTTGGGCCTTGATTTTGTGAAATGATCTTCAATTCCTGATATTCTACAAGTTTCTACATGTTTTCTTGAGTTTTGGCCCAAAATGATGAGTTTCGATGTGTTTAATTCGAGTTTTGAGCTTGGAAGAGCAATCTGGAAATTCCAAATTCTGTTTTTCCGCTCGAGCAACAGAAGTTGGCTCGAGCATAAAGTGCATGCTCCCAAAAGTTTACCATTTTTGCAGACCGCTCTAGGGACAAGAGTTGCGCTCAAGCGAAGACCTCAGTCTCACGCTCGAGCGACTGTCGAGCGTACATCAAGCGAAAAATCAAGTAACCAGTACTCTTGCAGAGTTTACAGACCGCTTAAGCGACCACTCACATCTTTGAGCCTCCGCTCGAGCGAGGGAAGTTGCGCTCGAGCGAAGGCCCTATTTTCAACAAATTTTGTTTAAGTGTTTCAGAGTGCATTTTGGCATCCTCATTGCATCCTAGACATTCCTAGGCCATAGTTAAGACATAATAATGAGGATAAGAAGTTGAAAGACACCAAGATAAGAAAGAACTAAGTTAATAATTCCGGGTGTGTAATTCAGTATGTATTCGTTCTGTATCTGTGTAGGTCACACGCCGCAAGTTATCTGATTTGTTTACTCTGTCTGTTGCTTTGGAGCTATCTGTGAGTAATAACTTTGTAAAGTTATGTTCGCGTTTAAGTATTTTCCTATATGATATGACAAGAAATGATCTGTTTTCTAGAATGTTATATTCTGTATCAATGAATGATTGTCTATATATTGAAAAATATTCGTGGCATTCTTAGCACAAGGCCCTTGCCCGGAGGTAACAATACCGTGGTCTATGAGCACAAGGCCCTTGCCTGGGGATAATAATACTGTGGTTTCAGGGTCCTCGCCCGGGGTAACAATATTGTGGCTTATGTATGTTATCTGTTCCCTGTACCGAAGGTTCCTTCATGGAATTGGCAAGCATGGCCCTTTATGCTTTGTATTTGATCTGTCAGCGCTAGTGGATGTACCATGTATGATTAAGCATGAATTCTATTTTCTGTATATGATATGAAGAAAAATATGAATTTGAATCTGTTTTTGAATCTGATATGGGAAATCATTCATTTAAACCCTTTACTCTATTATTATTCACTGGGCTTCCGCTCACTATTTATATTATGTATGTAGGTAAACAGACACGTGACCAAGCCTAAGCAAATGCCTGGAGAGCTTTTGGGTTAGCCAGCCACCGTGCCTCCGGGGAGGTTCTCATCTACGAAGTCAAGTTTTGAGAATCATGTTATGGATGTTTTGTTATTTTCTTTTTGTCTATCTGTACGCTAGATTAAGTCCCTTATGATACTATCTGTAAGATGTTGCAAGACTTATACGTCATAGGTATATATTTTAGTTGAAAATTTATGTCCCATGTATGTCTGTACAGATCGATGGACGTTGTATTTTGTGTATTTGCCTCCGCAGCCCTTCTATTGTTATGATATTTAGGTCAAAGGCCTTTTGTAATCCTAGGATTACTGGCCAGTTACGATACTAAACCTATAGGGGCGGGTGTGGGTCGTGACAGATTGTTACTTGTTGTTGTTAACGTTCTTCACGAGCTTCTTTATATCTTTTTCTCATTGTCTCTTTGTCCGTTCAAGTTGTCTTATTGGCCAAAAGTCTAGGGTCTACTTGCCGTCGGCCATGGCAGTTTCACCATACCCGGGAGCGAGAGATTTTGTTGAATTTAATGTCATAACAGTCTCATTTAATACTTGATGCCTGGACTCAATAACTCTGTAAGATCTTTATCTGCCACTTGACTAACTCCCTACCTAACAGATGTCTAAGTGCTACAGGGTCTGGGCCAGCGTGGGTTCTTCGGTGGGCCTGCTGTTTGAGTTTCACCTACTAGACTATGACTAAATGCCTGTTTGGGCCTTCCAAGGCAGTTGTGAGTTGAGATGTCCTACGCCATGGGGACTATACCCATCAAAAATGGTTATATTTTGTTTTTAAGATATAAATTTTTTATAAATAATATACAATTATTTTAAACTTGATAAAAGTATTTTTAGGTATTCATCACCAAATCTATAAGATATTAATTAATAAAGTATGAAATTGTATATATTTTAATAAAAAAAATATACAATATTTTAAGCTTGGTAACAATTTAAGATAATTTCAACAATCTATAAAATAAATTATTATTGGTATATTTTCTGTTTGACTTTTTCGTACAAAAAAAAAATTCTTCTCCCACGTTTCCTTTATGCACCGAAAGGTCATCCATAAAAATTAAAGTACCCATTTATAGGCGTAGTGACATGCACGCACACTTATCTATTCACAACGTGTTTTGGAAGGATTGTTAAAAGTTAATTTATTTTTTTATTTTTAATTTTTTAATTTTTTTTGTGAGAGTAAAAGTGGATTAAAATTTGAGAAATAATTTTTAATCCACTTCTCAAAATAGGCCAAAACCTAACAATTAACAATACAGTTATTCTATTTATAAAAAATAAAAAAATAAAAATGACTGAATAAAAATTTACAATCATTTTAAACTTGATAAAGATAAACAATAAGTGTATTTTTTAAAATAAATCATTCATTTTTTTAATAAAAAAATAGGATAAAATAAAATATTATAATTATCGGATCGACTTAATTTTTTTCGTCGATAATACACATTGAGAACTCGACAAAAAGAATAGTTTGGATCGTTGAAACAAAATTTGTGACCACATGATTAAATTCAAATTTAAATTTAAGAGAAGTTCAACCTTTCTTCGGGTGTGAGATTCGCAAAACAGTAAAACCCTCACATGTAAGAGAGTAAAACTATTTTGTCTTCTAGAAATTAGCAAGAGTCTAATTGTTACATAGGCCCAAAACGAAAGAAATGATAGAGAAATAACAATATATTATTGAATAGACACGATTACGCCTATGTAGTAATTTCTATGTGGGAGAAAAGTAAGTCTGATTTTATAATTGATTTCTATAATTTTTATATTTGTTTCTTTATAATATTGTTACACTCACTCACCCTCTGTTTATATTTACATTTCAAATGAATGAATTGACAAAACATCATATGGCATTGTTAACACATACACAACCATCAAACAAAAGCTCTCCTAGTCAAAGAGGAAGTCATGAAGCTCACCTCATACGACATAAACACAATAATTGAGAGGAAGTCATGAGGATCACCTCATATGACACAAGCACAATTATTGAATATTAACCAATGTGTTTGATTTTAATTTCTTAAATTTAATTTTTTTTTTAAATTAAATTTTTTATTTTTTATATTTTTTATTTTTAGTGAATTTTTTATAAATTTTAAGAAATATTTTACTTTTTTAAATAAACCTTACTTAAATGTATCTAAATAGTAAAATATTTATGAAAAAATATTTTTAAAAATTAATAAATACACAAAAATATGAAAAATGTACTGAATTTTAATTTTTAATTTTATTTTTTGGTATTAGTGTATTTTTTAAAGATTTTTTTTTTATAAATATTATACTTTTTAAATGTAATTATGTTAGGTGTGTCTAAAAATTAAAAAAAAATTCCTTAAAATATTAAAAAATTCACATCATATATTTTACCCGTAAAAATTTTATAATTTTTATTACTCAATGTTCATATCATATAATTTAGGAATTGATGGGCATAGCCCCAAATAAGTGGCCCAATGGGCTGTCCAAACAATTCCTAACCCAACTTAGGCCCAAGGGCCAGACAAGAAGAAGACGCCAGAAAGGTATGAAAGAGATCAATATATATACAAGTAATCACACTCTCTCTAACCATCTACTTCTTCCTCCTGAAGCTAAAAGCTTCCATTTTTATACTAGAGACTCCTCTAACTTAAACATCGGAGGGTCCTCCAGAAGGAACCCCACCTCCGGGTTCCTTCTTGACGGACTTGGTGCAGGTACAACTGGGAAGACGAAGTTCAATCATCTTGTGGAGATCCGGGCCCTGTCCGACCCATTCCTCCTCCGACAACACTGGTATCATCAGTTGGCGCCGTCTGTGGGAAACTCTTTCGATTGGCAGTTGTGCTCATTGTCACCGGAAATAGCTTCCTTTTCACCCACCTTCAGTGTCGAAATGAATGGTTACCACATGATTCATGGCATCCTATCGGCGGCGGTGACGTTTTCCCTGCCTACACCTCTCTCGCCAGCGCCATGATTCTCTCACCTCACCATTGTCGTTGGTGAGCACTGCGGAAGTCTACCTACGCACCAAAATCAACCCCGTACCAAGCAATTCAAAGTCGTCAAGACTTCAAAAAAAACACACAAGCAAAAAGTTCAAGAACAAAGCTCTAGACAGGTATTTCCCATTTGATCTATATCAAAGGCCCAGATTGCCCCACGTGAAGACATGGGCTTCACTTCCCAAGCCACTAACTCTCTCTTTTCCCTACGTCTGTGTCATGTCACATCATCACGTGCATCCCTGCACCTTGAGCCCCGTGCACCGCCAACCAACCCAGTCACATAGGTCGGTCGGCAAACAGTGGTCGGTCGGCAACATCGGTCGGCAAACAGTGGTCGGTCGGCAAACAGTGTCGGTCGGCAAACAGTGGTCGGTCGACAAACAGTGGTCGGTCGGCAAACAGTGGTCGGTCGGCAACATAGGTCGGTCGACAAACAGTGGTCGGTCGGCAAACAGTGGTCGGTCGGCAAACAGTGGTCGGTCAGCAACAGTGGTCAGCACCAATCAGACGGAGCCCCAGCGCCTCCGCCATATCCGAATGGTCTACTTCTTCCTCCTTAACGACATCATGAGTAAGATATTCAAACTTCTTTTATCTATGTTGCACATTTCATAACATTTCAGATCAAAAAGCCTCAGCCAGACTGAGCACTACTCGAAGACCTCGGCCAGACTGAGCACGAAGACCTCGGCCAGACCGAGTTACATAAAGCCTCAGCCAGACTGAGCATGAAGACCTCGGCCAGACCGAGTAATTAAAGCCGTGAGGGGCATGGTATCAGATCCTACCCACGAAGACCTCAGCTAGCCTGAGCATTACTTAAAGCCTCAGCCAGCCTGAGCACGAAGACCTCAGCTAGCTTGAGCATTACTTAAAGCCTCAGCTAGCCTGAGCACTACTCAAAGCCTCAGCCAGCCTGAGCACGAAGACCTCAGCCAGACTGAGCACGAAGAGCTCGGCCAGACCGAGTTACATAAAGCCTCAGCCAGACTGAGCATGAAGACCTCGACCAGACCGAGTAATTAAAGCCGTGAGGGGCATGGTATAAGATCCTACCCACGAAGACCTCAGCTAGCCTGAGCATTACTTAAAGCCTCAGCCAGCCTGAGCACGAAGACCTCAGCCAGACTGAGCATGAAGACCTCGGCCAAACCGAGTTACATAAAGCCTCAGCCAGACTGAGTAGGAAGACCTTGGCCAGACCGAGTTTACAAAGCCTCAGCCAGACTGAGCATGTGAGCATGAAGACCTCGGCCAGACCGAGTTACATAAAGCCTCAGCCAGACTGAGCATGAAGACCTTGGCTAAACCGAGTGTGTCCAAGCACGCTCACGCAACAACCAAGCCCTTCAAGGCACTACAAGAAGGGCCCCAGCCGAACCTCCTAACCCAAACAATCCATCTCCATACTTCACGAAGAAACACCGACAGCGTTAACCATTTGATTGAGCAAAACTAAGCCATGTTCCAACAAGAACTACCAGTTTCTACCCTTCCGCCTCTACAAATCGTCCATCAAAATTAGGATCAAGTCCAAACAGCCGTCCTCAGCAACAATAGGGACCGTTTCTTCCACCACTCGCTCCGCGAGCAATAGACCATCTCAAATCCATCGGCCCATTGCCAAAGAGCACTGGCCGACCACCAAAGTACTCCGCCAACCTCCAAAATTGCTCGGCCGACCTCCAAGGCTTCCAATAGTCATCGGCCGACCTCCAAGACTTCCAACAGTCATAGTCCGACCCCCCGGTCATCAGTCGACCTCCAAAACCATTAGCTGACCGTCCAACGCGCTCTGCAAACCGAGTGAGACCCTACGGGCTAAACAAACTCAACAAGACAGGGTCTAATTCTACAAGCAAGGTATTTAACTTTTTCTACATCGGCTGACCGTCCGAAGCCTCAGTTAAACTGAGCCCAAAGACCTTAGCTAGACTGAGTGTACGAAAGACTCCCAGACCGAGCACCCACAGAGCCTCAGCCAGCCTGAGCACATCAAGATCTCGGCCAGACCGAACACCAAAAAGCCTCAGTCAAACTGAGTACAAACTTACGGTACGAGCTAATCCATCAGCCGACTGCCCAGGTCCTCGACCAACCTTCCAAAGGCCTCAGCCTCGGTTGTATTGCTCTACACAAGGGCTAGCACTTTACATTCCTCACAAATTTGCACATGTCGACTCCTCTCGGCGCACGCAGTCTGCGCCGCTTTGCGCCGGCCCAAAATCTCCAACTTTACTCCCTTTAACTCTCACTGCGCCTTGCCCATTTGGTTTTTGAGCGGTCCTACCTCTATCGCAGCACCTACGTATTTGCACAATAAATTTGGCCACCGTCGCCCTGCCTCCTTCCGTGACTTGGGGGACTACTTTACTCTTTCTTATTCCCTTCGTTGGACTAAAGCTGCACTCGGGAATAGGGGACTACTGATGGGCATAGCCCCAAATAAGTGGCCCAATGGGCTGTCTAAACAATTCCTAACCCAACTTAGGCCCAAGGGCCAGACAAGAAGAAGACGCCAGAAAGGTATGAAAGAGATCAATATATATACAAGTAATCACTCTCTCTCTAACCATCTACTTCTTCCTCCTGAAGCTAAAAGCTTCCATTTTTATACTAGAGACTCCTCTAACTTAAACATCGGAGGGTCCTCCAGAAGGAACCCCACCTCCGGGTTCCTTCTTGACGGACTTGGTGCAGGTACAACTGGGAAGACGAAGTTCAATCATCCTGTGGAGATCCGGGCCCTGTCCGACCCATTACTCCTCCGACAACACTGGTATCATCAGGAATGATTGGTGAAAATTCACATCTATGAGGTCATATGTTATTGGATCCAAAGTCTAATATTTTTTTGGTGATATAAATATGTTTAATGAAATTATTTAGTGATAATGACAAATTATTGTTTCGAAATATTTTTTTTATAATTTTTACTCCACCAAGCCAACTGGTTGTCAAAAAATTATCTATTGCCAAAAAGTTTGCCTAAAAAGCCATCGAAGTGCCTGACAGTGGCAAATGGTGGTGGTGATGACATGGACAAATAGGTAGATTAAGTGGACTAATAGTGACATATGGACAAATAGATGACATTTAGATAAATAGGTGAGTTGGACAAATAGGTGGACGGTGAACAAATAGATAGATATGTAAGAATAATATGGTGTTTCAAATTATTATTGCCTTTTTAGCCCCAAAAGAATAAAATTTAGGACTTTGCTCAAAAAAATTTAAAATTAAAACTATGACTTAAGTACCGTATAATTTGAGTGAATCATGTTTCAAATTCTAAAAATTTCACTTGCCTAGTGCATGCTATATTTGTTAATAATTTTTTTAATTTGTATAGTATTTTAGTTACAAAATTTATATGATTATTTATTTTTAACACAATGATGGTATCGCTCATTTTAAATAAGAGTTTTGTTAAATAAAGTTTAAAATTGATAATGCAATATAGTTAATGGATGATGGGTTAGACTAATCCACGCGTCTAACGAGTCTGCTGGCCTTCATCTCCTTAATGCGTGCTTGCAAAAGGTCTGGTGGAGAGGTACCAAGGTCGGAGTGGTTTCTCTCCGTGGACACTCCGTCGATCAAGTTAGATTAGAAGTGATAGAGAAGTAGAGAAATAGAGTGGGAAGTTAGAAAGAGATTGTTACTCCTTATTGTTAACGTTCTTCACAAGCTTCCTTATATCTTTTTCTCATCATTTCCTTGTCTATTCAAATTGTCTTATTGGCCAAAAGTCTAGGGTCTACTTGCCGTCGGCCATGGTAGTTTCACCATATCCAAGAGCGAGAGGTCTTGTTAAATTTAATGCCATGACAATTTCATTTAATGCTTGATGCCTGGACTCAATAACTCTGCAAAATTTTTGTCTGCCACGTGGCTAACTCCTTGCCTAACAGGTGTCTAAGTGCCACAGGATCTGAGCCAGCATGGGTTCTTCGGTGGGCCTACTATTTGAGTTTCACCTATTAGACTGTGACTAAATGCCTATTTAGGCCATCCAAGGCAATTGTAGATTGGACTGTCCTAGGCCATGTGGATCGTGCCCATAAAAAATTGTCATATTATTTTTAAGATATAAATTTTTTTATAAACAATATACAATTATTTTAAACTCCGTAAAAGTATAGTTAGGTATTCATCACCAAATCTATAAGATATCAATTAATAAAGTATAAAATTGTATATATTTTAATAAAAAAAATACACGATATTTTAAACCTGGTAACAATTTAAGATAATTTCAACAATCTATAAAATAAATTATTATTGGTATATTTTCTGTTTGACTTTTTTGTGCAAAAATAAAAAATAAAATAATCTTCTCCGACGTTTCCTTTATGCACAGAAAGGTGTATGCACCAACTTGTCTATACACAAATGGGTGTTTTAGAAATATAGTTAAAAATTGATTTTTTTTTTTTTTTGGGTGAGAGGGAAAGTGGATTAAAAGTTGAGAAGTAGGTTTTAACTCACTTCCAACGCACTTTCCAAAATAGGCTAAAGTCTAACAATTTATAATACAGTTATTCTATTTATAAAAAATAAAAATGACTGAATAGAAATTTACAATCATTTTAAACTTGATAAAGATAAACAATAAGTGTATTTTTTAAAATAAATCATTCATTTTTTCTTATAAACAAATATGATAAAATAAAATATTACGATTATCAGATCGACTTAATTTTTTTTGTCGATAATATACATTGAGAACTTGACAAAAAGAATACTTTGGATCGTTGAAACAAAATTTGTGACCACATGGTTAAAGTCAAATTTATATTTGAGGGAAGCTCAACCTTTCTTCGGGTGTAAAATCCACAAAAGGGTAAAACCCTCACATGTAAGAGAGTAAAACTATTTTGTCTTCTAGAAATTAGCAAGAGTCTAATTGTTACATAGGCCCAAAACAAAAGAAATGATAGAGAAATGACAATACATTATTGAATAGACACACGATCACGCCTATGTAATAATTTCTATGTGCGAGAGAAATAAGTCTGATTTTATAATTGATTTCTATAATTTTTATATTTGTTTCTTTACAATATTGTTACACTCACTCACCCTTTGTTTACATTTCAAATGAATGAATTGACAAAACATCGTATGGCATTGTTAACACATACACAACCATCAAGCTAAAGCTCTCCAAGTCAAAGAGGAAGTCATGAAGCTCACCTCATAGGACACAAACACAATTATTGAATATTAATTAATGTATTTGGTTTTAATTTTTTGAATTCAATTTTTTTTAAATTAAGTTTTTTATTTTTCATGTTATTTTATTTTTTGTGAATATTTTTTAAATTTTAATTTCATTTTATTTTTTGATATTTAGTGTATTTAAAAAAAAAAAAACACAAATATTATATTTTTAAGTGTAATTATGTTAGGTGTGTCTAAAAATTAAAAAAAAAATTACTTAAAATATTAAAAAATTAATTAAAAACATTAAAATACGAAAAATAAAAAAGTAAAATTTTCTAAAACCAGAACTAAACAAGCTGAATGAGACTTATTTAGGACTTATATTAATGTTATAATTACGTATGAGATGATATTTAAAATGTAAATATAAATAGATAATAAATAAATAAATTATGGTTGGCTAGTCTAACATGAATGCATAGTTGAAACTTCAAACCAAATTCATGGATGTGATTGGGGAACAAGTAAAATGATCAAAATTGATGAATATATATATATATATACATATTTCCAACACGTGGGTTGACCTAATAAAATGGTTGGCATTACTTGCCAAAGGAGATGAATTTACAATCTCACATCATTACCAATTTACCACCACCACTTTCATTTCACACAGAAGATACAGAGACGTGGAGAAGAGCTTTTCTCATCAAACAAACAAACACAGCTAACCAATTATGTGGACCAAATTTTTGCAAATTGGGTGGGCACACAGAGCAAGCTATTGGGTTTCATGGGGTTTTTTGAAACACCTATCACTAATGTTGTTTATATCCAGTCTATCTAACCCCAACTCCACATCAACGGGGAGAGAAATCTGCAACCTTTAAGAGGGGACAAAAATGATATAACACGTGAAAAATAATAATTGATGAGTTATATGAATTCAAAACATTAAAGATGACAAATACTGATATGACAAAAAAAAATGAAAATATTTTAATATTATTTTACTTGACAAAAATAAATTATATATATACATAAACGATATTTAACTAAGATCAGGCGGGAGAAATCACAAACCCAACCACGTGTGACTGCAAATGCCTTCTAGGATATCTAGATTGATTAGGTGTTTACCAGAAAAAATATAAATATGCTTATACCTTTATTAATGAGGGTTTTAAGTTTAAGATGCCACTACTGTATGCACCATCAAAAGAATCAAAAGAGATTAAAAAGGTTAGAGGTCTCAAATTTTCTATTAAATAAATGACTAAAGTTAAGTTTGAGAACTTGTAAAAAAGTTAAAAAGTCAAAAAGTTACTCAAAAAGTTAAAAAGTTAACACTATTTATCAAAAGTCAACAATTATGGCTGCACAACTCCCAATTCGAATTTTTCCCTATAAATCAATTTTTATAATTTTTTATTACACATTTTTCCATATAAAGTCAAAAAATTAACCCAAATATCCATATTTTTAACCTCAATTTTTTAGTCCTAAAAGATAAAAAAATACACTTATTTAAAACACTCCAAACAACCCCTAAATATCCCACATGAATGTGAAATCTGCGATACATTTGATCATTTGTTCATTTGGTATCCCTAAATATACTCTATACACCTTACCGCAACATATTATAATATAATATTCTGCAACACCACCCCAAGAAGTCGTAACCTTTTTTTAGGTCAAATAAAGCTTGGTCTAAACTACTTCTAGATGTTTAAAGTCAAGTCCGACTAGCCCAACTTGTTAGCCGATGAGAGGTAGCGATATTTTTTTTTTTTTTTTTTTTGTGAATTAGAGGTGGCGATTAGACTTGATAGAAAATATAAAAAATAATAATAATAAGAAAAAAAAAGTCAAAATATAAATAATAATAATAAAAAAATCCCAAAAATAGGCTTGAATCTTAGCCTGCAATCCAGCCCGCTAGATCATCTGAGCTAAGTTTATTGGGATGGGTTTGAACCTAAAGTTTTTGCCAATGACCTAAAGTTTTTTTTTTTTTTTTTTTTTTTTTTCCAATGACCAGCCCATCCGGCCTCCATATTGTCCCTTATGCTACTGATATTATTGAACAAAATATGAATTTGTTGATAATCAAGCAAAACATATGGCACGCGTTGTCTTACTAATTAAAACATGATTTAACAAGGGGATTACGCAATATAGTTGTTTTTTGGAAAAAAAAACTCAATGATGGTATCTTAATCCTTGATAATGAATTTGTATCACAGAAACATCTAAAAGCTGTGCAAAAAGAGAAGAAGAAAACTGAAGCTGACATCCAAGCCTGTTTTGTGATCACTTAGTTGCTGTGTCACTAGTTTTTCAACCCTGGTAAACACAAAAAAACTCGTGTCTCTTCTGACCTTCACAAATGATTCATCGTATATCATATGACCTAATCATGGAACTACCAACACAATTCAGCTCTACATATATTTTTGAATGTAAGAGCAAAGAAAACATCGAAATTGGATTTGTAACAAAGACAAATAACAGAAGGGTCACTGCACTGCTCAGAATAATATATATCAGTATTCTTGATTCAACTCTGCCCTGTGGAAAAAATATAAGGGGAAATATACAAAAACACCAATCTAATCTGATGAGCCAAGTGAAAATCAGAACGCCAAGACCAAATAAGCCTACCAGTGAACACATTTTCCCCTACAAAATGACGGGTCCGCCTAAAAAAATAAATGAAAAATGTGAAACTATATTGAAAGCATAGAAGGTAAGGGGAATTGCCAGAACTGTCAAGTAGTCATATTATTATGAGATTCTATTTCATACACATTTAATTGAATTTTCTATCTGGATAGCAAGAACAAAGCAGGATCACCCAATGGATGTCCCTCCGATCACCACATGAAATCCCAACCAAACCTGCCATGAAGTGTCCACTTATTTTCCAACAATTTTTCTAGGCAATCAAAAGGAGGTTAATAATGTAGATTCACCTATATAGAATTGTAAGATGAAACAATCAGGTATCTCCTTAACCTCAACCAGCATAAAAAATTGTACTTTTTTACAGTTTCTCAATAAGAAACATACCCCTCAATTAGAATTGTAAGATCAAACAATCAGATATCTCCTTTGCCTCAACCAGCATAAAATACTTTTTTACAGTTTCTCAATAAGAAACATACCCCTCAATCAATCATTAAAACCCTTATCATATATCCAATCATTCATCTCAACTACAGAAGTATGCCACTACAGAAGTATGCATAATCTAGCACTAGTTTTTACCCGGTGAATGAATTTAATGTCATAGCTAAACTCCATGCAGTTATTATCTGTATCTTGCTACAACAAACTCAAAAATAACTTCACAGAGAATGAGCTTTGCTCATCGTCATCATATTTTTTTACACTTTCGTTTCAAGTATACGTTTTGGAATTACTTCTTCTTATCCTCATAGTCAGCCCTGCAATATCATTTCCACATTCATAATATCATGTTGTCCTTTGTCACATGCCTCAACTTTATGTTTGCCTCGTTCACCTAAGACTTAAGACTATTGCTTTAACATCTAATCCTAAAATACAGCAGAGAAAATCTAATTCCAGAAACATCAACATTCATGTCAAACTCTTGAGGGCAAACTTGTTTAACAAAAATTCTTCTACATTTTAAGTGAAAAAAAGCTTTCCCAGGGACTCGACCTGTGGGAGGAGTCTCGTAGTCTTGGTGACTACCAGGTAACAAACTTCAGCTATTCTTGCACAAGGAGTACAAGGAAATAATATTGAGTTGGAAAAAATAAAAAAGTATGCATACCACTAAAGTGGAATACATAATTCGTTTTACGTCCCTCCTTTATCTCATGTGCCATGGTTACTTCTAAATTTTATTTTTTTTCATAAACACAAATTCATTTTTTTTTTAAATGCATTAAGAGAATGCTACCCAAATACAAGAAATAAACAAAATATAAAAACCCTCTATGCACCTTCTCGAATATTAAAGGAAAAAAAAAAAAAAAAAACCTCTACATAATCCAAAAATTGGTCAAGAGAAGGGTTACTAACTCCTGACTCCTAACAATACAAAACAATTTACAAGTGTACTTTTTGAGCATATACAAAGAGACCTCTATACTATCAAAAGATCATCGATTCTCTCCACCAAAGATGGGGTCTGCATAATACATAAGGGAATCAAACACCACACCTGCTTCCTCCTCTTCCATACCCTAGCCCCTCACTAATAATGAAAAGCTCATCAAATCCCAAAGGTAATTGATAGTATAAATACATAAACAAGATAAGATTCACCATGTAGAAGCATAACTATGAGAAAATTCCCCTATATTCAATTTAAACTGAAAAAGTGAGCCAAAAACAACGGATGGCAATGGGTCAGGTTTTTTCAGGTTTCACAGGCAAATTTTTGAAGCAACTACATCTATATATTTTCGGTAATGATACGTCCCACTAAGAGTGGTGCTCTAAAGCACCACTAATGAGTTGGCAAGCATTTTAAAAATAAAAAAAAATAAAAAAACAAGATACAAGCAGTGGGCTCCGTCCACTGCCACATTTAGAGCGGCACTTTTAGTGGTCCGAAGCTTTATTGATATACTTTACCCTGACCTGACAATTTTGACCTACCTACCCCATGCTCGACCCTACCCTAGCCCGTCCTATCAATGCTCTCCCAAACCTTTTCTATCAGAATCAGTTTGTGTCAAATACAAACGGGTCGGTAATTTTTTTAAAAATTCTATGACCTTGTTATGGATTTTCCTAAGCTGATTACAACAAATATCCAAGAAAACATCAAGGATTCCAGTAGCTATCAATGCATCTAAAATCATCATCATATTAGACAGTCATCATAGATTTCATGGGTTAGTTCTAAATTAAATTTTAAAAGAATAATAATAAAAAATACATAGTGAATAATTATAAAAAGAAAAACAATCTTAATTAATCCCAAAATCAAGAAAACCCTAAATTGAAGAAACAGAAGGGTTTTTCCCAATTTTTCTTACTTGCACGTTGCTATTGCAATCCAATCCACACCCACACTGCGGACAAATCTCAAAATTATCAATCCCAAAGTTAGCCGAGGCAATCCCGACAGAGAACTCGAGCTCATCGCCGCTACGAACAACCTCGACGATGTTGAGCCACAAGAAGAGAACTTTCACGCTGATACCAGTGAGGCTCGTAAGCCTGTCTTTGGCAATGTAGCCACTAATGGTGGATTTGTATTTGAGTTGGTACGAACCTTCGAGAGAGAAACTACACGAACCGTTCAAATAAGCGTTGAATTTGCCAGTGCTCGTGTCGAGATCGTAGCCAGTGACGCCCTCTGGGAGGAGGCCCTCTGGGAAATCGTAGGCTTGGAGGACTTCATAGGCGGAGAGTGTTTCGCCGCCATGTGCGGAGGCGACTGGTGGTTGGGTGGTGGAGGAAGAGAGGAAGAGAATAGAGAGGGTGAGAAGGATAATCTGAGAATTTGATGACATTGTGGTTTGATGTGAACGAATTTTCTCGACTAGCGTGGGTTTTATGGTGATCATAATTTTGTTTTTGTTTTTGTTTTGAGTGATTTTAGGGATTCAAATAAATTATTAAATTTTTTATTAAACATTTTATATGAGTGTAAGATTTATATATTTATGATTTTTGTGAGATTATGTGAAGAATTTGATAAAAAAAATTAAGTAGCGTTTGGTAGAGAAAGACACGGAAGCTTTTCAGATCAAAAGAGAAAGAAAGATGAGGTTCACGTAAAATTTTCAGAGACGATGGAGAAGGACATGGAAACTTTTCAAATCAAAGGAGGAAGAAGGCAGAAACGTTAAAAGTGGAGAACTGAAGTACAAGCTGCCAAACGAGTTTTTAAACTGTAATTTGAATTAACACGCGGAATTGTATTTTGAATGTCTTATCCAAACGTGAAGCGAGAGTTCACGTGTTGAAAGTTAATTTAAAAATATAAACAAATAGAGCCTTAATAATTTATTTGAGATTTATATATATATATATATATATTTTAAAGGGTAGAATATGGGTGCATTAATGTTATTTTTTCTCAGGAGAGGATTTGTCTAGTTGCGGCTTCTGTAGTTGCGTCCCTGTTTGATATTAGTTATTTGAATAATTCTATTTGTATTAATTAGTGTATCAATTAATGTACTAACAGATGATATGATATAATTTTAAAGATTTTAGATATTTGTAATTTAATTAATAGGTGAGGTCAGTAATAAAGTATAACACTAATTAATACACTAGTTAGTACACTAATTAGTGTATGTAGCACCACCGTAGTTATTTTAGTTGATTATTTAATGTTTTGATTATTTTAATTTAATTAAAATATTTATATTTAGATAGATAATGAGCTTTTTTTAATTGATTTGATGATTGTTGTGAAAAAATAAAATTAATTATAAATTATAAATTATAACAAATATTATTAACGAAAATTTTGATAAATAATAACAAATATTATCTTCGAAAATTTTGACAAATACAAATTTTTACTCGCATTTTAACTTATAATAATTTCAATCTTGTCTTTATACCTAATTTTTTCTAAGTCTCATTCAGCAACTTCATTATTTAATCTAAAAATAAAAAATAAAAAAAATCATTAACAAAAAGTTAATACATTATATAAAAAAAATTAAAAAATTTCTTTTCTCTTTATTTTTTGTACTTTTTTTTAAAAAGTCCAAAATTTTTTTTGATAAATACAAATTTTTACTCGCATTTTAACTTATAATGATTTCAATCTTATCTTTATTCCTAATTTTTCCAAAGCCTCATTTGCCAACTTCATTATTTAATCTAAAAATTTATTAAAATTTTTTTTTAAAAATCTTTAAAAAGTTTTAATAAATTATATAAAAAATAATTAAAATTTTTCTTTTCTCTTTATTTTTTGTACTTTTTTTTAAAAAGTCAAAGATTTATCCTAAACATATTACACTCTGTTTGGTTTAGTTTTCAAATCAATTTTTGAGAGTTTAATTTAAAATTTATTTAGTTTACAATTTATCAAAATTGATTTCAATCATTTTTTTTTCTCCTCTCTCATTCTTTCACATCATACATATCAATCAATTTTTTTCTCCCAATCTTCTCACTTATTCTGTCACATATTACACATTAATCAATCTTTTTTTTCTTACACCTATCTATTCAATTATAAAAAAAATTACAAATTATCAGAAACTATAAAACTATTTTCAAAATATATAACCAAACAACTTGTCAAATTTTGAAAACACTTTTTAAAAACTCGGGAAACACTATGGTACACACCCTTTAAATAGTGTGCACTACATGCACCTTATAATTAAAAAGAAAAATAGCATAATTTTAATTTTTTGAGTCATAACTAAAAAAAATGTCATAACTAAACACAGTATAAGGCATAATTAAAATAAGGAAAAATTAGTCTAAGGTCCCTTTCCCATTTTTAGTAATGGAAGAGATCCACAATATTATTTTATAATGTCTAAGGTCCCTACGGAGAAATTTGATATCCCTCACCCTTCTCTCTCTCTCTCTCTCTTCTCGCTGCTCTTTTTCGATATCCAACTCTCAAAATCATCAGCCCTAGACTCAGACTCAAAGCAACGATTGTTGTGGTTGGAAGGGTGTCACTTGCGATCAAGACAGTCATATTACAGGTCTAAGCTCGTATTCGGTCACAAAGTGCAACTAGACAGAGGCCCTCAACACCAGAAAGGGAACGAAGTGGGTCAGCTAAGAAACGCCTCTCATACCCAGTTCCTGATCAGTAGTCATACAGCAGTGTTGGAATTGGGATTGATTGTAGTAGTTTTAGCCAGAACTTGAGAAGTCCAAGTTTCAAGAGTGTGCAAGCAGGATTTGTGGGAATGGAACAACAGTCGAATCTGTCTTCATGTTATACAAACAGCATCGGTGGAGAAATTTCTCCATGTTCAACCACTGATTTAAGAAGGTGGTTAAGGTGAACCAATGGCGAAATGATGACTAATTGAATTTGGGACAACAGCAGTGATGAATGCTTCTTATATTCTATAACGATTATTATTACCCGTTTGTATTAGAATGTGAGACCTAGATGTAGTCGAGATGGGAATGACCAAATGAGGCGATAAAATGGATTAGTCAATGATTTTTAGGTCCTTTTGTTTCCCTCTAGCTGTTCTGTTGCAGCTAATTCAAGAAGCAGAATATGTGACATCTTCCACATCTCTACTATTTCCCTCTCTCAAACTCACCCGCTCACCCGTCTATTGCAGAACCATTGACAGAGGAGATGTGCTAATATCACTGGTTTTTATCTCTTCTCTTTTGAAACTTACTACTCTCTTAGATTTTTTTCTTTGGAAATTGATATGAAATAGTATTCCGATTTAGTAATTTCAATGAGGTGGTGCTTGCACCATAACCACAACAATTTTATTTTTTTTGATTATCATAATTTGCACCACATTAAATGATGTTGAAGGAAGTTATCCATGCGTTAAGCCCAAAAAAAAAGAAAAAAAAAAAAACAAAGAATTTTTGTAGCCACCGTCTCATTCTTCTTCCTTAGCACACTGCCTGCAGTTCCCTACCCATCCATCTCCATTGCAGCCACATCCACCTTTCTCTCTCCTTAAGAAAGCCACCACACTCTCTCCACAGCAGCCACCTGCTTCCTTGCAACAGCAGTAAGGCCTGAACTGAATTTTCTCTGAACTGAATTTTTCAGAAAGAAATGGTAAATCACGATCACCTGAACTGAATTTTCTCTGGGTTGAAACCAGAGAAATTCTCTGATTTTTGAACTGAATTTTCTCTGGGTTGGTCCAGAGAAATTCTTTGGTTTCGAGCTGGAACCTGGAATGCTTAATTTGTATAAAACCCAATGTTTGTGAAATCAAATTTTGAAACCCTCTTGTTGAAAAGGAGAGCAATATTGATGTTATTCGATTTCATCTTTCATTTTCTCCAGAGAAATTCTCTTCATTTCTCTAGAAGAGAATTTCTCTGGAAAAGGCCAGAGAAATTCTCATAATTTGCTTGAGACCAAGAGTGAAGGCAAGCAAAGCAGCAAATCACAGAGTTATTTGTGAGAAAATTCGAGAAAATTCAACCCTAGAGAAATTTCAAAACATAGAAAATCAAAAAATTAAACAAACCAGAGAAATTTCAAATTTCTCTGGTTTGAAATTTCTCTAAATGAAAATTTCTCTGGGTTGAAATTTCTCTGGACATAATTTCTCTGGACCAGAATTTCTCTAGATCAAATTAAGAGACCTTAGACATTATGAAAATATTAGATGTTCTTTATACTATAAAGTCTTAATACTAGGGACCCTAAAAAAAAACCCTTAAAATAATGTCATAACTAAAGAAGAAAATTTATCATAACTAAAAAATAAAATGGCATAAATAGGGGTGCAATATACCATTTTTAAAAAGATCTATATTAGAAAATTTCCAAAAACTTTATATTCTCTCCGTCTCAAAATATTGATCCCTTTTGAGAAATCTAACTTTTTTTTGATAGTACAAATATTACATTTCAAAAATATTAACTTTCCAAAATTACCATTTAATTTAAAATTAAAATAATATAATTTTTTTGGAAAACATCAACTGTCATAATTATATTTTTTGTGTGTATTAAATGTTAATAAATTTAAAAGAATGACAAAATAAAAAATTCATATTATTTTAATCCTTAATTTTTTAAAATAAACTAATATTTTTGAGATAATGAAATAAGTAGGGGTGCAACTCGGGCGGGCTCAACCCGAGCAACCCGAGCCCAGCCCGAGCTTTTTTAGGGCTTGGGCAACTATATCTTGTAATCTGGATGGGCCTGGGCAGATTTTTGATGTCCGAATTGTAATTCGGGCCGAGCCTGGGCAGAATCAATGGCCAACCCAAGCAACCCGAACTCGAATTAAATTTAATATATTATATAAATTATATAATATATAAAAAATAAATTAAAGACCTATCTCTCAAATTTATGCACCAAATTTGAAATCTATCCTGAATCTATCTCTTTCTTACGCCATGGTCTCATATACGCCACTAATTCTCGCTGCCACAGATCGGTGATAGTCGTCCGGTGCTGGGTTTTGATCTGTATGTTTCTCTTCTCTATAGTTCTCTTTTGTGCTGGTTTGTTGTGTTTTTGGATCTGTTCATGTTGGTTGGAAATGATTTTTTTTTTTTTTTTGAGCCAACGGAGGTTGTTGATTTGGGTCTGTAGATCTTTGTTTGGATTTTTTGTGTGTGATGATTTTGTTTTCTGTTTTTGGGTTTGCCAAAGATGTTTAAGATCTTACTTTGTGTTCTTAGATTTTATTTTTATTTTTTAATATATGCCTTTAATTTCTGTGTATTTGTTTATATCTTTGTTGTTTGTGTTTGTATTTATGTTTATTTTATTTGATGCTACAAACAACATTCCATTGTCAATCTCTGTCTCTTTCTTTTATAGCTAAGCAATACTCAGGTTATTTTGTGGAAGCAGATTGTTGGACTTGTGAATTTCTCGGACAATTCGGTTAATTCGGGCTAACCCGAGTTCAAAATATAAAGCTTGGTCCGGGCTTGGGCAGCAATGCTCGAGTTGATGGTCGGGCTTGGATGGGCTTGGGCACTGCCAAATACAATTCGGGCTGGGCTTGGGCAAATCCCCAACCCGACCAAACTCGCTCGAGTTGCACCCCTAGAAATAAGAAGTTAATATTTTGAGATGGATAGAATATTTCAAAACCAAACCAAATGAATCTATTTTATTTTTTTATTTTTTATCTCATATTTTAACCAAAATATTAAAATATTATTAAAATAATTTATTTTCAAACGAGGCCTAACTCTAAACTTAACCTGACCCACACTACTATCACCAGCTTTGATCGCTCTCTCCAGTTCGTCCTCATCTCTGGTAATCGGAAAGTTATTGGTTGATTCAAGAGTAGTGTCACGTGACGCTCCACATGCATTGTGATTAATAGAGGGATATGACTCACGATTTTGTGTTAGGTAATTGAAAAATATAAAAAGATATGAAAATTTATGATTGACCTGAAACATAGTTACGTAGTGTCCTAGTACCAACCAATAATTTTTCCTACTAAGTCATTGGGGTTTAATGGAGTGGATATTAATTCCCCATCCCCATTCCCTTATAATAAATTTTTCCCATTCCCCATAAGTACTATCCTCCCTATCTCCTAATGGGTTTGGATTTTTCCCAACCTAACTTGACCCTTTTTTTTTTTTTTTTAAGGTTAACAACCATTTTTAAAAAAAAAAAAAAGTTTACAACTAAAGCTAAATATACATTCAATTTTTTTTATTTTATTTGGTTCAATAACAAAATCAAATACACATTAATTAATTAATTAAAAAAATTGTTTTAAAATAATCAAATATATCATTTTAAAACAATCAAATAAGTTTGAGCCGTCGAACACGATAAATGAAAAAAAAATCAACTCTACTTTACATTCATCTCATAAAAAAATTTTTAAAAATATATATATCATTAAAAAATATTTTTCACCCAAACAAACACAACGTTATTAATTGGGCTAGTTCAATTATTTAGCTCATCTATGCCAAGTTCCCATTTTCAAGAAACAAACACTGTAGAAGACCCGGCAATTAATTTTTCTTTCTTTTCTCTATTTTCCCAGTAACCAAACAAACAATACAAGACAAATAAACACTAAAGCACGAATTGAACCCCCCCAAAAAAAAAAAAAAAACATCCAAATTGGTGAAATGTAACTAATAGAACTCTTTGATTAAAAAACATACCTTTTTGCGTAACCATAAAGCATCGCCTTGTCGGACCGACTTCACTGAATGTTTCTTCAAGCTGAAACATCAAAGTACCAAAACCAATCTCCCAATTCATGCATAATACCAAAGCACATATACATACAAAATACATATATATATTGAGAGGGAATAAAAATAACCACAAGAATTATGTAGGTCCAAGCATTGCCACGTGGCATGATTATGAATTATCATGTATATGACAGTTATCAAATTCTTATCAAACACTGCATTAGTGTTTTATGTTATGCAAAATTTATCAGGATATGAAATCTTATTGATATAGAAGTCCTGAACAACCAGAGATTGTTTGGGATAGGACTTCTGGAACATTCAAATTACTTTAGAGGTAAGTCATTAGATATTATAAATAGGCAACACTTTTATGGGTTGAGGTAGGCAATTTCTCTCTATGAATTAGTCCATTAAATATTTTGATAATATTAGAGAACTGACTTCGGCGTCGGAGGACCCCCGGCTACGGATAGGGGTGTTTTGTCTTACAGACAGGGATTGTGTGGTGGTGCTATTCATTTTCTTCGTTGGATTTCTTTATCAACAAGTACGTGATTTTTCTTTACCCATACAATTGGCGCCGTCTATGGGAACCGACAAAATTCAATGAAGAAGATTATGCGGTTCTCCAATATTATATTGATCATTGATTATGTTGATCAACCTAATAATTACACAACGACATGCTCGACATATTCATTATGTCGATCAAATACACGATTGACATTGGGATGAAGATATTTTATTATGTATTATGCTGAATTTTGATTATCTATGGAGCACGGAGTTTATGCACTATTATTCCAATCACAAATACATGGAAGATCAAATTATTATATCAGATTTTTATTATCTGAATAATATGAGTTTTTATACCAAAAGTAGATGAAGACTATTATTTGGATCAAATATGTTGAGATGGAGTTCGCGCTTTATGGATCATGGGGGCAATATGAATTACACTACCTTTTGGTTACAAATTTTATCTCTTTGCCAAGTTGGTTTAGACAGGAGATAAGTTGGCAGGTATTGACCAACTTGAAAAATCTTTATCGAGCGTGTTTTGCTTGGTGAAGTAGATTGGCAGATTTGACCAATTTTGAAAATCTTTGTCGAGCGGGTTTTGCTTGGCGAAGTAGGTTGGCAGGTTTGACCAACTTGAAAAATCTTTATCAAGCGGGTTTTGCTTGGTGAAGTAGATTGGCAAGTTTGACTAATTTTGAAAATCTTTGTCGAACGGGTTTTGCTTGGCGAAGTAGGTTGGCAGGTTTGACCAACTTGAAAAATCTTTATCAAGCGGGTTTTACTTGGTGAAGTAGATTGGCAGGTTTGACCAATTTTGAAAAATCTTTATCGAGTGGATTTTGCTTGGTGAAGTAGATTGGCAGGTTTGACCAATTTTGAAAAATCTTTATTAAGCGGGTTTTGCTTAGTGAAGTAGATTGGCAGGTTTGACCAATTTTGAAAATCTTTGTCGAATAAAGCAGGTTGGCAGGTTTGATCAACTTAAGAAATCTTTATCGAGCGGGTTTTGCTTAGTGAAGTAGATTGGCAGGTTTGACCAATTTTGAAAATCTTTGTCGAACAAAATAGGTTGGCAGGTTTGACCAACTTGAAAAATCTTTATCGAGCGGGTTTTGCTTGGTAAAGTAAATTGGCAGGTTTGACCAATTTTGAAAATCTTTGTCGAGCAAAGTAGGTTGGCAAGTTTGACCAACTTAAAAAATCTTTGTCGAGCAGGTTTTGCTTGGCGAAGTAGATTGGCAGGTTTGACCAACTTTGAAAATCTTTGTAGAGCGGGTTTTGCTCAGCAAAGTAGGTTGGCAGGTTTGACCAACTTGAAAAATCTTTGTCGAACGGGTTTTGCTTGGCAAAGTGGGTTGGCAGGTTTGACCAACTTTGAAAATTTTTGTAGAGTAGGTTGGTGGTTTATCCAACAGTGGGATTCCTTGCCGAGCAGGTTTTGCTTGCCAATAAGCAAGTTAGTGTTTTGGTAGTTCCTAACAAGATTAGGCATTCTTGGAATAAGTCCTAACAAGGTTATGCATTTCGGAATAAGTCATAAGTTGGTTAGGTATTCTTGGAATAAGTCCTAACTAGGTTAGGCATTCTTGGAATAAATCCTAGCAAGGCTAGGCATTTTCGGAATAAGTCCTAACGAGGTTAGACATTCTTGGAATAAGTTTCAGTAAGGCTAGGCATTTTCGAAATAAGTCCTAATAAAGTTATGCACTTTGGAATAAGCCCGAGCACCTATGTATGGTTTTAGCTAGGCATTATTACATTGCTATTTTTATTATAACAACAGAAATTTCACTGGGTTCAAAGAGAATGAAAGCTTGGGGGCAATTGAGAGGGAATAAAAATAACCACAAGAATTATGTGGGTCCAGGCATTGCCACGTGGCATGGTTATGGATTATCATGTATATGACAATTATCAAATTCTTATCAAACACTGCATTAGTGTTTGATGTTATGTAAAACTTATCAAGATATGAAATCTTATTGATATAGAAGTCCTGAACAACCGGAGATTGTTTGGGATAGGACCTCTGGAACATTCAAATTACTTTAGAGGTAAGTCATTGGATATTACAAATAGACAACACTCTTATAGGTTGAGGTAGGCAATTTCTCTCTATGAATTAGTCTATTAAATATTTTGATAATATTGAAGGACTGACTTGGGTGTCGGAGGACCCCCGGCTACGGCTGGGGGTGTTTTGTCTTGCAGATAGCGATTGTGTGGTGGTGCTATTCATCTTGTTCGTTGGATTTCTTTATCAACAAGTACGTGATTTTTCTTTGGCCGTACATATATATTTTTAGAGAGAGAGAGAGGGTGCCTGAGAGTTGGTGAAAAAGTAGGGGAAGTTGAAGACGAAGACAGTGTTAGGACTGTGTTTGGTTTCGCCATCTTGCTTCAAGGGGAAAATTGGGATGGAATTGGAGACAGATTTCCTAGTTGTAAACAGAGTAGTGAAAACATACGGGGAAGTGGGTGGGTATCCATTCCCAACCTATCCCTAGTGGAGGTTTAAAGAACCCCACTTACTCAACCCGACGGGTAAAAAAAAAAGAAAAATCTATGTATTTGGATTGGATCTCCATGAATGCCTATAGATAAGTTATCTATTGCTATCCCTACTCAACCTCTTTCCACCCATCTCTACCGCTGCCCAGCCCCATCCATTTTGCCACCCTCAAGTCTTATTTTCTCTTATTGTTAGAAATTGGGTCAGGTATTGGACCCGAATTTAGACACCCATGTGGCATGACCCATGACCCATTTAAATTACCCATGTAATTTGAATTTGATTTCCTAATTATAATATTTGATAGGATAACCCTCTATCTATCTACATCTATCCTATCCTTAGGAGATATGGATAGATAGATATATATGGTTATATATTTGATTATATATCTACATGATATAGAACATCAGATACGTCATGTGGTTTTTACTTATAACATTTTTCCCATATTCTCTCTCTAACTCTCTCTCATATCAGAGAACGATCTAGCCTTTGCACTGTGATTAGAGTGGGTAATACTCATATTGTGGTATCACCCCATTGCTGGTGTTCTTAGTACGTGATTAAAGAAGCACGTGATTTACTTACAAGGTTCTTCGTTTCGGATTCTATCACACAAGATATGATTTGAATCCTTTTACCCGTTGCGTTATATATATCTTTTATTGGTATCAGAGCCTTAAATGTGTATTTTCGTGCTTGTTTTTGTAACAACCCTCGTACTGATTATCGATAAACTACTGAATTAACTACTGGTTACTACTAAACTGAACTGATAATGGCTGATAATTGAATTAACTGAAGTACTGATGGACTGATTGAAATCGAAACTGAAATTGAATAAGTTTATCTAGTGAATTGCATATTGCATCTGTTTGATTGATTGATTATCTGTTTGAATTCATATGTTTAAATTGCTAATTGAAGGCCTTATCGGCGGCCGAATTAGGAACTGTTTAGAGTTTTGGAATCAGTAGAATATTTGTGATTTAATGGTATATTTATCTGAAAATTGATTAGGAATGATTAAATTAGATTAAAAGGAGTTAATTGCCAAATTTAACTTAATTACCATATTGCCACTCTTAGTGGGCCACTTAGGATAATATATTAGGCCTTATTACATGTTGATCAAAGCTTCTCCTCAGCCATTTCCTTAGTCCCCACCGAAATTAGAAGAGAGTTAGAGAGAGTGAGAATTGCTCTTGTTGATTTGGCTTGAAACCTTGAAGAATTGCTTGAGAATTGAGGTGTAGATTGTCTAATCTAGCTCCCACACCTTGATTACAAGACTTAGGTAAGTGAATCCATCTTCTTCTTGTTGTCTTTAAGCTTCATCTTGCATGGTTCATGCTCCATTGTAGGATTAAATCATGATTTAGTGCTAAGAGGTCGAATTATGCTTGGATTGTTGCATGCATGCTGGAATTGGTGCATTTTGAAGTGGAATTCATGATGGATTGTACATGCATGCTCATGTTTCTATCAAAGTCCATGTTTTCATTTTGTTTTCCAACTATTGAGCTCATTAGAGCAAGATTTGAACCTTGTATTTGGTTAAAAAAAACTCATGCATTGCATGGTTTGAAATTGTTCACGGAAATGGGTTTGAATTTGGTTTTAATTAACTCACCCTTGGGCTTTGATTTTACAAATTGAGCTTTAAAACATGTTATTCTACGTGTTTACAAGAGTTTTCCAGAAAATGGGCCCAAGAGGATCGATTTTGGTGGTTGGAAACTTGGTTTTGAACTTGGAGTTCGAATCTGGGTTTTCCAGATTTTTGAGTCCCGCTCGAGCGGGGAAAGTGGCGCTCGAGCGGGGAAATCGAGCTCCCAGCACTTGCACTGTACATCAGTCCGCTCGAGCGGAAGAAGTTGCGCTCGAGCGGAGGACTGGGTGACACGCTCGAGCGGGCGTCGAGCGGAGATTTCACCTATCCAGTACTTTTTTGGTCCGCTCGAGTGGCTAAGTGGACGCTCGAGGGTACCTTTGTTTGCTTGTCCGCTCGAGCGGGGAAACCTGCGCTCGAGCGGGACCCTGTTTCACTGAAATTTCTGAAAATGTTTTCTAAGTGTATTTTTGCATCCTCATCCCATCTAGGCATTCTTAGGCCTAGTTTAAGACATCTTAATGAGGATTTAGACGTAGAACCACACCGAGGAAATTTAGGGATTTAATTATCATCCTTCCCGACTGTGAAACTTAGTGTGTGTTCTATTTGTTAACTGTTTAGGGTTGGCTCTCGGGGACGCGCTCTAGCTGCTATTAGCCCAATCTCTGTGAGTAACGATTGTGTAAAGATATGTTCAAACTGGTTATCTTTTGAATACTGAACTGAACTGTTTACTGAACTGATATTGATCACTGAATGAATGTATGTCCTTTATTTCTGAACTGTACTGTGGCATCCTTAGCACTTACTGTATACTGTTACTGTTACAGAGCTCTGTCGGTTCCCTTGTGGAACCATACTGTTTACTGAATGATTGGCCATCATTACTGTTGGGTCTGTTAAGACCCGGTCCTTTTGGACCTACTGTTTATAGGCTAATGGGTGTACTACATATGAATGATTGACTGAAATACTGAAAGACTGAAATACTATTTAATGAACTGTTTTCACTACTGCAAGGACATTCGTTCATAACCTCTTTACGCTTTAAGTTATTCACTGGGCTTTAGCTCACTGTTTATATATATATGTAGGTTCTCAGCAGCCAGACCGGAGCTAGGAGTGTGGGTTGGTCCCCAGTTTTGTCAAGCCAGCCTATGTGCCTTACTGTGAGGTTCCGTGTTGCCATGTTATGGCTTTGGGATTTTGTTTTGGTTTTCCCATCGGTCTCCTTACTGTTTTGTATCACTGTATAGACTGCTTACTGTTCTACTGTACTGTTATCGAGGGATTAGGTCCCCGTACTGAATGGTTGTATATGATTGTATAGACTGTATATAGACCGTACTGTTTTGAACTGTATGAATGCATGAAAAATGTTTTTGGCATACAGATTTTCACAGCTCAATGGACACTAATTATTTACTGTATTGGCTTCCGCCAGGCCCTGAACTCTGTTATACTGTATTACTGTTAAGTAGGCCTTCGGTAATCTCGGATTACTGGCCGGTTACGGTGCTAAACCCATAGGGCCGGGTTTGGGTCGTGACAGTTTTTGTGCATTAAAATATATATATATATAGATAATTATATATATATATATAACACACATGATATATGCATGAAAAATTAATATTTTTTTGAACTTTCTCCGATCAATCTGAAATTTACAGATGTTGTAGTATATTTCATGTAGAATATATCTGCCAAGTTTTATAAAAATCCAACGGTCGAATTTTGAGAAAAATGGAGATTCATATTTAATTTTTTGTAACTTTGATTGCATGCTGGTTTTACATGCTTTGTTTTTATGTTCTGAAAATTATATATTTGGAATTCTTGTTTCGATACCTTTGAAACAGTATATTATGGGGCCTGATTTCGACTTACAGTTGATGAGAAAAAGCAAATCCTAATTTGGGTTCGTTTTGTATTTTTTGTTGGCTCAATGAAGAAGATGAAGTGTAGAGTTTCTGCACTTCCACTCTCATTTGAGAGAGAGTGTGATACACCCTATTATTTGGGTTTGTTAAATGTCATTTTAAATACCACCATTGTTTTTATTTTGGAAAATGGAGTTCGGTAGTACCAAAATTAGATTAGAAAACACCCTGGAAGGCGGCGTGTGAGCCGCACACGTCATCTGACGACGTTAGCGTCACCACACGCGCGCCACATGTCAGCCACAGCCCACACCTGCCAGGCGCGCTTCGCACGTGCGAGCTGTCCGCGCTACACATGCGTGCACTGCGCTACGTGCCGAGCCGCGCGGTTTTTTGCGCCGGCTTGGCTGGCTTGGCTGCTGGGCGTAAGGCGCTATTTGTTTTTTTTTTTAAATTCTGAATCGCATTAAATAATCATAAATAATTCGTTATAGTTTGTTTTAAGCATGGTTGGTACTGTTGGTTTTAAAATTAAATTGTTTCTCTACTGTAAAATTTTTAAAATTTTATGAAAATAAAAAATATTTTTCCCGAAATAATAATTCATTATTTATGCTTTATAATGCTTCTGGTGTTACATGACTAAGTTTCTGAGGTTGAAATTTTTACAGTAGACTACTGTAATAGTTTACTATTTACTGATATGATTGTTACATTTTCCTAGATTTTGGAATATTTATTTCTGATTTTATGTGTATTTATTAATTATTTAAAATTCCAAAAAATTCCAGAAAATACCAGAAAAATTTCAGAAAAATTTCAGAAGTGATATATTTTCTGTTATGGCATAATCTGAATATTAAATACAACATATTGTTATTTTTTGCCTCGAGTTTCTAATATGTTGTGATTAGAGTAGCATGATTAATTGTTTTTTATTTAAATTCCATTATTAATTGTAACATAACATGAGTTGATTGTGAATTAACATTATGATGCTATTATATGGAATTAGAATATCTTATCATGCTTTAAACATGCTATAGTCAGTGGGAGGTTGTTCATTGAGAGAAATCTTTGTAGATTTACTCTCGAAAACTAATATTTTGCGCATGAATGAAATTAAATTTTGGATAATTGTCACATGTGGCGCAAGAGATGATTACGAGCATAACGGATTTTCGATCTTGCGACCTGTGTAATATTGTCACTATTTAATTTAGATTTTTGCAGCAAAATTATATTATGCTAATCAAATTAATCCCAATGCGAATTTCTCTCTAAATTGACTTAGCTTATGGAAGTTGATTTGGTTGACAGACTTGGTAGAGATGTTCAAATGTGAACAATGCAATCATATTCGTTAGATGAGCAAAAAGTCTTGGAGATTTTAGGCCAGACCTTAATCGAGCCAAAGTAAAGAAACATAACTTAAAGTCGTCGTGGTTTTGTTACCTTGTTTGGCACAATAAAAACTGATGTGTGCGCTATGGTTAGCGGCATGCTACGTGGTTTTGATTGGCAAGTTTTGGAGTTATGAAATTAGTAAGCCCTCAATAGATCTGTATATGATCTTGACCATTAAGCTGCACGGATTGACTTGTAATAATGTTGTATCATTGGATGAAGTAACATTCAAGGGTCACGTCATCCAAGAAATGCGAGCTTAAATGAATTAGTCATTAAGTGTAAGACGAGTAGCCAGTATGAGCAGTGTTTTGCTCTTTATCCAACTGTTGGGAGTGGATTGAGCAAAATTTCACGTACTATAATAGTGTGCATTAAAGTATCACTTGAAGTTAAAAGATTAGCGCTTAGTAGCAGCAAAATCTATTAACACTAAGTGAAAAGATTAGCGCCAAGTGGCCGCAAAATCTATTAGCATTGCTAACTTGTCTAAGTCTGGACACTTACTGTTTCCACTTTTGAGTGTGAGACATGAGGAGGTGCTTCTTTTTATGATTCCTTAGCTAGGCTAACGTTTTTTGAATAACATTTACTACTAAGCGCAAACGTTGTAGCATAGTAATGAAAAGGTCAAAGCCGACAAGGTTGTTATGACTCTAAGAATTTGGCGCATCGCTTATGTGAGCATTGTGTTGAATTAGACTTTTTAGCCTAATTCGCGCTTAAGTTACTTCAGGAACTGTCATGGATTGATAGCTTATGCTCTCCTTCTTGTGGATAACAGAATTAATTGCAAGTAACTATGAAGCAAGAAACAAAGATGGCAAGAGGAGTATCATCATCTTTCAATTAGATGCAGTAAAGTGTATGGAGAATAAAATTGACTTGAAGGTGCAAGGAATTAGCACTTACTAGTTAAATTTGCGACTTAGGCGCACTTGATATCCCCATGACATCCTTTTATAATCTAGTAAACATGAATTAGTCATGAATCATTACCTAGTTGGGCCTAAACCTTTAAAACTTGTCTTCGAGAACTCACACATTAGGATGAATGGAATTAGTTTATAACATTGGTCATGAACCGGTGGTTTATTATATTTAATCACATTAATGAAAAGATGACATGGATAGTTTGAGTAGGCCCTCTCGGGCCCACTCGCTTGTGACATGTTGCTCTCATGTGAATGTGTAACTTTGTTCGCAATGGTTGCGCACAAGTAAGTAAGAAAGCCGCAGAAGGGCATTTGTATCGGCGCATTTAGTCCACCATGATATTTGTGACTAGATATGTGTAAGGGTATGATAGCCAAGCCTCAATCTCGACACATTTATAGATTACGATACGCATCTGAGTCAAGACTATTTGATCTCACATAAGTCAAAAGTTTTCAGATGATTTTTGACAATGCACATATGAGATCGAGATCAATCAGATAACAGCTTTCGTGTTTATAGTTTTGACCAAGGTGACGAGTATCTATTTGAGTTATTTTACAAAGCTTTGTGAAGAGAAATGGATGCTTAAAAATTGATTATTCCTAGTACTCAGCAACACAATGGTGTAGTAGAGATAAGGAATTAAGTATTGTTAATGTTAGGTGGATGATGGCGCAAAATGTTTCCCAATTGGGAATTGCATTTTAGTTTGTTGCTTATATCCCTAACTAAGTGCCCTCCATATCAAATTTTACACTCCATTTGAGTAATAGGTCAGTGGAGAGCCATCTATGGGCAATCTGTAGCCATTAAACAGCTTATCTTTATTTTACTTCTCATAAGGTTGCGAAGTTAAGACCTAGGGTTCTATGGCGCACTATTGTATGCTATCTTGTAGACACTTAGGGTCATATGGCGCATTATTGTATGATGTCATGTAAACCCTCCGGGTCATGTGCATATAGGTAAGCAGCTTTGTGGTAGTATAACTAAGTCACATAAAGTTTTCTCAGTAAAGGTGACGTGAATAGAGTTTTGGAACTCTATAAGATAGAGAATTTTAAGTATAACGCTTTATGTAGCCTAATTGAGAATGGAAAGAAATTTCCAATATCCTAGGCACAGTGGAAGCGATGTGCCTACTAGTGGATTACTCCATTAGAGAATAATACTCTACATTCTTTGTTGCGTGGTAGCGAATGTGAAAATTTTTCACGTCATTATTGGGTGATTGAGAGGGAAACATTCATGATTGCTCCGCAAGATGATAAAAAGCCTAGGATAATGCCAAAGGCTCTAGTCCCCTGTTTTCAGAAAGTGGATCAATGTTGCGTAATTTAAGACCAAGTCTTTGAGGATTAACCATTTCTATAATTTGGTTGACTTTCCATTATAACGTGAAACTGTTCTAAAGTTATGCGCAATTTGGATAGTCATTGTTGAGGCATAAGGCTCGCTAGATACGGAAAAGTCGCACCATTGAGGAAGGTATAGACCATGAGAAGACTTCCTCCTGGGGAGTGAGGTTATTTCGACTTAGGCTATAATTGACATAAGTTCGGAACATTGATTTATGGACGTTGTGACCCAACTTCTCGTTGAAGAATTGGATAAGTAGACCCGTAGGGATTTACCTTTTGCTTTTATGGTGAAAAGTTAGGAGCGCAAAAAGGTTGCTGGTTCCAATAAATTTTTTATAGCCTAAAACAGTTATACAAATAGTGGTTCTTAGATTTTGTCGAGCCATGATAGGCCAACAATGATCGATGAAGACTACTGCGGTATGATCAATGGTCCAAAAGAAGCTTTTCTTTACTTAGTCATTTGAGCCAGGAATTTATAAGGTTGTCACTACCTAGGGTGGGTAGTCCTCTGTTTTAGATACAACAGACATGGGTGACGTAATTTATATGCTTGGATGCACGATCCTTAGGGATTGTTTTGGGAGAATTCCCAGTTTGTCTTTGATGACTTACATAAAGAATATCCTAGAATGATTCTAGATGCAAAATTGCAAACCCATTGACTTACCTATCGGTAAAAGCTAGAGCCTTAGCTATTGAGTAAATCCTCGGATTGTCTTTGGGAGAAACAAATGACCTATATTCCTTGATCTTTTTTTTTTTTTTGTGGGAGCTTGAAGTACGCTATGTGGGCTTATTTTGTATGATGAGTGTTATCTTTGGTAAATGGTCAACTGAGTAGTTTAAACATTGACCTTGCTCATTAGACTGTGGATAGAATGCTTTAGTAGTAGTATATAAATTTGCCCCTTGTAAGAATCAATGTGTGTCACGACCCAAACCCGCCCCTATAGGTTTAGCATCGTAACCGGCCAGTAATCCTTGGATTACCGAAGGCCTCTGAACAGATTAACATATAATAAGGGGTTGCGGAAGCAATAACATAAATATAAATGTCCAATGAGCTGTGCTGACTTATATGAAACAGAGTAATTTAAAACTTTATTTACATAACCATAAGTCAACCATTAACATATTATACCACACACATTACAGTATCTTAAGTACAGCCAACATAATTTGATTAAGTCTCATACATAAACAGAACTAATCAAAACTTGAACTCAAGACACTTCGGGAACCTCCTCGTGAGGCGCAATGGTTGGCTGACAACAAAATAGAACTCCAGGCAAAAGCCTTCGGACTCGAACTCCAAAATGCTCACCTAAATACATATATATACAAACAGTGAGCTAAAGCCCAGTGAATAACATTAAGGTAAAGGAGTTAGTGAACGAATTCCGAATATTTCATATGTATAAAACAGATCATAGCATAATCATAGTCATCTCATATCAGAACATAATAATGGCATATCCCATAGAACATATCGAACATATCACATAACGTCTTCCGACTAGAGTAACCGGTCTCGGACACCGATTAAACACATATCACCACAATGAAGTGGCTAAGGAGATCTCGTAAATGTCATGTACCCGCATTTTCATGTCGTCCCCCATGACTTGGGACTATCTATGGATGCCATAATACATTTCAAACTTGGAATGTTCGTTCACAGAAGCATATATCATTTCAGAAAACATAACATATCATATCTCGTTTGGAACATAATTTCATATAAACGTATCTTTACGATAACGTTACTCACAGTGGTTCCGTAGGTGGTCAATCAATTCTCGGACGTTGACCTACAATCACAAAAGCATATAGCACAAAATATGTCTCATTATTATTCATTCATGTGGTCATACATGGTTTAGCTTTCTCACTTTAATTTCCCATTCATTCCATGCTACACAACTTGTTCATATTGCCCATATACTCGGATTCTACACATATTTTCTAATTCACTTACTTATGTTATTTCTTAGCTTATTAATCTTTAACGGCTCATAAATCATGCCTAAGAATGCTCATAAAGAGATGGGAGTGAAGATATGTGCTTAAAACATCTTTTGAAAACATGCTGAAAATAGGCTGGTGGCTAAAGTCAGCAGAAGGCAAAAACAGAGCTCGCTCGAGCCAAGACTTCTTCGCTCGAGCCAGCCTTTGGCAGAGTGCAAAATTCTGAGAGCTTGAAATGTTGGCTCGAGCCACCACTTCTTCGCTCGAGCCAACTGTAAAATTCTGGGCAGAAAGCTTAGCAAAAATGGCTTCCAAACCACCTCCAAACCTTGGGGTCTTGCATGATTTGATCAAATACACAAAAATAGCTTTAGAAAACCTTAATACAAGACCCTTGAAACATCTTTTATTCAAAAACTCATGGATGTAGCAAATTTAAACTCAAAAGCTTATGCATGGAGGGTTTTCAAACCATGTTCTTGATTTTTTCTCAAAACATGCAAATGATGAACAACAAATTCATGGATTCACAACTATGAGCATGCTCAAAACTTACATGCATGCAAGGATTTCAAACTCAAACTGAAGATAGTAAAATCGGAGATGTCCTACCATGAATACACATGCAATTAATTTACAAGCCCAAAGACCCATTTCTCATTCTAATCTCATGTAAATGATCCACAAGTGAGTTGAAAACATGATGCATGGGGAATGGTTACAGAAAATGAGCTTAAACTCTTACCTGGAGCTTGATTTCACACAACAAGGGGTGATCTTCCTAGCTCTCTTCTTCTTCCTCACTTGAGCTCTCTCTCTCTCTCTCTCCTCTCTCTCTCTCTCTACGCTAGGACCTCAAGAGTGATGGAGTGATACAACTCTCCCCCAGCTTTCATCAGAATATACACAACTCACACACCCTCACATTGAGCTCATACACGTGCACACATATGCACACTTCCAACACACACACCACACAAGTTTTGATTCCCTACACCCAACACCACCAATGCCTCAACCCAATAATACACTAATTCTCATCTTGGGTCAATAATAGGACTAGATTAGGTACCAATCATGCATTATTTAATTCAACACAAGTAACCTTAATTTATTCAAGATTAGCACAAAATTCAATTATTCAAAAATAGTTCCAATTAAGGCTTAATTTAATCACATGCGATTTTACTAAACTGAATCAGTTTTTTTTATAAAATTTGCCATGGTGTTCTAAAAATTCCAATTAACATATTAAAGCAAAATTTCAAACAGATATTGCTATAAGTAGCAGATAGAAGCCAATTATCGTGCAAATTACATATTAATCTCACAATTTATTTTAATCCACTCATTAGCATTCTTAATTACCGATTAATAGCTAATTACGGGTCGGGGTTATTACAATGCGCTAGTTGGGCGCATCTTGAATGAATGCAGATTGGTCACTAAAATATCTTTAGAGAGGTAATTGCGCAAGAGGTAGTAATCTTGAACCACTTCATGTGAGGCGCAAATGGTGGATTCCGTTGTATGTGCTTATCATAAGAGGTGCTGGTAAGGCTTATGCTTGGAATCTAGAATTGCGCAAACTGTAGTCATGGTTTTTAAAAATCAATCACTTATTTGTTGTAAGATGATGGGATGTTGATACTATTATGGTTTGCGTCATAATGATTATGTGACAACCCTTACCTCTGATTAGTACTAATCTTTGATTGAGCCTGATAAGTAATTGAACAGACTGAAATTCTGAACTGAACGCATGAGTATGTTGCTTGATTGCATTTTCTATCTGTTTGTCATAAATTGATCTGTTCATGTTTTAATTTCGAACTGCAAATTGAAGGCCTTATCGACGGCCGAATCAGAAATTGATTGGTATCTTGTGTTAATTAGAATTTATGTGATTTTATGGTGGATTTAATTGAAATGTGATTTGGTATGATTAAATTAGATTAAATAAGCTAAGTTACATTAGTTGGGGTTTATTACAATTTTGCCATTGAGTGGCCATTTCCTACAAAACTTGTTTGGGACTTAATTTATACATTTGAGGCATCTTTCTTCAGCCATTTTCCTTAGACAAACCGTATGAGAGAGGAGAGTGAGGAAAAGAGCTCGAGTTCATCTAGTTTGGCTTGAAACTTAGAAGATTTGAAAGAGAATTGTATATTTGAGCCTCCATACTTGAAATTCAAGACTTAAGGTAAAGAATCCATCCTCTCAATTGTGAAATTGAAGTTGTGTCTTGCATGATTCATGGAAATTTGGAGATTAAGGTCAAGAATTAATTTAAGAGTTGAGTTGAGTAGTAATTCATGCATGCATGTTCACATTCTTGCATCTTGAGGTTGTTTTGCATGAATTTCTTCCATGCATGTCCATATTTTGAATGTAGTCCATAAATTCACCATATTCTTGAGCTAAAACTTGCATTTGGTCATGTTTTGAAACATTAGAGTTCATGGGAATTCATGCATGTATGATTTTTGCATTGTTCTTCATGTTCTTGAATTTTGAGTTGAGTTTGTGTTCAATTGCCTCACCCTTGGGCCTTGATTTAACAAATTGATCTTCAAAACATTTTATATTATGGGTTTAAAGTGTTTTTCCAGAAAATTAGCCCAAAAGGGTCGAGTTTGAGGCTTAAATGCTTGAGTTTTGTGCTTGGGGATGAATCTAGAAATTCCAGATTTTGGACCCACGCTCGAGCGTAGGACTTCACGCTTGAGCATACCCTCTGAGTCGTGCACTTCCGCTCGAGCGAGGACAGTCGCGCTCGAGCGTGAAATGCATGTACCCAGAAGTTCTTGTATTTTACAGTCCGCTCGAGCGAGAGAGTTCACGCTCGAGCGAGGACCTGAGTCTTACGCTCGAGCGGATGTCGAGCGTCCGTCGAGCGTGAATTGCATGCATCCAGTACTTTTCATGAAGTTTGCAGTCCGCTCGAGCGAAGGAAGTCACGCTCGAGCGGAGATCCTTTGTCTATATGTCCGCTCAAGCGTAGAAAGCCACACTCGAGCGTAGAAAGCCACACTCGAGCGAGACCTCTGTTTTCTGAAAATTCGGAAAAGTGTTTTAAAGTGCATCTTTGTATCATCTTTCCATCCTAGGCATTCCTAGGCCATGTTTAAGGCATCTTAATGAAGATATTGATGTAGAACCACACCAAGTCAAGATAGGGACTAAATTGTTGATTCCCAAGTGTGAAACTTAGTGTGTGTTCGTTCTGTAACTGTGTAGGGTTGACATCTGAGGACGCTCATTAGCTGCTTATAGCCCAGTGCTTTGTGAATAACAATGTTGTAAAGATATGTTCAATTATGAACATTTTCTAAATGATCAACTGTTCTGCCTACTGAAACGTTATTGTTTAATGAATGAATGTTTGTCCTATTTGTAAATTGTATTCGTGGCATCCATAGCAATTTACTGTTACTGTACTGTTACTACTATTGTCACAGACATCTCTGTCGGTTCCCATGTTGGAACCACTACTGTTTACTGTTATGATGGCCATCAACTGACTGTTTGGTCTATTAAGACCTATTGTACTGTTTTGCTATTGGATGTACCACCTATAACTGCTATGGTTTCTAAATGACTGATATGTCTATTTAATGACTGAAAGAACATTCATTCTTAACCTCTTTACACAACTGTTATTCACTGGGCTTTAGCTCATTGTTTATATTTATATGTAGGTGTCCAGGCACCGGACCGGAGCTAGGAGCGTCGGGTTAACTCCTTTTTTGTCAAGCCAACCATTGTGCCTCACCTCGAGGTTCCAAGTCTGACCGAGCTAAGGCTGTTTTAGGGTGTCTCAGTTTCACCCTTCCATCTCTGTTTTGTAATACTGTTTAAGACTTGTACCGTACTGTGCTAATTAAGGATTTGGTCCCTAACCTGAATGTTGTACATATGGTGTATATATGTTTTGCTTATGAATGTGAATATGTTACAGAAAAGTCTTTTTGCATACAGACTGTCACAGCTCATTAGACATCTTTTATTACTGTTTTGGCTTCCGCCAGCCCCTGTACTCTGTATTACTATCTTTACTATTAAGCAGGCCTTCGGTAATCACGGATTACTGGCCGGTTACGGTACTAAACCCGTAGGGGCGGGTTTGGGTCGTGACAGATTAGCAGATGATGATGTCAGCAGGTAAGATTAGCTCACTCACACGAGCAATCACCCTTAGTGCTTGGGAGCGAACAAAGATGAAACTAGTGGTTTATTTTTATTTGGAGTCAAGAGAGGCTTAAATTATCCACTATGTATGTCGCCTTGGTTACAACCAAGATGAGGTCGTGTTAAGGACCAAACATGGATGTTAGTACCCACTTTCCATGTTGTGCCTGTTATGATTAACCAGATGCGAGATCTCATTTGCCGCTTGGAAGGCGAGCAAATAGAGAATTCGGGTTAGGCGATAGAAAGCGACTAGACTAAGATCTATACGGTGTATCGAGTATGACGTCACTCTTTGGAAGAGTTACTCCACTGTAGCATGTATTTATACTACATGTGCTTGGCAACCGAGTAATGAAGTGAGAGAATGAATCGCTGTTTCCTCACTGTGTAAGTCTTACGTGTCATTATTGATATGACTTTCATTTATGTACCCTTTTGTGACCTTTGACCATGTCATAAGGTAAGGGGTTGATGTTCTGCTACTTTGGTATGTTGCCTGCGGTCATGTATGATTCGGCCTTAAGGGATATCATTGGAAAAGCGGTCAATTCTAAACTAAATGGCATGAGGGCAAAGGGAAGATCATCTATTATTACACCACTGTTGTATATTCATTACCGGCAACTCACATCGCTCTGTATGAGAGGCGGATTGAGTGTGAATATATTGTAAGAATTGAGAGGGTCAAACATGCTATTTTGAGGGATTAGAGATGTCTTTTGGACCAATGTAATTAGATGGGTCTGGGGTATATGAGACACTATTTTTATTTTCGGGTTAATGTCTCTATGTTGGCTCATTTTTTGAGTTCTAGTATAGAGCTCCCACATGCGAGTGTTTCTCAACGGTCACATGGTTCATTGGCTAGTATGAGATTGTTAAATATTTGGGGAGATTGAGATAGAGATGTGGCAGTGTCATGCCAACTCATGTGCGAGTTGGAGATGTTGAAAATTGAGCCGGGTATTGGACCTGAATTTGGGCGCTCATATGGCATGACCCATGACCCATTTAAATTACCCATGTAATTTGAATTTGATTTCCTAATTATCCTATTTGTTAGGATAACGCTCTATCTATCTACATCTATCATATCCTTAGGAGATATGGATAGATAGATATATATGATTGTATATTTGATTATATATCTGAATGATATAGAACATCAGATACGTCATGTGGTTTTTACCCATAACATTTTTTCCATTCTCTCTCTCTAACTCTCTCTCATATCAGAGAATGATCCAGCCTTTGCACTGTGATTGGAGTGAGTGATACTCATATTGTAGTATCACCCCATTGTTGGGTGTTCTTAGTTCGTGATTAAAGAAGCACGTGATTTACCTACAAGGTTCTTCGTTTCGGATTCTATCACACAAGGTATGATTTGAATCTTTTTACCCGCTGTGTTATATATATCTTACACTTATCAATCATATCCCCTCATCTTCTGATGACCCATACCCCATTCTACGATTTAAAGAATAAAGAGCAAAAATTTGACACCAGGAATTGGTGAGGGATTGATTTTTTTCATAGGCATTAAAAAGACTGTTCAGAAAGGTTGCAATTGCTTGAAGGAAACAGAGCCCCTATTTTGTTCAGAACAGTCACTTTAGTTCGAATTGGAATTATAGAGAAGGAAAAATTAATTATAGAGAAATCTAAAAAAAAAATAATTGAAAGAAAAGTTTCATAAAAAGTATATAGTAAGATCTAAATGACCCAATATAGTTCAGTATGCATGGGCATGTGGTTAGCCACACTTAGGTCTTATATGTCTGCAAATTAATATGGTTGTTAGAACACTTGCAATCACTAAATCAATGAAAGGAAAAGGAATGCAGTGACCACTGCTGGGCTGCTGGTATCCAACATGAAAGAAACAAAGAAAGGGAAGAAAAAAAGAAAGAAAAGAGATAGTGAGACTCATGAACTACTACGAGTTGAAGATGAAATAGAAATTGTCATCGTACCGCTGATACCACCACATAGTGGATCGAGATCGAGAGAGAGATGATGAGCGAAAAAGAGACCTAGATGATGTCATTGCATAACCGCCGCCACAACTGTCCATATCTTAGAACAACCATGATTGAGATGGATAGGGTTAGAATGGGTGGAGGAGGCTCGCAAGGCAAAGAGGTAGAGAGAGAAGAAAAGAGAAGAGAGAGTATCGATGTAACAAAACATGCTTTTACAAATCAATTGATCATCATGTTTCCTTTTTTTGTTTTTTTTTTTGGGACTAGAACAGTTGGCACACTTCTCATAAGATAAGAACCTCATCTAATTGTGCTGTTGGCTTTAACAATATGGGAATTTGTTGCATTACAGTGAATAGAATGGGTATCATATGCATCTTGCTACGTATATTTTGAATACATGTTATGCATTTTGATAGTAACTCTATCACAAAATTACCTACAAACATATGTAACAACAAATTCTGTAAATATTAGTTCAAAAAAAAAAAAACTGTAACAAGATGCATAAAAGGAATTTCCGATAGATAATTTATTTTTATTTTTATTTTTTTTAAAAGGGAAGAAAAAATTCTGAAAAAGTCAAGTGGTTCCACCGATGAGTCTGTATTGTAGTCCATATGTACCAAAAAAAAAAAAAAAAAAAGGCATATTCCGAATGAAAACAGAGAGAGAATACAACAACGTCAATTCCAATTTCAGACTGCGATTATTCACAAAAAACGCAGATAAAACACCATAGATGATGATGATCAATCAATTACAACAACGCAGATATAAAACTGATGAAATCGAACTTAGGCCTCTTCTTCTCTCCTCCATTCACGCAATCGAAACCACAACCACACTGAGGACTCTCCACAAAGCTCTCGATCGGGAAATCGGCAGATGCGACTCCGACGGAGAATTCGAGCTCGTCGTCGTCGCGAATCACCTCTCCGATGTTGAGCCAGAGGAAGAGAATCTTGACGCTGACTCCTTTCAAGTTCTTCAGCTTGCCCTTGGATATCACTCCTGTGATCGTTGACTTGTACTTGAGCTCGTAGTTTTGGATCGTGAAAGTGCACGTTTCGTCCAAATAGGCCTTGAATTTCCCTGTGGATTTGTCTAATTCGTAGCCCTTGGCTCCGATCGGAAGAATACCTACCGGAAAATCGTATTGTTCAAGAACTTGGTAGGCTGTGAGGGTGTCATCGCCGGTGGCTGAGGAGGTTGAGAGACTGACCAGAAAATCGTATCGTTGAGGAACTTGGCAGGCTATGGGGGTGTCATCGCCGGTGGCTGAGGAGGTTGAGAGACTGATTAGGAGGATCAGAACGACGAAGAGAATCGCCGGTGAAGACATCGCCGATGATCTGCTATTTCTCTCTCTCTCTCCTCTTTTCCGGAGTTGATGGGTTTGGTTTGTCTGTATAGAGTGAGGTTTTGGAAAGGGTTAGATAATAAAGGAAATGGGTCAATTAAACAAATGAAATGCTAACCATCGTTTAATGTTTTTATTAGATTAAAAATGCATTAAATTATAAGAGTTTATGATTATATGTGAAATATGTATTCAAATTAAAATTATTTTTATATTTTGTAATGCTTGGACGTTTGAAGTTGGGTTTTTTAGTTAATGTGATTGGAAAATTGTTAAAAAAAAATTATGTTTTCTTTGGTGTGGAGTTTTAATTATGTTGTTTAGTTATAATTTTTAAAAATTAATTTTACACCACTTTTGAAATTTATTTTAGACAGGTTTTGAATTTTAAAATTTGACCTACCTGGTAGTCCGGTCGGTTGACAGGAACAGTGTAAAATTTTTATTTTTTTCGTACAATTGGCACCTCTTATTTTTTATATATTAAATAAAAAATATGTTCCGAATTTTTTTAAATTTTTTATGAGCTTTGAATAGAATTTTGTGTTGTGTGTTTGGTTATAAGTTGTAAGTTTTTTAATCAAATATCATATGTCACATCAATTATTCCAAACTCAATTTAAAATTCTTTTCAAAACTCATAACCAAACAAATTTTTCATACTCAAATCATAATTTCAAAACTTATAAACTCAAAATACAATTCTATTCTCAAATCATAATTCTAAAATTCTATCAAACGCAATCTTAGTTTTTGTAATTCATTTTATTTGGAAATAAATTATTTTAATAATTTTTTGATTTTTTATGAAAAAATATACAAAAAAATAAAAAATTGATTTAATAAGTTATAGTGATTTTTTAATTTTTTAGCTAAAATGTTAGTCCCCAAACAAGATCTTGTCATTTGGCAATTGACTTTTTTTAGTTGACTTTTTAATTTTTTAATTATTTTAGTTTAGGATGGCCATTTTGGGAACAATGGTAAAAAGTCAACTTTTTAGTTTTTTAGTTTTTTTAGCCAAAAAAATTAATTTTTTTACCCATAACAATCCAGTTTTTTGCTACAAAAGTCACTAAAAAAGTCAAAAAACCAAAAAATTAACTTTTTATCAACTTCTCAAAACACCACTAAAAGTTTGTTTGATTTGACTTTTTTTGTTTTTTTAACTTTTGTGAGATAAAAAATGAAATGATTATAGTTTCAATGTGACATTTTATTTTATTGACATATTTATCCTATTTTATTTTATTTTTTATAGTTTTTTAATCAAAAAAATTCATATCAAACGAAACTAAAAATAATTAATATAATATTCAATTTTTTTAACTAACGACAGACAAGTTATTGATGTTTTAAACTTTTTCAACAATAATTAACTTTTTTGAAATGTCAATAAACACTCATTGGACCATAAATTTGATTTTCTTTTGGCCCTTAGTTTTTAATCTATATCAATTGCTTTCTTAAATTTTTTACACGATAATCTAATGTCCTCTGACTGTTGTTTCAATACTAGGCAAAAATGTTACTTACATTTTAACGTATCTATTTATATCAAACACTATCAATTATAAATAGTTAAACGGGCCATATATTCCACTTTTAGTTATGGAATGAAAGACTTAAATATGTTTTATTTTATAAATAATATGTATTTATTGTATCTTGTGGTTTATTTAGTTGAAAAATAGGATCAATTCTTCCCAGTGACATTGACATTGTACGGGAAAGAAATACACCTTCTCGCATAATCCTGTTGACCAAGTCTGCGCTCCTCCGTATGACGTCGTTCAACTACCTGAAAATACACACGTGAGCTAGCCGGCGGGTGTGTGCCGGAAACCACTCCGATGCCTAAGTCAGTAAGCTTGACCAATAGACAAAAGCTCAGTATATTCAGAAAACAAAGTTGTGTTACCTCTCCATAGGTGATGTTTGTGAGCTTTTATAGGTTCCGTGTGGCACAATCCCAGTAGGACTTTTACTCCTCCATGTAAAGTCCTCCTAGGATTCATACTCCTGAAAGATAATGCTTATCCTTCAACACCCCCCTCACTGCACAAACCAAGTGAGATGGTTTTACCATGGTCAGACTTCAATATGACCGAGATAAGCATGGCTATGCTAAGCCGCAGACTAGACCGAGATAACTTTAGCTCGGCTCTTCCATTTACTGCTCTTACCTCGGCTCTCTCAATGCTAACCATGGTATGTCTTGACCGGTATAACCAATACTCTGGTCCGACCGGTATAACTTTGTGTGACGACTGAACTTACCGCAAGCTCTCTGGGACCGGAGTAATTTCACACCTCAAGGCTCTCTTGGACCGGGCTAACCGGAGTAAGCTTCTACCGCGCTATCCAGAGCGAAGCCCACCAAGAGAAGCCATTACCTCAGCTCCGAGTGCCATGGCCGAGATAACTATCTCTACTCCGATTGGTAACTTATAATCACGTTTGGACCGAGGTAACACTTGAAAAAGTCCTTTCCACACTTGGACCGAACTAACACTTGGACCGCGGCCCACTTGCTAGTCTTTTCTACCACGGCCCATATTCGTTTAGTTCTTGGACCGAAGTAAATCTATCCTTACTTCGGTCCATTACGCGGCCCAATTTCCAAGGAAGTCTCCTCCTTAGCTCGGCCCAATTTAGATATAAATTACCCTCTCAATTGCCCCTTAATTCCATCTGCCATGCATGATTTGGGATTACTTGTTTCCAGCCGAGCTAAACTTCAGCCTCTCAACCGAGCTAAACTGTGGCCTTCTACCGGGCTAAACCAGCTCCCTGACTTAGTCAAAACCGAACTAAGAATGCTGCACAATAAGCTTCAACCGGGCTACGAATCCTTCGTTCCACTTAGCCGAGCGAGGACTCCATTTATTTCACCTTCGTTTCTTTTAGCACAGTCCAACGATCCGTGCTTAATACTTTTCCTTTTTACTTTGCAAACTGACTAGGTTGGCCAGGCACACCTTTGCACGCTCAACCGAGATACTGCGCAAGCTATATCCTGCAATGTGAGGCCGCCAAAGACCTCTTCGTAAAGTGTGGGTGGGAAGCAACTGTGGTGCAACTCGGTCATAGCCAAGAGACCGAGGTCTTCCTAAACCATCCTCCATATTTTATACCGAGCTCCATGGTGGAGTATGCAAATGCCATTCAGCAAAAATTTCTTCAATACTGAGGAAGAGGATGTAACCCAAGAGCCTGATAATAACGCCCAGCTCGGTTGCCAGTCCAACTCTCCAACTCCTATGGTCTCCATCCCACCTTTGCCTGCTGTGTCTGATGCGGTGCCTTCGACCGAGCTCAACCAAAGTGTGCTTGGCACGACCGAGCTATCTTTAGGTGAAGCCAGGGTTGATTTGGACGCCGATTTAAATGACCTCTTTGTATGATTTTTCTTCTGTTTACCAAAAGAGTTTGTAACCGGGCTACGGCCCCTCCTTTTCTAATGCACTTTTGGAATGAAATCTTCAGTTCTCTCAACTGCTTGTCATTTATTTTCCACTTATGTTTTGAATGAAGTATGACATTCTCTGGCCGAGATACTCATCTCGGTCTTAACCTTGCAATCTATCTTGTCATACCTGCCAACCACTCTTCAGCCTTGATCCTTATCTCGGCCGAAAAGTAAAAAATGTTGGTCAAACCTGCCAACCATCTTTAGCCTAGATCCTTATCTCGGCTAAAGGGTGCAAAAAAGTTTTTTGTTTGGTCACACCTGCCAACCACCTTTAGCCTAGGTCTTTACCTCGGCTTAAAGGGTGCAAAAAAGTTTTGTTGGTCAAACCTGCCAACCACCTTTAGCCTAGGTCCTTACCTCGGCTTAAAGGGTGCAAAAAAGTTTTGTTGGTCAAACCTGCCAACCACCTTTAGCCTAGGTCCTTACCTCGGCTTAAAGGGTGCAAAAAAGTTTTGTTGGTCAAACCTACCAACCACCTTTAGCCTAGGTCCTTACCTCGGCTAAAGGGTGCAAAAGAGTTTTGTTGGTCAAACCTGCCAACCACCTTTAGCCTAGGTCCTTACCTCGGCTTAAAGGGTGCAAAAAAGTTTTGTTGGTCAAACCTGCCAACCACCTTTAGCCTAGGTCCTTACCTCGACTAAAGGGTGCAAAAGAGTTGTATTGGTCAAACCTGCCAACCACCTTTAGCCTAGGTCCTTACCTCAGCTAAAGGGTGCAAAAGAGTTTTGTTGGTCAAACCTGCCAACCACCTTTAGCCTAGGTCCTTACCTCGGCTTAAAGGGTGCAAAAGAGTTTTGTTGGTCAAACCTGCCAACCACCTTTAGCCTAGGTCCTTACCTCGGCTAAAGGGTGCAAAAGAGTTGTGTTGGTCAAACCTGCCAACCACCTTTAGCCTAGGTCCTTACCTCGGCTAAAGGGTGCAAAAGAGTTTTGTTGGTCAAACCTGCCAACCTTTAGCCTAGGTCCTTACCTCGGCTTAAAGGGTGCAAAAAAGTTTTGTTGGTCAAACCTGCCAACCACCTTTAGCCTAGGTCCTTACCTCGGCTAAAGGGTGCAAAAGAGTTTTGTTGGTCAAACTTGCCAACCACCTTTAGCCTAGGTCCTTACCTTGGCTTAGGAGAGATAAGTGTTGGTTTTTCCAGCCAACTCTGCTTTCAATGCCCCTAGCTTACTAAAACAATTTTTACAGAAGAAAATAATCTATGCTGAGAAGGGAACTACTTGTTTTATTGAGGAAAATGTAAATTACAAGTACCCTATCGAACAGATAACTCGAGATTGGCAGTGTTCCATGGTCTGAGGATAGCCTTGTTGGCTCCATCCTCCAAGTGATATGCCCATTTTTCAGCTAAACCAATCACTTTGTATGGTCCTTCCCTATTGGGCCCTGGCTTGCTTTCTCTAGGTTCTTTACATCTATCATTTCTGTACCAAGTCTTCCACTGTCTTCTGTTCAGCTGCCTTGCTAACATCTGCGGACAACAGTTCCTTACTCTCAAGTTCTTCCTTTTATGTATTGGTCCAAGTGCCCAGCTGCCACTAACTCCTCCAAATGCTGCTTCAATGGCGTGCAATTTTCAGTGCGGTGCCCTTGTTCATCATGGAAGGTGCACCGCGATCTCTCGTCGTAGTCTTTTTGCGCTTCTCCCAACTTAGCAGGCCATCGGACGAAAGGTTCATTGCGTATCTCGTTGAGAATTCGGTAGATTGGTTTTTTGAACACCGTGGTCATGGCAGTGTGGACTCTCAACCTTCTTTTGCCTTGGTCCTCTCCGTTGTCCCGCCTGCCTTGCCCGTTTCTGCTTGGACATTCTATCGTGTTGACCTTTGCCGTAGTCGTTTTATCTGGTATTGCGGTTGTGCCAGATTTTGTTTTAGCATGGGCGCTATCTTCCTCCATGCGAATATGTTGGTGTACTCTTTCCATCAAGGCTTCCATCGTGAGGGGTGGCGTCATGGTAATTGAGTCCCTCAACCTGTTTCCGACTGGAAGACCTCTATTGTATTGCGTGATGGCGAGATTTGTGGGGCAATCTCCTATCTGGTTGAAGGTCTCCCAATAACGGCTGTTGTAGGACCTCAATGTCTCCTTGTCGCCCATGTCGATGGAGAGTAGCTGATCGATCTCCACCGGGGTTTTGGTGTTCGTTCTAAACCTTGTCACGAATGCCTCTGCTAACTGCGCCCAAGAGGCTATGCTGCCTTCTAGAAGCTTTTCGAACCAAGTCAAGCCTAGGTCGCCAAGGCTGGAGGGGAAGAGGATGCACATCAAGGCCTCGTTGCGCCGATATACCGCCATAACTTGGCGGAAGTGGCTTAGGTACATGTAGGGATCTGTCTTCCCCTCGTACGTGGTGAATTTGGGCTGAAGGAAGCCTGAAGACAGGGGCGCATTTTCAATCGCCGGAACGAAGGGCGAGGTCTGCAGCCTCGCTAATGCTTTGTCCGTTGGTTCGTAGGCAGGGCGTGGTATTGGCATTGCAACCTCGACGCTTCCATGCATTCGAGGAGCCAACCGCTGAAGGGCAGATATTCTGCGAGGGTCACGCGCCCCAGTATCCTCCTTCCATCGTGCCCTTTCTTCCAGCATGGTTCGAAGGTCGGACGATCTTGGTAACTCCGTCTGCCTGGATCTCGTTTGGTACGTATGCGAGGGCCAATAGGTGCTTCCTTCAGTGTATAATCTCTCAGATCTCGTCCTCTCAGACCTGGAGTGACGAGTTCTGGAAGACCTGGATTGAGTATCGCCTATCCTGAGGCTTTTGCTCTCTGCTTGAGAGGGTGTAGTATTCCTACTACGACTTTCCGAGTGGCGAGGGGGTGTCTTGTTTGTGCGCCCCTCTCTTGTCGCCACTCCTTTTCCTTTCACCTGGCGCTTAAGCGATTCCATGTCCGCCGCCATCCGACGTATCAATTCATCTTGTTCCTTGACGTGATCTTCCAAAGCTTGGGGATCAATCCTGCGCCTTTGTCTTTCTGGGTTCTGCGAACGAGAGTGACGAGGGCTGTTAGTCCGCCTTCTCCCTCTTGTATCCCTCCTGGGATTCTGTCTTTGTGGTTTCAGGTTCGCCATGGGAGTGACCAAGGGTAGGCCTTCGCGTCTTGCACCCCCTTCTGGAGTTAGTCCGTCAACGGCGGACTGTGGTAATTCTTCGTTGTTCGCCATTGATTTTTGGGAGGAAAAGCTTGATCAAGAGGTTGTTCTTGTCTGAGTTCCCACAGACGGCGCCAATTGTACGGGAAAGAAATACACCTTCTCGCATAATCCTGTTGACCAAGTCTGCGCTCCTCCGTATGACGTCGTTCAATTACCTGAAAATACACACGTGAGCTAGCCGGCGGGTGTGTGCCAGAAACCTCTCCGATGCCTAAGTCAGTAAGCTTGACCAATAGACAAAAGCTCAGTATATTCAGAAAACAAAGTTGTGTTACCTCTCCATAGGTGATGTTTGTGAGCTTTTATAGGTTCCGTGTGGCACAATCCCAGTAGGACTTTTACTCCTCCATGTAGAGTCCTCCTAGGATTCATACTCCTGAAAGATAATGCTTATCCTTCAACACCCCCCTCACTGCACAAACCAAGTGAGATGGTTTTACCATGGTCAGACTTCAATATGACCGAGGTAAGCATGGCTATGCTAAGCCGCAGACTAGACCGAGATAACTTTAGCTCGGCTCTTCCATTTACTGCTCTTACCTCGGCTCTCTCAATGCTAACCATGGTATGTCTTGACCGGTATAACCAATACTCTGGTCTGACCGGTATAACTTTGTGTGACGACTGAACTTACCGCAAGCTCTCTGGGACCAGAGTAATTTCACACCTCTCGCGGACCGGAGTAACTTTACACTTCTTGCGGACCGGAGTAACTTTACACCTCTTGCGGACTGGAGAAACTTCAAGGCTCTCTTGGACCGAGCTAACCGGAGTAAGCTTCTACCGCGCTATCCAGAGCGAAGCCCACCAAGAGAAGCCATTACCTCGGCTCCGAGTGCTATGGCCGAGATAACTATCTCTACTCCGATTGGTAACTTATAATCACGTTTGGACCGAGGTAACACTTGAAAAAGTCCTTTCCACACTTAGACCGAACTAACACTTGGACCGCGGCCCACTTGCTAGTCTTTTCTACCACGGCCCATATTCGTTTAGTTCTTGGACCGAAGTAAATCTATCCTTACCTCGGTCCATTACGCGGCCCAATTTCCAAGGAAGTCTCCTCCTTAGCTCGGCCCAATTTAGATATAAATTACCCTCTCAATTGCCCCTTAATTCCATCTGCCATGCATGATTTGGGATTACTTGTTTCCAGCCGAGCTAAACTTCAGCCTCTCAACCGAGCTAAACTGTGGCCTTCTACCGGGCTAAACCAGCTCCCTGACTTAGTCAAAACCGAACTAAGAATGCTGCACAATAAGCTTCAACCGGGCTACGAATCCTTCGTTCCACTTAGCCGAACGAGGACTCCATTTATTTCACCTTCGTTTCTTTTAGCACAGTCCAACGATCCGTGCTTAATACTTTTCCTTTTTACTTTGCAAACTGACTAGGTTGGCCAGGCACACCTTTGCACGCTCAACCGAGATACTGCGCGAGCTATATCCTGCAATGTGAGGCCGCCAAAGACCTCTTCGTCAAGTGTGGGTGGGAAGCAACTGTGGCGCAACTCGGTCATAGCCAAGAGACCGAGGTCTTCCTAAACCCTCCTCCATATTTTATACCGAGCTCCATGGTGGAGTATGCAAATGCCATTCAGCAAAAATTTCTTCAATACTGAGGAAGAGGATGTAACCCAAGAGCCTGATAATAACGCCCAGCTCGGTTGCCAGTCCAACTCTCCAACTCCTATGGTCTCCATCCCACCTTTGCCTGCTGTGTCTGATGCGGTGCCTTCGACCAAGCTCAACCAAAGTGTGCTCGCCACGACCGAGCTATCTTTAGGTGAAGCCAGGGTTGATTTGGACGCCGATTTAAATGACCTCTTTGTGAAAAAAATCTTTCAAAAATTTACAAATTTAGTATATTTTTCATATTTTTATATATTTATTAAAATATTATTTCACAAATATTTAACTATTTAGATACATCTAAGTAAGGTGTATCTAAAAAAAATTTATAAAAAATAAATTGCTTAAAATTTTAAAAATATTTACTAAAAATAAAAAAACACAAAAAATAAAAAACTTAATTTAAAAAAAATTAAATTCAAAAAATTAAAACCAAATATACTGTATAATTTTCTTTTAAATTTGTTTTAGTCGATAAATAGGTGACAATGGTAACAAGTTTCTTTACTTTCAATTTAGACATAGGCTTCTCTTTCCGTCCATAATCGGATTGTAGAAGTTTTTAGGGTTAATTACATTAACAATAAAGCTTGAGACCCCCAGTGGGGGTACTGGGGGTCGCTTCTCATTGGCTGAAAAAAATTGTTTTTCTGTTTTTTTTTTTTTTTTTTTTTTTTTTTTTAAGCCATTGCCAGCCCCCCACGTGGAGGTGGGGGTGCTGGGGGTGCCTTGGAGCTGGGGGTCTCCAGCATTTCCCTTACATTAATAGTCCCTATAGTTTGGCACTTGTGTCACTTTGTTCCCTAACTTTTCATTTGTGACATATTTGACTCTGAATTTTAAATCTTGTTTCAAATAAGGACAATTGAAAATATTATTAGATTTTTCAAGGATAAAACGTCAATTTGATAAAATATAAACTAATTTGACAAAAATAAATGTCAAAAAAAGATTTTTAATTTTTTTAAAATTATTTTTATCCACCAATGATAAAATTATGTAAAATTAATAAAAATTACATGATTAATTTTTTAAAATTAATTTTACATGATCATCATCTAAACACATAATAAAAATTAATTTGGTAAAAAAAATAAATAAATATCTAAAAGATTTATCAATTTTACATAATTTTATTTTTAGTAGATAGAAATAATTTTTAAAAATTAAAAAATATTTGTTTGACATTTATTTTTGTCAAATTAGTTTATATTTTATCAAATTGACAATTTTACCCTTGAAAAATCTAATTATATATTCAATTGTCCTTATTTGGAACAAGATTCAAAATTCAGGGTCAAATGTGTCACAATTGAAAAGTCAGGGACCAAAGTGACACAAGCCCCAAACTATAAAGACTATTTGTGTAATTTGCCCAAGTTTTTATTTGGCTTATTAGGTCTAATTTTGAATTCTGTTTTGATAACTTAAATTGTTCATATTTTAAAATTCGTCGGATACATCGTTCTTGCAAAAAATAAGTCGATCGGATAATAGAACTCAAGTGGTCGGATCAATTTTCTATAAATAAATATAAAAAAAAAAACGAATTGTGAGAAAATAAACGATTCATATAAAACTGATCCAAACATGTTGTTGTTGTCTGATCAACTTGATTTTTTATAGAGCTGATATACTCGACAAACCTGAAAATATAAACGGCCCGAATTATTGAAACAAGACCCTAAAGTGGACATACTGGACCAAACAACATCTCTATAATTTGATTATGGACCAGATAGAAGCTCTGCTCTTAAATTTATACAATCATCGACCCGCAGCAACAGCTACGCTGTTACTTTCATATCCTGCTCTTTTAGAATTAGACTGGATATATATCAGGGGTGTGCATGGTGCGATTTAGACATTTTGAGAGTAAAATTATAAATCAAATGACAGATTAGCAAATTGCAATTTTGGTAATTTTAGGTGAATTGAAGAATATTCTAACTAATTATTAAGTATTTGCATGATATATAATACTAATTTGATAATATTTTTCATATATATAACACAAACTAATTTTACATAATATTTTTCATATATATAACTATTAATTTGTAACAAATTTCACATCTTAAATTTCTCTTACACTCATTTTTACTTTGATATTTTATTAGAGATTAAGAAATATATATGTATTAACTATAGGCAAGCGCAGTTTCAAATACAGATTATAAATTTTAAAATTTAATCTGCAGATTGAATGGTATGGATTGATGCGAATTAATGCGATTTTAACGGATTGAGTGATATTTTACACAAATATAATATATACTATGTATTTAAATCTTAAATATATATTGAGAAAGTCCTAAATTATGAATTTATCATATAATAGGTCCTTTAAGCCAGGTTTGTTTGGCTAGATTAATGGCATGAATTTGATTAAAAAATAGTTACGACTCGTTGGTTTAAATTTTGTTTCGATAAATTATCTGACATTTGATTGGCCGAGTAGGAGGATAGGTTTTTCCTGTATCAAATAATTAATAATTTGACCAAATTCTTATTACCCATCTCACGGATAGAATAAATACGTGTCTTTTCAAATTATCTTCTTTCCTCTCTCTGATAAATATAATTTTAATTTAAAAAAAATAAGACTAATTACACAGACTTCCACCTATGCATTTGACAATTATAGAATCCTCTCTTGGTTTGTAGTTTGCCACCACCCACGTCAAGTGTGTAGCCACCACCCACATTATTTATGGTTTCAAGTGGGGGTTGCCTTTTTTAATAGAATTTTATTTTGGATGTTTTTCCAACTCCTCAAAAGATGCTATTAAATATATATATTCACTTTTGTTTGATTTGGTTTAAAATTTTATTTTTTATTATTTTTTTAAAAACTAAAATTTAGTTTGACAAACATAAACACAAATAGCATTGATAGAAACCCCCTCCAATCACCACCCCCACCATCCCACACACACGTGGCGGGTGGTGATTGGAGGAGAAAGAAAAAAAAAAAAAATGGCCAATGGGAGGGAAAGGGGGTCAAAGGGGGTGGGAGGGAAAGGGGATTTGAAACATTTTTCAAACACAAAACATATATTTTTAAATTTTTAAAAATTATTTTCGTCCTAGAAAAAAAAAATTACGAAACAATGTGTGCGTGTTTTTATTATTATTATTTAAATTTTCATTTTATTCTCAAAATTAATTTTTAGATTTAAGAAAAAAATTGAAAACTAAACCAATAATGTGCTTATCAAGTTTATTTTTTAAGATTATATTTGAATTATGAATTTAGTTAATATTTAGAAAAAAAAGAAAAGAAAAATGAACACCCATTTTTTTTTTAATTTCTTTTTTCAAATATCTATTTAAACACAACTTAAGTGATTGGTAATTGGATCATACTCTAATTGATTATTTTATTAACAGAATAAATGTTTTTCTCTACTCATTATTTTATTCATGTATCAAATAAACACAATCTTAATATAATATTTTGAAGAATGCTAAATTTTACTATCTTAATTTTTTTTATTTGAATTTTTTGTCTAAAAAAATGATTTATTGGCTAACTTATAACACCAGGATAGTACAGCTATTTCGCTGCAATTAATGTGTATGATGTCGATCATTCAATATGACCTAGTAACTACAGCGCACTATTTTCACTTTTGACTAGTGAAATCTTTCAAGAAAAAAAAAAATTTAATTATAAATAACTTCGTCTATAAATATTTTTAATCTTTTTGTGTTTTTTCACGAGATTGAAAAATAAAAATCATCATGGTAATATAAATTGTATAAAAAAATAATAATTTTTACCATTTGGAAAACAACACCACTTCAAACCTACACTTATTAATTCAAAATTTATTAAAAAATAAAAATTAATAGTCTAAATTTATTTTACTCATAAATTTTATATTTTATTAATTTAATTTTCATCATCTATCTATACTATATATTAAGCAAAATGGAATTTTTAACCTCCAAGGCCTGTGGGAGCTTCAATATCCTAATATGAATTTTCTAAATTTTGTATTTTTTATTTAAAAAAAAAAACTCAGCATTTATTGATTTGATCAAAATCCTCTGCTTAGCATTTATTAACTTTTCCCAACCCCCAAGCCTTACCCTCATAATAACAGTTTAATGTATTAAGAACAAGCATAAAGAAATTCCTTGAAAAGTCCAACACAGATGAATTCCTTGAAAAATCCCAACACATATGAATTACTTAAAAAATCCCAACACATATGAAGATTGTAAGTATCCTTAGCATTGTTGTATGATTATTACCCCTCATAATAACACTTTAATGCATTAAGAATAAGCATAAAAAAAATTTCTTAAAAAGTCCAACACATATGATTATTATCAAAATATTAAACTTTAATATAATATAAAAAAAAGAAGACATTTAATTCCTTAAAAAGACCAATGCATATGATTATTATCAAAATATTAAATTTTAATATAATATAAAAAAAAGACAGTTAAAAAAAATAATTTAAAAATCATAATTTATATATACATATATAATTATAATAGAATCCGTGTATAGCACGAATAATATACTAGTTATTAATCCAAAATAAATTATTGATTAATAAGGTGGTTCATCACAATTTTATTTACAAAAATAAAAGAATCGTGATTAGTGCGGTCCACGTGTCCACAATTCACCAAACGCATGGTAAAGCTGATAATGACTGCCCACGTTAAAGTCAAACGCTCGGCAAACAAATCGTGATATTGAGCATTCCTATGATTGAGACTCAAAACACTATCAAATTTAGAGTTTGTTATAACTTTAAAAAGATAAAAAGTAGATATTTTATTTAAGTCATATTATTTTATTCAAGTCACATTATCTTTTTATTATATTATTTTAAATTTAATTTATACTTAACTTATATTTCATAAAAGACATGGGATGATCTGAATAAGTTGGGATGATCTAAATAAAGGACATCTAATATTTTCATAATGTCTAAGGTTCCTCAAGTTGGTCTAGAAAAAATTAATCCAAAAAAATTCACGTCACAGAGAAAATTTATCCTGGACTGTCCAGAGAAATTTAGAAAATTTATCTGATCTTCCCTGTCAAAAGAAGGGAAAGACTGTGTTCTGGGTGGGTAATGGAATTCCACAAAGAACAAAGCATTTTGATTTTGCTTCAACCTCCTTTTTTCTGAGTGCAGTATGTTCTATAAAGTCAGCTTCAAAACAAGCCCTTATATCCAATCGCAGAACTAATTGATATAATTTTCGCTCAATAATCTGGCAAAAACGTATTGAACATTATATGCAAAATGTGAAGGTCAACCCTATTCAACAAGCAAAGAAGAAAGCAAGTAGCAGATAAGCAAACGACATTTACCAAAATTGTGTTTTGACTTAACTAGAGAAAATTGATCAAATCAGAGAAAATTACAATTCTCTCTTCTTTTCCAGAGAAATTCTAAACCAGAAAAATCCAGAGAAAATTAAACATCACAGAGAAAATTAAACATGCCAGAAAAAATTATTTTTTGACTCATTCAGAGAAAATTGATCAAACCAGAGAACATTGCAGTTCTCCTCTTCCAGAGAAATTCTAAAATTTCTTCCGAATCAGAGAGTCATGGGTGGGCAGTGTAACATATTAATCAAAGCCTGGTTATACTGAAACATGCTGATAGATGGTAAACTTAACCCTATATTGGGAAAAACCTTAATAATTTTGAACACATGCTCATAGGCGTTGCCCATTTCTGTCCAATTGCAATCACAGATTGCAAACTCTGTACCTGGGTTAAATACAGCATGAGCTCTTTTTCGATCTTCCTGGTCAACAACTTTTGCACATTTACCCTCCATGACAACATCAGAGAAATTTACCAATCTTCACCCCCTAGCTTCATCTTCAACGCTTCCACATTTACCAATCTCATCAGCTTCTTCGCCTCCGTAAATGACATACTACTATTATTATTATTATTATTATTATCCCCTCCTCCTCTGACCACATCACCACCACTTCCGCCGCCGCCCGACTCCGTTGAAAACGATGCACACACCGCCCTCAGCCCTAACGCCGCCTTCGCCTTCCGTTTGTACCCAACCGCCGACGATAGACTCTGTTTCAGGAAAATACACGACCATCTCCACATCATCTCTTTCTCTCTCTCTCTCTCTCTCTCTCTCTCTCTCTCACACGATCAAATTTATTTTTTCTCTTTATGTATATCTATCTATCATCTGTTGTTTCCATAACGTCAAGTAACTGATTTGAATGCCTTGGATCTCGAAGACTAGTGGGTGAGAGGAGAAGAGAGAGAGAGAGTTGGATCTTGGAGTGTCTGGTGGAGAGACAAAGAGTCAAATTTCTCTGATATATGTTTAGGGACCTTAGACATCAAAAAATAATTTTGTGGATCTCTTCCATTACGAAAAGTGGGAGAGAGACCCAAGACTAATTTTTCCAACATTTTATTGTTAATTTTTTTTAATATAATTAATAAAAATAAAATAAATTTATAACTATTATTCTATACAATAATAAAGTTGATTTAATTGTTAATTGAAATATAGTTATGATATTATTAAAAAATATTATTTAACTTGATGATTTATTAATAAAATTAATCATTTGTTATGTGATTAAAATTTTGAAAGGACAAGATATAATTTTCGAAACTATATTGGACAATTTATAATTTAAACAAGGGGTTTTTTTTTTAGGGTCCTTGGTATTAAGACTTTATAGTATAAAGGACATCTAATATTTTCATAATGTCTAAGGTCCATCAATTTGATCCAGAGAAATTCTGCTCTAGAGAAATTCTGTCCAGAGAAATTTCAACCCAGAGAAATTTCCATCCAAAGAAATTTCAAACCAGAGAAATTTGAAATTTCTCTGGTTGAGAAATTTGAAATTTCTCTGGTTTGTTCAATTTTTTTGATTTTCTATGTTTTGAAATTTCTCTAGGGTTGAATTTTCTCTAATTTTCTCACAAATAATTCTGTGATTTGCTGTTTTGCTTGCCTTCACTCTTGGTGTCAAGCAAATTATGGGAATTTCTCTGGCCTTTTCCAGAGAAATTCTCTCCAAAGAAATTCCCGAATTTCTCTAGATGAGAATTTCTCTGGAGAGAATGAGAGATGAAATTGAACAACATCAATATTGCTCTCCTTCTCAACAAGAGGGTTTCAAAATTTGATTTCACAAACATTGGGTTTTATACAAATTAAGCATTCCAGGTTCCAGCTCGAAACCAAAGAATTTCTCTGGACCAACCCAAAGAAAATTCAGTTCAAAAACCAAAGAATTTTTCTAGTTTCAACTCAGAGAAAATGCAGTTCAAATGTGTATTTGCCCATGATTCTAAATCTTCTCCAATTGAAGAACCGGAAAACAACCAATGTATAAAAGCATCACTATCTGTAAACACTACAACTTCATCATGATGAGTGGTACCAGTTATTGCTGAACCATCATCTGCAACAGCATCCTTGTATTTATGTGGCGTAAGTCCCCCTTGTAGTAAATGCTCATCTAGAAGAAGACACAATGAATCACCATTAAAAACAATGCTCTCCTTAACTTCATTCCCCTTAATCTCATGGACATTAAGTGGATATCCAAGGAACTACCCACGCAAGGGCTCCTGTTTAAGCCAAAAACATTGGACAGAAGCTTCAAGAATTCAAGGAACTTCTCTAATCGAGGAGCCTCCAAAAAACAAATGCAGAGAGATGTTTGGTCCAGGCCATGAATACGAAGTAGTGATAATGGAACAAATTTATGTAGTTCATCTATGGTATCCGTTATCATCTTTTCAAAATTACTCTCAAGAAGACAATTGTGTCTAAGAAGAAATCAGAACTCAGCACCAATGCTTTCAAGAATTCTTGCGCGCTCAACATCATCAGATTCTGACCAGATTCACTTGAGCCAAATTTAGAAATGTCATCTTGGCTTCTACTTTCACTACCACTGCAAACCTATCCTTCCTTTGGTTCTTCATGTGAGGATTGAGCCTTATCATCCTCACCATCAAGATTAGCCAATGGGCTTTCTGATTGGTTTTCCATAATTTCCAGAGCTCTATGGGTATCCACTGGCTTCCATTCACAATTGACAAGTATGTCAGCCCAATCGACATCAACTTTTTGTTTCGCAACTTCTTGCAAACTCGATAAGATGTTTCTCTTGTGCTCGGATTCAATATGCTGCATTTGCAATTCTGAGTCTTTAAACTTCTCATTACAAAGAAAACAGGACCAGAACTTCCAAGACTTGTTGTTCTGAGCAAAACCCATGGCTTCTGAGAAAGTCTTTGATACTAAACCATCATTATCATTGAATGAACTAAAATGTTCTCTCAAATCGTGAATTCTAAGTTCAAGCAATCTTCGTTTTTTCTCTACACTCATAGAGTTCCAACATGATCGAAACTGATCCATTCTCTTCTCTTGGGGCATAACCTTCTTCAGAGCATCGTGCTTCCTTTGTTTACTCAGTTTGGGGTTGATGTAGAAGAGAGAGAGAGAGTGTGAGAGAGTGAGAGAAAGAGATAGAGACCAGAGAGGTAAAAGAGAGAGACCAAACTCTGTTTTTGAAGTCCTTTCGTTTCTTCTTAAATTCTCTCTGTGATATATGAGTTTGGGGTTGAAGGACTTTAGACATCATAAAATAATATTGTGGATCTCTTCCATTATTAAAAATGGGAGAAGGACCTTAGACTAATTTTTCCTATAATTTAAGAGATTTTTTATATTTGTAATATTATTAATAAGTGGGATCAATAATAATGTCATAATTAGTATTGATACATTAGTTAGTACACTAATTAGCGCATGTAGTATCATCGAATTTAATATTGCAAAAATAAAAAAATTATACTCACATTTTATAAGATTTTTAAAAAATAATTAATTATATGTTTTTGACATTTATATTAGCATACGTAACAGTCAAAAAATAATAATAATTTATTAGTGGTATAAAAAATTACATAATTGTATTAGCCTACATAATAGTAATTTGGTAGTCAAATTAATAAAAAAAAAATGATATTCAATTTGTTTGGTTTAAAATTTTTAAAATTTTTTTAAATTTGTGTTTTTTTTATTTTTAATGAATGTTTAAAATTTTTTTAAGTATTTTTTAATTTTAAATCCCCTTGATCTACATACATTTAAAAATATAAATTTTGTAATTTTTTTTAAAAAAATCACTAAATACAAAAAAAAAAAAAAAATACAAAAGTTCAATATATTTATATATTTATTTTTGTATTTATTGAATTTTATTTTAAATTTCTTTATAAATATTTTTATTTATTTAAAAAAATGGTTAAAATATTTAAAAAATTCAGCAAAAATTTTTTAAAAAATACAAATTAAAAAGGTAAAAGGAAAAATTACTCATAAATCCCATTTGTGAAAATGTTAGTCCATTTAGTCCTACATGTTTTTTTATAAACCAAATAGTTCTTTTTTATTTATAGTATGTATTATTGATTTGATTTATATATGAGTTTACTTGTTTACCCCTTATTGTGATTATATTTTTTTATGTTTTTTTGGGATTGAGGGTATGTGGATAAGGTATGATTTAACATTTCTATTTTTTTTAGAGATTTTGTGAAGTGATTGTAGGGATTATTGATGTTACCTACTTGGTGTTACATTATTGATGTTAAATCATTTGTGTTTTCCTGGAGAGGTGTGTGGGTTGTAATGTTCATATTTACCTACATAACATCAACCTAGAGCCAGATTGTCGTACCATTAAGCCTTCCACTAACAACCTATAACATTAGCACCAAGCACCAAACACCAACCACCACTACATAACATAACATCGGCACAATCTGACAATCCTCGGCAATTAACAATCACTACCCCTTACTACCACCAAACCCCACCAACACTTTTAGGCATACATCCTCCCACCGGCCCCTAATATTACAAAATACACATCCAATCATACAAACATTAGTTATGACACCATGCGTCTGTTGTATTACATACATGCACAACATCACATTTGCAATCGCTGGTAATCCCCAAACCCATGAAAATATGTCAACATTAACCAATTAAACCATGCATTTGTCACATTACAAACAAGCACAACATCACATTTGCAATTAATGGTAAACCCCAAACCTGCGACGTGAACAAGATCACCTAATACCCCACATGACGCACCAATTTAACAAAAACTCATTTCAAGTATCAACCTTGATGTCGTATTGTTCCACAAACAACAAAACTAACATCAAAGACACCCATACTTGTTGTCATCACATTAACACACGATCAATGGTGTTGTCAAGGAATTAATTTTAAATCGCCGACGTTACGTTCTCAATGTTAATTGCACTCCAAGATGTCCTCGTGCCCACGCTACTTCGCCTCTGTAAATTTGATAGAAAGGGTTTTCATGATTTTCTAGGGTTTTTTAGGGGTTTTGTAATGTTATTTGGAAAATAACAAATTCTAGATGTAACATTCCAAAATCCAGCATTCAACTCACACAAACTAAGGATCAACGCTGCAACATCGTCAAGGAAACGTTGACGTTCCCATTTTTTAGCTTTCGTTTTGTTTACAATGGAAGGAAAAGGAAAAAAATGTTATAGTATACTTTTAGGTTTTTTAGTAACTACAACATCATCTAAACACCTAATATACCCCTCCAAACAACCAACCCATGCGCTACATTCGTGGGCTCAAGTGTAATTAACATTCACATGTGACGCAGCGGAATTCACGAGGACTAGATATCATTCTAGTAGACGAAAAGGGCTCTCGAATCCACTTGACGCAGCGGAATACACGGGGACTAGATATCGTTCTAGTAGACGAGAATTCTTGAATCTACAAGAACACCCTTGAATCCACAAGGAGATAGAAGAAAAGCTCTTTAAAATATTATTGAATGAATAAAAATTACATATGCTTGTAGGCTTATTTATAATAGACTAAACCTAATACTTGCAAGAAAAGTAATTCTAAAATATTTATACTAAATTGCAAGAATCCTAATAATACATCAAAAATATTAAAACTAAAAATATAAAAATTCTTAAAATCTTGTCCTGAAAATCTCGTCCTACATCAGAGACGAAAGGGGCTCTCGAATCCACGAGAAAAATAGAACCTTGAATCCACAAGGAATAGAAAATATCTTAATATTGAATGAATAAAAGTTATCTTTGCCATGAGGCTTACATAGCTATTTATAATAAACTAAACTTAATATTTGTAGGAAAAGTAATTCTAAAATAAATTAGGAAACTTAAATCAACTCAAATTAGAAAACCTAAGAGAATAGGAAACTAGAATTCTAAACTATTTAAAATCCTAGTCAAAATCTAATTCCAAAATAATAAAATTAAGAAACCTAATAATTTTAAAATATTTATACTAAATTACAAGAATCCTAATAATATATCAAAACTAAAAACATAAAAATTCTTAAAATCTTGTCCTGAAAATCTTGTCCTACATCAGACTCCTCTTCTTTGAAAGAACTCGCCATCGAGTTCATATTAGAGATCTGCCATTTTCCATGCCAAATAAAGAGATATTTTGAATATTTCGGTTGCTTGCCCCTCTTCCAAAAGTTGTATGTAGAAAAGTTTACTTTCTGAAAGTTATTCTCTATATGCTTCAACTGGTTGACAAGATTAATTAGACAAGCATTGAAAATCAAATTAAATTGCTCCATACCAAGAAAATCAACCAAATTTACTTTATGTAGAACTTGCATGCTCTCTTTATGTTGCACCATCCCAGATTTAGTTGATCCTTCAATTATCAACCTTGGACTATCAAGTGTAGCATCAAGCAATTTTCTTGTTCCATGCAGCGATTGTATTATCTCTTCTTCTATTTTCTCTTTGTTACTAGGCTCAATCAGATCTTCTTGTTCCTCTATATTTTTATGATTTGTTTGTAAAACTTTCTTCCCAATATTCAAATTAGCATATGTTGATGCATTATCAACACTTGAACAAGACTTTGTATCTTCTTTATTAGTTTTACAAACAATTTCATCACAAATAATATTTGGATCTAAATTCTTTTCTTTCGTAACTACAATTTCATTACAAATTTTTACCAACTCCATGGAAGTATCTTGATTTGTATATGACAATATATCTTCATGATCATGAAAGTAAAATTTTGATGCTAAAATTTTTTTCATTGTTAACCATGAATGAATTTTGTCTTTACCTTTGCAAACTCAATAATCTTGTAATCCATTCCACCACTTCAATGCAATTTTATCAAGTTTGTAGGATGTAAATATAACCTTTTTTTCATGAGGAATCTTCATGAATTCAAAGAAATTTTCAAGATCAAGCAACCAATCAAGAAAATCTTCTTTTTGAAATTTACTTGAACCGTTAAAATATGAAATTTGTGCAAAATAACGTAAACTAACAGGTTGGCCTCGGGTGAATCCTCCGACATAATTGCTGTCAACTATTGGTAGCCTCTGGTTGACGATTAGTCCCAAATCGGCAAGTAGATTACAAATCTCATTGCGAAGTTCGTGCACCTCTAGCCGATGTTCCTCAATCGCATCCCATATGGCTTTCACCCTACGATCAACGTCAATAGGGATTGTGTGTTTTCCATTGTCTTGTGTCATCAAGCTAGGCGAATCTATGCTCTGATACCACTTGACGTAGCGGAATACACGGGGACTAGATATCGTTCTAGTAGACGAAAGGGGCTCTCGAATCCACGAGAAAAATAGAACCTTGAATCCACAAGAAATAGAAAATATCTTAATATTGAATGAATAAAAGTTGAATAAAAGTTATATTTGCCATGAGGCTTACATAGCTATTTATAATAAACTAAACCTAATATTTGTAAGAAAAGTAATTCTAAAATAAACTAGGAAACTTAAATCAACTCAAATTAGAAAACCTAAGAGAATAGGAAACTAGAATTCTAAACTATTTAAAATCCTAGTCAAAATCTAATTCCAAAATAATAAAATTAAGAAACCTAATAATTTTAAAATATTTATACTAAATTACAAGAATCCTAATAATATATTAAAACTAAAAACATAAAAATTCTGAAAATCTTGTCCTGAAAATCTTGTCCTACATCAACATGGGACTAATCAGTCTACAAAATAAATTGCAAGATTATATAATTCAAACCATCTAAACTTAGGATTTATTGGTGTTTTCCCTAAGGCAAAGCTAAACAAAATTATTATCATTTATTTTTAACTAAAATATGTATTTATCTTTATTTATTTTAGGAAATAAAAAGCAGATACAATAAGAAGAAGGGGGGTTGAGAAAAGGGGATGTTTGGTTATGAAAACAAGGATGTATAGTGGTGTTCCGTTATAATAAAAAAAAAGGTAAATTTCAATATAGTTACGAATTTGTATCACTTTAATCTTTAATTTTTTAATTGTGACATATTTAATTATTAATCTTAAATTTTATTTTAAATAAAGATAATTGAAGATACTATTACTCAATTTTAATGGTAAAGTCATCAATTTGATAAAATATAAACTAATTTGACAAAAATAAATGTCAAAAAAATATTTTTGAATTTTTAAAAATTATTTCTACCCACCAAATATAAAATTATGTAAAATTGATAAATTTTTTACGTATTTATTTATTTTACCAAATTAATTTTTATTATGTGTATGAATGATGATCATGTAATGTGTAGTTGTTAAGTTTTTAATGTGTAATCAATATATTTAATATTTAAAATGTTTTTAGTTTTGAATTTTTTGATTTAATAATAATATTAAAGTTGTCGCCATATTTGAGTTTTGAAAAAATAAAAACTAATTTAATAAAAATAAAAACAACCCTCCACTACATGATTATCATCCAAACACATAATAAAAATTAATTTGGTAAAATAAATAAATGCGTAAAAAATTTATCAATTTCACATAATTTTATATTTGGTGGGTAGAAATTATTTTTAAAAATTCAAAAATATTTTTTTGACATTTATTTTTGTCAAATTAATTTATATTTTATCAAATTGACTATTTTATCCTTGAAATTAAACAATGGTATCTTTAATTATCTTTATTTAGAACAATATTCAAAATTCATGATCAAATGTGTCACAATTAAAAAATCAAAAACCAAAATGATATAAATTCCAAACTATAAGCATTGTGAAAAATTGGGCCGAGCTGGGCAATGGGCCGATATGGGCCATAATACGAAAGGCTGAATAAAAAAGGCTTTGAAGTTAGTCCGGTCCCAGAGCCGTGATGATTAGTCCGGTCCCAGAAGGCTTTATGTTTTAGTCCGGTTCAGAAGAATACTACGGATGGGTCGATCGCCAGAGCTAGTTCGGTCATGGCATATGAAACCAAGGTATGCTGAGCCCTCTTCAGGACTTGGTTTTTGGGTTAGTTCGGCTTAACTCTTCTATGGATAGCTCGGTCTTGGCACGTGAAGCCGAGGTAGGAGAAAGGCAAGGAAGAGCCGAACTAACAGTTAGGTCGGTCACTCCAGTTAGTCTGGCATAGCAATGTTATTTCGGTCGTATGGTAGTCCGGCCATGGTAAAACCATCTCACTTGGTTTAAGCAGTGAGGGGGGTGTTGAAGGATAAGCATTATCTTTCAGGAGTAGGAATCCTAGGAGGACTCTGCATGGAGGAGTAAAAGTCCTACTAGGATTGTGCCACACGAAACCTATAAAAGCTCACAAACATCACCTATGGAGAGGTAACACAACTTTGATTTCTAAATACACAGAGCTTTTGTCTATCTGTCTAGTTTGCTGACTTAGGCATCGGAGAGGTTTCCGGCACACACCCGCCGGCTAGCTCACGTTTGTGTTTTCAGGTGATAAAGCGACGACATACGGAGGAGCGCAGACTTGATCAACAGGATTATACGAGAAGGTTTATTTCTTTCCCGTACAATTGGCGCCGTCTGTGGGAATCTCAGACAAGAACAAAACCTCTTGATCAAGCTTTTCTTCTTTAGAATCAATGGCGCACAACGAAGATTTTCCACAATCCGCCATTGACGGACAAACACTAGAGGGGGGTGCAAGGCGCGAAGGTCTACCTCTTATCCCTCCTATGAGGGATTTAGAGCCACAGTGACAGAATTCGAGGAGGGATGCGAGGGGGAGAAGGCGGACTAACAGCCCCCATCACTCTCGTTCACAAAGTTCTGAAAGACAAAGGTGGAGGATTGATCCTCAAACTCTGGAGGACCATGTGAAGGAGCAGGACGAACTGATACGACGGATGGCATCGGACATGGAGTCCATGAAGCACCAGATAAAGGGTAAAGGAGTGGCAACAGGAGAGGGGCACAAAGGCAAAACGCCCCCTCGCCACTCGGAAGATCATAGTAGACGTACCGCACCATCTCAAGTAGAGAATAGAAGCCTCAGGACAGGTGATACACAATCCAGGTCTTCCAGAACTCGTCACTCCAGGACTGAGAGGACGAGATCTGAGAGGTCGTACACTGAAGGAAGCACCTATTGGCCCTTACATACGCACCAAACAAGATCCAGACAGACGGAGTTGCCCAGATCATCCGACCTACGAACCGTGCTCGAAGAAAATGCACGATGGAAGGAGGACGCCAGGGCACACGATCCACACAGAGTTTCCGCCTTACAGCGGTTGGCTCCTCGGACGCATGAAAGCGTCGAGGTTGGAATGCCAATACCGCGCCCTGCCTACGAACCGACGGACAAGGCACTAGCAAGGCTACAGACCTCACTGTTCGTTCCGACGATTGAAAACGCGCCCCTACCATCAGGCTTCCTTCAGCCCAAATTCACTACATATGAGGGAAAGACGGACCCCTACTCATACTTTCGCCACTTTCGCCAGGTCATGGCTGTATACCGGCGAAACGAGGCTTTAATGTGCATCCTCTTCCCATCTAGCCTTGGCGACCTAGGCTTGACTTGGTTCGAAAAACTTCCAGAGGCAGCATAGCCTCCTGGGCGCAATTGGCGGAAGCGTTCGTAATAAGGTTCCGAACGAACACCAAAACCCCGGTGGAGATCGATCAGCTGCTCTCCATCGACATGGGCGATAAGGAGACCCTAAGATCCTACAACAGTCGCTACTGGGAGACCTTCAACCAGATTGGGGACTGTCCTACCAATCTCGTCATTGCACAGTACAAGAAAGGCCTTCTAGTCGGGAACAGACTAAGGGACTCAATCACCATGACACCGCCCCTCACCATGGAAGCCTTGATGGAAAGAGTGCATCAGCACATCAGGGTGGATGAGGATGGCGCACGTGCCAAAACAAAATCTGGCACGACCGCAGTACCAAAGAAGAAGGCCTCAGCAAAGGTCAACGCGGTAGATCGTCCGAGCAAAAACGGACGTGGCAGACGAGACAACGGAGAGGACCAAGATAAAAGATGGTTGAGAGTCCGCACTGCCATAACCACGGTATTCAAAAAATCGATCTACCGAATTCTAAGTGAAATACGAGACGAGCCTTTCGTCAGATGGCCAGCCAAGCTAGGGGAAGCTCAGAAGGACTACGACGAAAGGTCGCGGTGCACCTTCCATAAAGAAAAGGGGCACCGCACTGAAAATTGCACGCCATTGAGCAGCACCTGGAGGAGTTGGTGGCAGCCGGTCACCTGGATAAATACATTGAAGGAGGGACGCAACCAGCCCCCCAGGACCACAATAACCCCAACGGGATGCCAATTGACGCCCCACCTTAAGGCATAATCAATGTGATACATGGAATCTTCGAACCTGAGCGTGTATGCGAGCTCAGAGGGTCAATCAAGAAGGCTGAGCACTTAAGAGAGGTACTAAGTGCACAACCTACCATAAAAAAGGGGAAGACAGAGGCCACGAACGTCATGTCTTTTTCAGATAAAGACTTGGCGAGGATTTATTGCCCTCACAATGATGCCCTGGTTGTCACTCTCCGAGTCAAGGATTTTGACGTCAAGCGGATTTTGATTGACCAGGGTAGTTGATGTGAAATAATGTACTACGAAACATTTAAACAATTGAAGTTACAAGATAAAGACTTGGCACCTGCCGTATCTCCCTTGATTGGATTCAACTCAATGCCAGAGTGGCCAGTCGGCAAAATAATTCTTCCAGTTAGAGCAGGAAGCGTAACGAAACAAGTGGAGTTCTGGGTATTGAAAGTCCCTTCCACTTACAACATCATCTTGGGCAGAACATGGTTGCATGCCATGCGATCGGTGGCGTCATCCTACCACCAAGTAATGCGGTTCCCCAACGAAACCGGGGTAATTGAAGAGGTTTATGGAGATCAGATTATGTCCAAACAATGCTTTGTCACGGTAAATGGCAGCCGCGCTGCCAAAGGATATGTTCATTCGGTTGAAGAACCTGAGAGCAATGAACTGTTCGCAGAGGTCGGAAAAGCGGCTAATCAGAAAGCAGTGGAAGACTTGGTAGAGGTAAGAATAGATTAAAAGAACCCGGATAAGTTCTTTTTGCTCGGTTCATCGTTGTCCAGCACGGAGAGATTAGAGGTCTTAGAATTTTTGACCTCTAACATTGAAGTGTTTGCCTGGACACCATACGACATGCCAGGCATTGATCCCAACTTCATCTGTCACCAACTCAATGTCCACCCATCTGCCAGACCAATCATTCAGCGCACACGCAGATCGGCACTCCACCACGCCGAGATAGTGGCGGAAGAAGTAGGAAACCTGCTGGAGGCAGGGGCAATCAGAAAGATGGATCTCCAACACAGTCGTAGTACCAAAAAAGAATGGCAAGTGGCGTGTCTGCGTCGACTACAAAACAGTCAACAAGGCATGCCCAAAAGACAGCTTTCCTCTACCACGGATAGATCAACTGGTAGACCTAACGGCGGGGCACAACTGACTTAGCTTTCTGGATGCATACAGAGGCTACCATCAAATCGCCATGCATGAACCAGACCAGGAGGTCACGCCCTTTACGACTCCAAGAGGACTGTATTGCTACAAGGTCATGCCCTTTGGCCTAAAGAACGCAGGGGCGACATTCCAACGAATGGTCACCAAGATGTTTGAGCCATTGTTAGGCAGAACAATTGAAGCTTACATCGACGACATGGTGGTCAAGAGCAAGGATGAAAATGACCATCTCAAGGACCTAGGTGAGATGTTCCAGATTCTGAAGAGACACAAATTGCGCCTTAATGCATCTAAATGCGCGTTCGGTGTAGGGTCTGGCAAGTTCCTGGGCTTCCTGGTGACCAACCGGGGTATAGAGGTAGACCCCTCCCAGATCAAGGCCATTCAGGACTTGGAGAGGCCTAACTCAGTAAAAGAAGTGCAGCATCTCACCGGCATGGCAGCTGCGCTCAATCGGTTCATAAGCCGGTCATCAGACAGACTACGACCATTCTTACATGCTCTAAAAGCCAAATTTGAGTGGGATGACGAATGTGACCGCGCCCTGGAAAGCTTAAAAGAATACATGTCTTCTCCACCACTACTTGTAACCCTAATTTCTGGAGAAGAACTCTTCTTGTACCTGGCAGTCTCGCAGCACGCAATTAGCGCAGTGCTGGTCCGCGCAGAAGGAATCCAACATCTGCCCATCTACTATGTCAGCAAGACTTTGCTGGGCGCCGAAACAAGGTACTTACCACTAGAAAAGCTGGCCCTAGCCTTGATGATGGCCTCAAGGAAGTTGACGCACTACTTTCACGCCCACACCATAGTCGTCCTCACAGCTTTCCCATTAAAAGCTTTGTTTGAAAGGGCGAACTTTTCCGGATGAACCTTAAAGTGGGCAATAGAGTTGGGACAATATGACATCAAGTTCCAACCCAGGACCGCGATAAAGGCTCAAGCTCTGGCAGACTTTGTCACAGAATTCACCCCAGAAAGTCATCATATCTGCCTAGTCGACCTGACTGAAACAACCAAACTAGGGATGGAAGTTGACGTCGGAATAACGCAACCCTGGTACAGGTTACCCAGATAGATCCCAAGGCAGACCAGAGTGAAGTAGGGAGGAAGAAGAAACCATGCTACACCAAGTCAAGACTCGCCAACAAATAAAGACTTGGTACAATCAGATAGCGAGGGGCAGACAGCAAGCATGGACCTTGAAGAAAACACCAACAACATTGAAGATCCCAAAACATCATCTGATCCCTCCACTTGTTGGAAGTTGTTCGTCGGAGAGATGTGGAAGCTCTTCGTGGATGGAGCGTTCAACCGGCATGGAGCAGGACTTGGCATAGTCCTCATCTCTCCAGACGGCCTAGTAGTGGAGCAGGCAATCAACCTTGGCTTCCTAGCATCAAACAACGAAGCGGAGTACGAAGCGCTTCTTGCAGGCCTCAAATCAGCAAACTACATGAAGGCCACCGAGCTAATGGTTTACAGTGACTCACAGCTGGTGGTAAACCAGATATCTGGCGACTACGAAGCAAAGGATGACAGGATGGCCAAATACCAAGAGTTGGTCAGAACAGAGATCAAGAAATTTGAAGTGGTGCGGATAGAACTGTAACAACCCTCGTCACTGTTTACTGATTATTTACTGATTACTGCTAGGTATTGAATTGATTGAGATACTGAACTGACTGACTGAGAACTGAGACTGATTGATTGACTGTGACCGTTTAAATGCATAATCTATCTGTTTGACTGCTGAATTATCTGTTCTTGTCTTATGCATTAAACTGCAAATTGAAGGCCTTATCGGCGGCCAAATCAAAAATTTATTGATGTTCTGTAATCATCATAATTAATGTGATTTTATGGCACATTTATCTGAAAATCGATTTAGTATGATTACACTAGATTAATTTAAGCCAAATGAATAGAGTTGCCTTATTTACGGAATTGCCATCTAGTGGGGCCTTTGTTTATTATTATGTTGAGGCTTATTACACCTTGAAGCAACATTTTCATCAGCTCATTTTGAGCTCACCACCGAAATAGAGAGGGAGAGAGAGAGAGAGTGGGAGAGTGAATTCATCTTGTAATATTGTTTGGGAATTAAGAAGATTAGAAGAGTTCTTGCTTGATTAAGCTCCCACACTTCAAATTCAAGACTAAGGTAGGAAAATCCATCTTCTTATTGTTGTCATTGAACAAGTTCTTGCATGATTCATGCTTCATTATAGAACTAAGTCATGATTGAGTTCAAATATGTTGGATTATAGCATATATCATGCATGCATGCTTGAATTGTTGAGTTATGAGTTGTTTCCATGGCAAAATTGTACATGCATGTTCATATTCATGATAAAGACCATGATTTCATCTTGTTCTTAAAGAAATGAGCTCAGTTGAGCTAACATTTGAGGCTTTGAATTGATTGAATTCATGGATATTGCATGTTCATCATGTTTATGAAAATTATTTCGAAAATGGTGTTTAATGGAACTACCTTTGGGCTTTGATTTCTCAAATTGATCTTTGAAACATGTTATACATCGAGTTTTAAAGTGTTTCCCAGAAAATGGGCCCAAGAGGATCGATTTTTGGTGTTTGAAACTTGGTTTTGAACTTGGAGTTCGAATATGGGTTTTCCAGATTTTGATCGTCCGCTCGAGCGGGGGAAGTGCCGCTCGAGCGGGGAAATCGAGCTCCCAGCATCTCTCACTGCTTTACAGTCCGCTCGAGCGGGGTATTGTACGCTCGAGCGGAGTCTTATGTCACACGCTCGAGCGGGGAAGTTTACGCTCGAGCGGGACCTTTGTTGCAATGTCCTCGAGCGGGGAACTGTTTTTCTGAAAATTCTGAAACTGCTTTCTGAGTGCATCTTTGCATCCTCATCCCACCCTAGGCATTCTTAGGCCTAGTTTAAGACATTTTAATGAGGATTTAGATGTAGAACACACCGAGGCAAATTAAGGATTAAGTTATTATCTTTCCCAACTGTGTAGCTTAGTGTGTGTTCAATCTGTTAACTGTGTAGGGTTGGCTTACCGAGGAGACGCTCTAGCTTACTGTAGCCCAAGACTCTGTGAGTAACAACTGTGTAAAGATATGTTCAAAATGATTATCTTCTGTACTGTTTACCTTGTTAAACTGTTTACTGAATTGAACTGTTTACTGAACTGTTTACTGAATTGAACTGTTTACTGAACTGTTACTGAATTGATACTGTATACTGAACTGTTTACTGAATTGATACTGTTTACTGATCTGATACTGTTTACGGAGTTGAACTGTTCACTGAACTGATACTGTGTACCGAATGAACGTATGTCTTATATTCTGAACTGTACTGTGGCATCCTTGGCACCTACTGTTTACTGTTACTGTGGCAGAGAAATCTCTATCGGTTCCCAAGTTGGAACCACTACTGTTTACTGTTATGATGGCCATTCTGTATTTCTGATATGGAACAAAGTGCTGTACGGAACTAAGTGCTACACTGTGAGCCACCTCTAGAATCTACGGAACTAAGTGCTACAGTGTGAGCCACCTCTAGAGTCTGTGCGAGACACCTCTTGAATCCACAAGTACTGCACTGTTCTCTGAATAGTAGGTTACTGTTACTGTTACTGTACTGCTACTGATGGCCATCATTTACTGGTTGGTCTGTTAAGACCCGGTCTTTTAAGACCTACTGTTTACTGTACTGTTATGCCAATGGATGTACCACATATCACTATTTTAACTGAATGACTGTTATGGCCTGAAATATGAGCCACAAACCGAATGACTGATAAACTGACTGAAATGACTATTTTCAATACCGAAAGGACATTTATTCCTAACCCCTTTACTCATGGTGTTATTCACTGGGCTTTAGCTCACTGCTCATATATATATGTAGGTGTACAGGCACCGGATCAAAGCTAGAAGCGTCAGGGTAAACTCCAGTTTTGTCAAGCCAACCACTGTGCCTCACCGCGAGGTTCCGAGTGTAATCAAGCTTAGACTGCTTTCGGGGTGTCTTAGCTTCACCCAACTGTCATTGTATTGTATAGACTGTTACTGTACTGTATGGACTGATAACACTGTACTGCACCGTTTACTGTAATGTTAATAGGGATTAGGTCCCTATACTGAATGTTTGTAAATGTTATGCATACGGTTCTGTACTGAAAGTATAAATGTATGAAAAATCTTTTTGCATACAGACTGTCACAGCTCATTGGACATTGTTTATTTACTGTATTGGCTTCCGCCATGCCCCTATACTCTGTATTACTGTTCTACTGTTAAGCAGGCCTTCGGTAATCTCGGATTACTGGCCGGTTACGGTGCTAAACCCATAGGGGCGGGTTTGGGTCGTGACAGAGTGGTATCAGAGCGATACTTAACCACGAGTTATACCGCACACACGTGTCCAAATGAGCTATAGGATGTCCTAGAAAAGAAGTTAGGGCATTGCATGAGCATAAAAAGTGTGTGTGGTTATGACATGACTGATTGTATGCTAATGTGTTAAACTGTTTAAGTATGCAACTGTTTATATTTATAATTGCTACCACTACTTATAGTGGAATGAAACGAAGCCTATATGCATACTAAAGAAGTTAAATGGAATAACATGTAATGTTAATGTACTACTGACTGCGGAAATCTATTAGAAAATGAACGCGTGAAAGTGAAGGGTCATATGACTGTACCTGAACTGAAATGAAAGTATACACACGTCTGATATGAGATAAAACGTGAAATCAGTAAGAACCTCTCCTATATTGATAACCACCCCATTGTGCAAAACAAGGGAAATGATGAGGAATGTAGGCGAAACCGAATCTTCTGATGTAGTTAACGGGCTAGAAGGAATGGTTGACGTCTTAGCTGAATATGAACTGATGATCTTGATACAGAAACCCAAATAAACTGAAACCACCGGAAATTCTAGGAGGTACTGAACCACTGAAAACTGAGACTTGGGTTTAGAAACTGAGAAAATATGTGAAGTTTTCTTCGAAAAATACTTTCCCAATGCATCTGAGATAGGAAAGTACCCGAGTTTGAACAGCTTGAGTAAGATGATAAGACTGTGCTCGAATATGAGGTAAAATTTACCTAACTAGCTTGATAGGCACCCCACATGGTAGATGCTAACTACAAAGGCTAGAAAAGAACTGAAGGTGGGTGTGACCTAGATATGATTGACTGAATCGACGTTTTACGACCGTCAAAGTGTGTAGATGTCCTGGATAGAGTATAGTGTCTGAGATAACGTAGCAGCATTGAAATATCCAAATCAACATCGCCAACTGAATTAGAAAGAATGAAACGGAAGTAACAGAAAGTGAAAATGACCTCCGTGAATGGAGAATGCTCGAAAACTGAAAAGACTGACGTAGGTATTACCTGAAATAGATGAAACTGCTTGTACGAACGTTTGTGTGGGAATCGTATATCCCGTAATTTGGTATAGACTGAGAACATATTGACTGAACCAATTGAATTACTGGAGTTATGAACCATACACTATGAGCACTGCTAGGACCTGTGAACAGCGAGAACTTGCTGAGTTAGGTCCTTGTATCGTATTGCAATGACTGAATGTGAACTGTTAGGTATGACTTTTTGAACTGTACTAGAACCGTTGAACATGGGAATACCTTATGATCGACTGTAATTCGAGAAATTTGTACGACTATGATTCGTACTACACTGTTACGTATTGACGGACATTATTGAATGAACGGACCCTTGAACTCGAATTATACACGCGAACTGTTTGTGTGTGAGACTGCTGAAACTAGGAACCCATATTGGTTTGTAAAGATGAACTTCTGCTTATGAACTTGTGAGCGAATGCCTACATGAAAACTGATATTGAACTCACACCTGTATATATGTTCCCATGCTTGTAATACTGTTAGGACTGAGAGGAATGGACTGTGAATAATGAATCCTTTGAAATCTACCGTTGATGCGGACTATATGTGCGACACTGTAAAACCTTATGTTAACATTCACCTGTGTTATGGAAACTGTTTAGACTTATACACATATCTGCTCACCTTTGCTCGGACCGATTAGTATATAACTTGTTGATAACTTAACCGTTGGGACTATGACTCTGGAATTGCATGACTGAATAAAGACCCCAAATGATAAATTGCTATATTGACTGTGATGCTTACCTCTCAATGTGAATAACTGCACGCCTGTGCATTGCCTGTAAACTTATTGGGAGGAACACGTTGTGTATGACCTGTACTGCTTTGATATGAACTGTAATAGTACCAGACTCTGATGTCGGTTGACAAATTGTGAAACTACCGATTATGTACCTAAACGAATGGAGTCCGAACTAATGTGCCTCATCTAGAAATAATAGGAATGGAACTGTTACCTGATCTGATCTGATAGAACCGTGGGTTGATGAAACCCTTTGTGTAACTGATAGAATTTCTGTCTGATGCTTGTGCCTTGAACTTTTACTCGTTATGATTGGGCAGAACTTGCATCTGACATGACCTGGTCGAACTTTCATCGAATTGACCTGAGAAAACTCTTGCTGAGAGCTATTATCTGAATTGCTTACAATGTGGAAAAACTGGGTATGTAACCGGTGATGGCTTACCCGGTAATACTGTTCTGACCATGAACTTGTTTGACTAGGAAGTGATTGTCTTGGTGATTACGGTACTTCGGAACTGATGGGATCTGTTGACCACAGACTGGTTTTGATCATAAACTCTGACTGTCTGGAAGTATATGTAATCCGTATGACTGTTTTCGTACTGACATGTGCTATGACTGAATCTGTGAGAACTGGAACTGATGAATAGTAAATGAATACTTACTTCAGAATTCTGCCTACTGCTATGGGAGTAATGTACAATTCGCTTTATATTCCCGATAACTCCCGAAGGAACTGGACTGACTGTGATGGATTACCGAATTGAGAACCAAATTGAACTAAGACCGGGTGAGCAACTCGGAAGAGAATGAGTCGAAACTCTGTAACTTAACGGGGGAAATTACCTATGAAAGGAGACCAGCGCAAATTTATAACCCCGATAAGTACTTGATATAAGTAGTGTGAATACTACTATACTGCTACTGTACTGTTACTGTATTGTTACCATTACTGTTACTGTACTGTCACTATACTGACACTGCTACTGTACTGTATCTGTCCTGCACTGTATCTGTTCTGTATCTGCTCTAGTAGTGCTAATGAATGCACCGCGTATGCTTAAGTAAGAATTGTGGCATCGATGTATGCTCTAGACAAGAATATGGAAATGAACACATATCCGAAACTGCCCTTGACTGACAATTGAATGTGCATAAGATTTTGTTTTAATATGATTATGCTCCGGTTATAGGGTGAAAGTTACCCTTATGCTAGGTATTATCTCTGTTATTATATATTACCTCGAGTTTGGAGGACCAAACTCTTTATAAGGAGGGGAGACTGTAACAACCCTCGTCACTGTTTACTGATTATTTACTGATTACTGCTAGGTATTGAATTGATTGAGATACTGAACTGACTGACTGAGAATTGAGACTGATTGATTGACTGTGACCGTTTAAATGCATAATCTATCTGTTTGACTGCTGAATTATCTGTTCTTGTCTTATGCATTAAACTGCAAATTGAAGGCCTTATCGGCGGCCAAATCGAAAATTTATTGATGTTCTGTAATCATCATAATTAATGTGATTTTATGGCACATTTATCTGAAAATCGATTTAGTATGATTACACTAGATTAATTTAAGCCAAATTAATAGAGTTGCCTTATTTACGGAATTGCCATCTAGTGGGGCCTTTGTTTATTATTATGTTGAGGCTTATTACACCTTGAAGCAACATTTTCATCAGCTCATTTTGAGCTCACCACCGAAATAGAGAGGGAGAGAGAGAGAGTGGGAGAGTGAATTCATCTTGTAATATTGCTTGGGAATTAAGAAGATTAGAAGAGTTCTTGCTTGATTAAGCTCCCACACTTCAAATTCAAGACTAAGGTAGGAAAATCCATCTTCTTATTGTTGTCATTGAGCAAGTTCTTGCATGATTTATGCTTCATTGTAGAACTAAGTCATGATTGAGTTCAAATATGTTGGATTATAGCATATATCATGCATGCATGCTTGAATTGTTGAGTTATGAGTTGTTTCCATGGCAAAATTGTACATACATGTTCATATTCATGATAAAGACCATGATTTCATCTTGTTCTTGAAGAAATGAGCTCAGTTGAGCTAACATTTGAGGCTTTGAATTGATTGAATTCATGGATATTGCATGTTCATCATGTTTATGAAAATTGTTTCGAAAATGGTGTTTAATGGAACTACCTTTGGGCTTTGATTTCTCAAATTGATCTTTGAAACATGTTATACATCGAGTTTTAAAGTGTTTCCCAGAAAATGGGCCCAAGAGGATCGATTTTTGGTGTTTGAAACTTGGTTTTGAACTTGGAGTTCGAATCTGGGTTTTCCAGATTTTGATCGTCCGCTCGAGCGGGGAAATCAAGCTCCCAGCATCTCTCACTGCTTTACAGTCCGCTCGAGCGGGGTATTGTACGCTCGAGCGGAGTCTTATGTCACACGCTCGAGCGGGGGAGTTTACGCTCGAGCGGGGAAACCTACGCTCGAGCAGGGAACTATTTTTCTGAAAATTCTGAAACTGCTTTCTGAGTGCATCTTTGCATCCTCATCCCACCCTAGGCATTCTTAGGCCTAGTTTAAGACATTTTAATGAGGATTTAGATGTAGAACACACGAGGCAAATAAGGATTAAGTTATTATCTTTCCCAACTGTGTAGCTTAGTGTGTGTTCAATCTGTTAACTGTGTAGGGTTGGCTTACCGAGGAGACGCTCTAGCTTACTGTAGCCCAAGACTCTGTGAGTAACAACTGTGTAAAGATATGTTCAAAAATGATTATCTTCTGTACTGTTTACCTTGTTAAACTGTTTACTGAATTGAACTGTTTACTGAACTGTTTACTGAATTGAACTGTTTACTGAACTGTTTACTGAATTGATACTGTATACTGAACTGTTTACTGAATTGATACTGTTTACTGATCTGATACTGTTTACGGAGTTGAACTGTTCACTGAACTGATACTGTGTACCGAATGAACGTATGTCTTATATTCTGAACTGTACTGTGGCATCCTTGGCACCTACTGTTTACTGTTACTGTGGCAGAGAAATCTCTATCGGTTCCCAAGTTGGAACCACTACTGTTTACTGTTATGATGGCCATTCTGTATTTCTGATATGGAACAAAGTGCTGTACGGAACTAAGTGCTACACTGTGAGCCACCTCTAGAATCTACGGAACTAAGTGCTACAGTGTGAGCCACCTCTAGAGTCTGTGCGAGACACCTCTTGAATCCACAAGTACTGCACTGTTCTCTGAATAGTACGGTTACTGTTACTGTTACTGTACTGCTACTGATGGCCATCATTTACTGTTTGGTCTGTTAAGACCCGGTCTTTTAAGACCTACTGATTACTGTACTGTTATGCCAATGGATGTACCACATATCACTATTTTAACTGAATGACTGTTATGGCCTGAAATATGAGCCACAAACCGAATGACTGATAAACTGACTGAAATGACTATTTTCAATACCGAAAGGACATTTATTCCTAACCCCTTTACTCATCGTGTTATTCACTGGGCTTTAGCTCACTGCTCATATATATATGTAGGTGTACAGGCACCGGATCAAAGCTAGAAGCGTCAGGGTAAACTCCAGTTTTGTCAAGCCAACCACTGTGCCTCACCGCGAGGTTCCGAGTGTAATCAAGCTTAGACTGCTTTCGGGGTGTCTTAGCTTCACCAACTGTCATTGTATTGTATAGACTGTTACTGTACTGTATGGACTGATAACACTGTTGCACGTTTACTGTAATGTAATAGGGATTAGGTCCCTATACTGAATGTTTGTAAATGTTATGCATACGGTTCTGTACTGAAAGTATAAATGTATGAAAAATCTTTTTGTATACAGACTGTCACAGCTCATTGGACATTGTTTATTTACTGTATTGGCTTCCGCCATGCCCCTATACTCTGTATTACTGTTCTACTGTTAAGCAGGCCTTCGGTAATCTCGGATTACTGGCCGGTTACGGTGCTAAACCCATAGGGGCGGGTTTGGGTCGTGACAAGAACAAATAGGCAGGGAGGAAAACAGCAGAGCAGACGAACTAGCAGGCTTTGCCTCAATGGCAGATACCTCCATCCCCCATCCATTGCTGATCGACTACCTACCTAGTCCAAGCATTGAAGACCCCGAAGCAAAAGAGGTATGTTGCGCGGAGCTAGGCCCTTCTTGGATGGATCCCATCATACTGTTCCTAAAGGATGGCACCTTACCGGAAGAAAAGAAAGAGGCCAACAGAATAAGAGCGAAGTCGCAGCAATTTTGGCTCTCCCCATCTTTGGCATTGTACAAAAAATCATTCTCAGGACCCTATCTAAAGTGTGTTCACCCCAGTAAAGTGGAAGCATTCTTATTCGAGATACACGAGGGTGTATGCGGAAGCCATCAAGGAAGAAGGTCACTAGCATACAGAGCAATTTCGCAAGGATATTGGTGGCCATACATGCAGGCAGACTCAGAAAAGTATGTCAAAAAGTGCGAAAAGTGTCAGAAGTTCGCACACCAAATACACCAACCTGCCAGAGAACTTCTACCTCTAACTAGCCCATGGCCCTTCGCAATGTGGGGGTTGGATATAGTAGGACCACTTCCAATAGCACCAGGCAACAGGAAGTTCTTTCTTGCAGCAACCGACTACTTCACAAAGTGGGTGGAGGCAGAAGCATTGGCATCAATCAAGGAAAAAGATGTGAAGAAATTCGTCTGGCAGAATATCATCACTCGGTTCGGCATACCAAAAGCCCTAATATCAGACAACGGCACGCAGTTCGACGGCAGAATCTTTAGAGGCTTTTGTGAAGAGTACAAGATAGAGTTCTACAATTCTACACCGGCATATCCCCAAGCAAATGGACAGGCAGAAGCATCAAACAAGGTAGTCTTGGATGGATTGAAGAAAAGGTTAGAGAAAGCCAAAGGCAAGTGGACAGAAGAGCTCCCTCATGTTTTATGGGCTTACCGCACCACACCTCGGCGGTCAACAGGAGAAACTCCATTTTTCTTAGCCTATGGTATGGAGGCAGTAATCCCACTAGAAGTTGGCCTCCCCACAATTCGAAGCGAGAATTTTGATCCAGACTTGAATGGCGAAGCCATAACATTAGAGCTCGACCTTGCAGAGGAAAGAAGAGACAGAGCATTGATTCACATTGCCTCATACCAACAAGAGCTATCCAGGAAATACAACAAGACAGTTCATCCAAGGCAATTCAAGATCGGAGATTGGGTACTGCGCAAAGTGATGGGAAACACCTTGGTACTAGGAGATGGCAAGTTAGGGCCTAATTGGGAAGGACCTTACAAAGTAATTGGATTAGCAGGCAAAGGGGCATACCACTTAGAAGATGAGGACGGCAGAGCAATTCCCAGGCTATGGAATACTGCCAATCTCAAGTTATTTTATTTTTAGGCTTTTTTCTTTTTTAAAGTATGTGTAATTTTTTCCTTTCTCAATAAAACAAGTATTTTCTTTTCAGTATAGACGTTTTCTTCTGTACAAGTTTATTCTAAGTAAGTTAGGTGAGTTAGGAACATTAAAAACACAGTTGGCCGGAATAACCAACTGCGACCCTTCCTAAGCCCAGGATAAGGATCCAGGCTGCAGGACGTTTGGTCGGAATAAACCAAACACTTTATTCTAGGTTGGCTGGAAAAACCAACTTAGAGGTTGGCTGGATTAAACCAACACCCTTCCTAAGCCCAGGATAAGGATCCAGGCTGCAGGACGTTTGGTCGGAATAAACCAAACACTTTATTCTAGGTTGGTTGGAAAAACCAACTTAAAGGTTGGCTGGATTAAACCAACACCCTTTCTAAGCCCAGGATAAGGATCCAGGCTGCAGGACGTTTGGTCGGAATAAACCAAACACTTTATTCTCGGTTGGTTGGAAAAACCAACTTAGAGGTTGGCTGGATTAAACCAACTCTTAGTACTCTTCAGCCGAAGTAAGGGTATGGGCTGAAGAGTGGTTGGCTGGATTAAACCAGCTCTTAGTACTCTTTAGCCGAAGCAAGGGTATAGGCTGAAGAGTGGTTAGCTGGATTAACCAACTCTCAGTACTCTTCAGCCGACGTAAGTATATCGGCTAAAGAGTGGTTGGCTAGTAAGCTTAGTCAGATTGCTCAGCTAAAAGACCGGAATAAAATATCTCGGCCAAAGAATATTGTGTTTCGTTCAAATTGCAGTTAGAAAGCAAATACAAAAGCAAACCGAGATAACAGTTAGAGCAAAAGAAGATTTTTTCATTGATAGAAGTTCAAAGCAAATTACAGACAAGAGGCCCCCAGCCCGGTTACAAATCCAACAAACGAAGAAAAGAAATTACAAAATCAGTTAAATAGATCATCTAGATCAGCATCTATGTCAACCCGAAGCCCGGTATCAGTCGGTAGTGCGGTCTCAGGAGGGAGCTCGGTATCTACTGGAAGCGCGGTTTCAGTTGTCAGCTCGTCAGTAAGATCTTCCACCGCTGGCTCCAGCCGAGCTGATTGATCGGCAGGTTCATTGACTACCGAAGTATTAATAGGCTCGGTTTCTTCATCGTCGTCTGAACTCTAGAAAAACTGTTGCTGAACGGATGCAACGTACTCCGTCAGTGAGCTCGATATAAAGTACTGAGGAGGATTGTATACCTCGGTCTCAGGTTCACAACCGAGCTGCACCACTGCTGCCCTCCAGCCGCATTTGAAGAACAAATCCTTAGCGGCCTCACACTGAGGTATATAGAGGGCTTCTCCCTCCTTGAAACCTTTAGCGTTGGCGTCTTCAGCCTTCTTTTTCAGCTTGGTAATTTCAGCGTTCTTCTTGCCTTCAAGTTTGGCCAACTCACGCAGATATTTATCTTTGATCACGGCTGCAGCCTTTTGTTTCTCCGCCTCAGCCGAGCTAATGAGTCCGGTCAGACGACCGTTCTCGGATCTTAGCTCGGCTAGCCGCTTCCTGGCTTCTTCTAGTTCGGCCATTTTTTCAGCCACTTCGGCCAGCGCCTGCCTCGTAGTCTTGCGTAGTTCGAGCACTCGCTTGTGGGCGATATGGTTCTTCTGCATGGCCAGCAAAAGAAGGGGGGGACTTGTAATCAAACCGAGATAAAAGTTATGCAAATTGGAAAGATTAAACAGGAGGAAACTACTTACGAGCACCATGGACTTTGTGGCCGAGCGGATGGCCTTCAGCTCGGTCAGATTCTTGTGGTGCTCCATATCGGCTGGGAGGCACACACTCTTGGCAAGGTTGAAAGCCATCATGTGATCTTTTTCAGCGACCACTGAGTCAGCGTCCTGAATATCACGGTTTTGAAAAGAGAGCTTGGGTGCCCATTTAGAGGAGCTAGCCCGGTCGGAGCGCTCCAGTTGAGGGCTCGGTGGAGGGCTTGGTGGCAGAATTGTTTCATCTTCATCAACAAGACGCTGCTCGGTTGAGGCAGTCCGGGCGCGCTTGCTTGGGCGTGATGAAGAAGGTTGTTGAGAGGGAAGGGCCACCACGGTTTCTTGTGTCTGGTGCGGTGGTGGTACTTCAGCTCTGTTTGTTTCGGTTATGAGGGCCCTTACTCTGTTTCTTTTGGCCATTTCCTCTTCTTCAGTAGTACGAACGAGGTTAATTTGTGGCAAAGTTAGATCCGGTTCAGGGGCGTCCTCTAGCAAAAAATCGGTTACTCTGGCTTTACGTCGGCTGCTATATCGGTATGTCGGTTCGAAGTTCAGCAACTTGGCCCAGTTTCTTTCTAGAAATCGTAGTGCGGCGCGGAGAGTGTTCAGATTGGGGTAGCTGTAAAGAGATTGAAGATGGGCGGAATCTGCAGAAAGAATACAACTGTTAGTTCGGTTATGAAATTAGAAACCGAAGTAAAATAGAAGCAAGCAATAGAGCCGAAGTAATTATACCGGGTGTTCCTTTATTCCAATTTATACTGCGGCCTGGGATCTTGGCTTGGTGGTCTTCAAAATTGCCAGATACCTAGAAAAAATCGTCATCGTTTAAGTCTTTGTCCAGTGTGTCCTTTATTATTTTCTCATGCCGGCGTCGTATTCTTATATAGTAAACCCACCCGTCTTCTTTTGAGCCTATAGAATATTGGTGGAATAGTTCGGCTAAGCCAAGATTAATGCCAGCTCGGCGGTTTAGCTCGGCTATGCCGTTAATTATACGGTATGAGTTAGTGGAAAGCTGGGTTGGGCATATTCTGGTCTGCCTAAGGAATTCACAGAGCAAGGGTTGAACGGGGAATCTTAGTCCGGTTTCTATTATGGACAGGAGGATAAAGGGTACAAAGCCTTCATTTCCCCATGGTATGGTATCTTGTTTGGCTAGGGTGAGGTGGACATCGTCAGGGATGTTATACTCCCGTCGGAATTCGGCCAAACCACCAGGTGTCTTTACTAAGAATCTATACTTCCCCATTTATGTTTTAAATTACAAATAAATTAAAGCCAAGTGTTAAATCGGTCGAAGATTTGTGCTGAGTAGCTCGGTTGAGTGCTCAAAGGAGTGCCTGGGCAACCTAAGTCTGCAAAAGTGAAAAAGAGAGAACAAAGGTGTTAAGCACAGACCGTTGGACCATGCTAAAAGATTAATAAAGGCAACATATATCAAGTCTTAGTTCGGCTATGTGGCATACTACGGATTTTTAGCTCGGTTTGAGCAAGGGATTTGTTGGCTCGGTTGTTACAGGTGGTTCGGTATTTCGGTTTAGCAAGGGATTTATTAGCCCGGTTGAGCCTCTAGGGGCAGTATTCTTAGTTCGGTCTGAACTAAGAAGGCTGGTTTAGCCCCTAGTGGTAGCTCGGTCATGGTTGAGACTTTCAAGCACACTTACACAGACCTAGTACGGTTTTCTAGCTCGGCTAAGTTGAATCACAGGATGGTGACTTATTGAAACTATTGGTATGTACACAAGTACTAGTTCGGTTGGATAGTCTGCCTAAACTACAAACAGCTTTCTAGTCCGGTCGCATCATGGTTCTGGATCGAAACTAGTGTTTCTCAAGATATTACGTGAATTCAAATGTTCTATTGCTAAGTTTTTCCATAAATATACAGGGCAAGCAGAAATGGAAACAAAAATATGTTTTGCAAAAAACAAAAACAGAATGCTATGGATTAAGCAAATACGAAGACAAAACAAAAAACAAGGCAAATCTGAATAGCATACCAGTTTAATGTAGAAGAAATGAGGATGGAAGTAGCACTGGAAGGAAACACGAGCTTGGCAATTGCAAGATAGAGGAACAATGGAGGCTTAGAGAGAGAGAGGGAGGTGAATGATGTGAGAATGATTCAAAAAGCAAGAGTATTGTTTTGTGAAGTAGGAAGGACAAAAAAAAGAGCGGGACTGTTCAAATTTTGCGATATACGAGGGCGGCGTGACAGTTATAGTAGGCCAATGCCAGCGTGCCACGTGTCATGGGAAGGAGAAACGATTCAGTTGCTATGATTGAAGAGACGTTTTAACTGGACAAGGATAGCTCGGCTGGAAAGGTTAAAAGTTTTTAGCTCGGCTGGATAGGCTAAGGAGAGTTTTAGCTCGGCTGATGGACAGGTAATCCCTATCATGCTACGCAAATGGAATTAAGGGGCAATTGAGAGGGTAATTTATGTGAAAAATTGGCCGACGCTGGGCAATGGACTGATATGGCCATAATACGAAAGGCTGAATAAAAAAGCTTTGAAGTTACTCCGGTCCCAGAGCCGTGATGATTATGTCCGTCCCAGAAGGCTTTGTTTTAGTCCGGTTCAGAAGAATACTACGGATGGGTCGGTCGCCAGAGCTAGTTCGGTCATGGCATATGAAACCGAGGTATGCTGAGCCCTCTTCAGGACTTGGTTTTTGGGTTAGTTCGCCTTAACTCTTCTATGGATAGCTCGGTCTTGGCACGTGAAGCCGAGGTAGGAGAAAGGCAAGGAAGAGCCGAACTAACAGTTAGGTCGGTCACTCCACTTAGTCTGGCATGGCAATGTTATTTCGGTCGTATGGTAGTCCGGCCATGGTAAAACCATCTCACTTGATTTAAGCAGTGAGGGGGGTGTTGAAGGATAAGCATTATCTTTCAGGAGTAGGAATCCTAGGAGGACTCTGCATGGAGGAGTAAAAGTCCTACTAGGATTGTGTCACACGAAACCTATAAAAGTTCACAAACATCACCTATGGAGAGGTAACACAACTTTGATTTCTGAATACACAAAGCTTTTGTCTATCTGTCTAGTTTGTTGACTTACGCATCGGAGAGGTTTCCGGCACACACCCCCGGCTAGCTCACGTTTGTGTTTTCAGGTGATAAAGCGACGACGTACGGAGGAGCGCAGACTTGATCAACAGGATATACGAGAAAGTTTATTTCTTTCCCGTACAATACTATTACTCAATTTTAATGGTAAAGTCATCAATTTGATAAAATATAAACTAATTTGACAAAAATAAATGTCAAAAAAATATTTTTGAATTTTTAAAATTATTTCTACCCACCAAATATAAATTATGTAAAATTGATAAATTTTTTGTATTTATTTATTTTACCAAATTAATTTTTATTATGTGTATGAATGATGATCATGTAATATGTAGTTGTTAGGTTTTTAATGTGTAATCAATATATTTAATATTTAAAATGTTTTTAGTTTTGAATTTTTTGATTTAATAATAATATTAAAGTTATCGCCATATTTGAATTTTGAAAAAATAAAAATTAATTTAATAAAAATAAAAACAACCCTCCACTACTACATGATTATCATCCAAACACATAATAAAAATTAATTTGGTAAAATAAATAAATGCGTAAAAAATTTATCAATTTCACATAATTTTATATTTGGTAGGTAGAAATTATTTTTAAAAATTCAAAAATATTTTTTTGACATTTATTTTTGTCAAATTAATTTATATTTTATCAAATTAACTATTTTATCATTGAAATTAAACAATGGTATCTTTAATTATCTTTATTTAGAACAATATTCAAAATTCATGATCAAATGTGTCACAATTAAAAAATCAAAAACCAAAGTGATATAAATTCCAAACTATAAGCATTGTTAGCGTAATTTGTCCTAATAAAATGGGAAAGACTAAAGGATGTGAACTATATGAACCATGAAAAAAAAATTATATATATATATATATATAGAAGAGTATATTATATGCACCTTGTAACAAAAAATAAAATGACATAATTTCATATTTTTTGAGTCATAATTAAAATTTAAAAAAAAAAAAAATCACTACCAAACACTACATGAGACATAATTAAATATTTTAAAATAATTCATAATTAAAAAAATAATTATAATAAAAAAAAATAACATAATTAAATATGCATATAATAAAAGGGGGTGCAGGATAGAATTCTCCAATAAAAATAGGTAAGGGTAGTTTGGTTACGTCAATGGTAGTTTTGATATGTAAACACTAAAAAAAAGGCTGACATCATGAATGTCCATTACTTGTTAAACGTTAAGATACGATGGGGGCGGTCTTTGTATATTATCAACTAAAATAAGGGAGATCAGATTAATTTCAGAAACCAAAAGGAAGATCTACGTAATTAACTGTTCTTTTTTTTTTTTTTTGTGGCACTTTTTCTCTAACAATTTCTCAGTATAAGACATAGTATCAAAATTCCCAGTCCAAATTGTATCATACTACAATAAAGCCAATAAGAATCAATTACAATGAAGTTAAAATACAATTAATCACTGACAAAAAACAAAGGCTCCGTTTGGTAAGAGTTTCGAATCATAGTTCCACCAATTGATTTGAGTGTATTATTTGTTTTGAACTTTCAAATCATAATTCTACACCTATTTCTCAAAACTCAATTCAAAACATAATCATTACTTTTCAAAACTCATAACCAAACATATAATTCAAAACACTTTTCAAAACTCAATTCAAATCAATATTTTAATTTTTTAAATATTTTAATATGTTACGATTTTTTTAATTTTTTAATTTTTTGAATATTTTTAAATATTTTAATTTCAAAATATTACGATTTTAATTTTTGAAAATTTAAGATATTTTATAAAATAAATTCAAACTCTATTTTATAAAAATATTTTTTAATTTTTTAATTTTTTTTGTTGTTATGTATTTGGTTACGATTTGAGTGTAGAGTTGTGAAAATAGTATGAAGTTTCGAGTTATGTACTTGGTTATGAGTTTTAAAAATAATTTCTTAATTGAATTTTGTTTTATGTGTTTGGTTACGATTTAAGTATAGATTTATTTTTAAATTTAAATATTAACATTTTTAAATTATTTAAATTTTTACGATTTAAGTTTTTTGAATATTTATTTTAATTTTTTACTTATTAAATTTTTAGATTATTTAAATTATTTAAATATTTATGATTTAAATGTTTTGAATATTTATTTGAAAAAAATTATTTCCTTTGTAGTATTTTCAATTAAAAAATTGATTAATTTTATTTTCTATTAATAATAAATTTTTTTAATTGAATTTTAAAAAGAGTTTGGTTATGAGTGTTGATCAGAATTTTCAATAGTGTAAAGTAGTGTGTTTTGTTATGAGTTATAACAATTTGAATTAAATTTTGAAAATTCTTTCCAAAACTCATAACCAAACAAATTTTCTTACTTTACATGTCAAATCAAACTCAATTCAATACTCTATTCAAAAACCATAACCAAACAAATTTTCTATACTCAAATCATAATTCCACAATTCACAAACTCAAAATACAACTCATACTTTCAAATCATATTTACAAAACACTACCAAACGCAACCAAAAACTTCCAAATGGAAGTGAAAAACTCCAAACAGAAGCCTAACATTCCAGTTTAAGAAAAAAATCACTTAAAAAAATAAACAGAAGGAAAGAGAGGAAGAATAAGAAGAGCTCAATGCAAATATTTAAGCAGTTAGTAAATAGCATTTACTAGCAATCTCAACAAACCAAGCAAGCAAGCAAGTACTCTTCAATGTTCAGTGACCTCGAAAAGTTGAAGCAAGGAGTGGCTTGTAGAAATACAATATTAAGGGTTGGTTTGAGATATTTTAAAAAGTGTACTTTTTGACTTATTGATTTATATAGGTTAGATTTGGATTATGTTTGATGTGATGTGTTAGAGAGGTGATGTGATTTAAATAAGATGATTATTTGGGATGATTTAAATAAGTGTACTTTTTTTTTTTTATGAAAAAGTGTGCAGAAAAATAGAGGTGATGTGATGAAAAAAGATAAAAAGATAAAAAGATGAATTATTTAGGGATACCAACACCCCCCTAACTATGAAATAGTAGAATGACTTGGATCATCTAACTACTCTACCATCATGA